>CM053784.1:474036407-474636407 GCA_028749045.1 Cupressus sempervirens
TAGTATACTTTTAGGATTCCTGGTCTTTAGAGATTTGTGCTATGTGGTTTTGATAGCCTGTTTGGGACTTGGGATTATCTCCTCAGCACGGTGGGAGTGGACCACTTAGGTACCACGCGGTCGGGTGGTAGTGTATTTTCCACTCTTATCATTTGAGATTCATTGAGACATCATGGTTGATGCGTCCTTCGTGATGGTAGATATGTATCCTTTCATTGATGATTAGCATTTGTTAGATGATGTTATCTTATGCTTATATCTGCATGTTAGATTTCTTTCTACATATGATGTATTTATTAGGAGTGACATTCCTACTTTGTTAATACTGATGATCTCTTCGATGATTTGGGATGTTACGCACGGAGGGATGGCTAGGGCCCACGATGGTCTAATGATGCTATTAACGGTTGGGAGGAACCGTGCACTTAGTTTATTTTGTTGATCTTTATGATGGATGTATATGACTTTTACGATGATGTATCATGTGTATCATGTGATTATCTTTACTTGATGTATCATGGATTAGAATAGGATGATGTACCTTATTCTACATATGTATATTCTTTTAAGCTTTCATACCCTGTGACATGTACAGTGGATGAATGGGCAGTTGGATATGTAATAATTGAAAATTGGACTTATCATTATTTATTCATGTGGAGGTTGTACTAGATGGATTCATGTAAGTACTCACGTTAAGGGATCTCAAAGAATGTAATCTGTTGTGTATGTTATGTTTCTTTAGATGGTCATTGCTATTGCTTCCGTTAATGTGAATAAGTTTTATGTGGTATTTACTTTCATGGAAAAAAAAAAAAAAATGCTACCAAACTTAGTGAAATTCTAGGTTAATTCTTTGGATCCCTTGGCGGGGCATTACAGATAGCTTCCTTAAACATTCGAGGTTCATGGATAGAAGAGCTCCCCATTAAAGAAGCATCGTCCTCAAGCTACTCATGAGAACAAGTTTTGGGGTTAGATGAAGGATGAAGCCCCTTTATTTTATCTTTCTAAACATAAAAACCAATCAGCCTCCCTAAATGTTCTGCCATGATAGCAAACAAAATACGAAAAATAGGGTTTGCATGTCTAAGACCTCTAGTGGGTTTAAAGAAGTTTGAAGAAGCCTCATTCATCAAAATAGCAGTTGAAGAGGTCGATAAGTTTCCTAATGAGATTGATTACTGTGTTGTTGGGCCCAAAAGCTGTAAACATTTTGCATAAGAAAAACCAATCAACTATGTCATAGGCTCTTGAGAGATCTAACTTCATTATGAAACTTTCTTTTTGGACACTTCCAAAGAGTGAATATTTTCATGGACATTGATAATATAGTCAAGGATTTGTCTATCAAGAACAGATCCATTTTACAGTTCAAAAATCATAGAAGGAAGAATTTACAACAATCTAGAGGTAAGAACCTCATGAATGATTTTTAAAAAGAATTACAAAGGCTAATAGGTCTGAACCCATCCATTGAATCAACTCCCCAAATTTTTGGGATTATGGCTATAAAAGTAGAGTTGATTTCTTTAAGTAAAGATTGAGATCCAAAGAACTATTAATGTGCATTAGTAACATTAGTTGAGATGATCTGCCCAAAAAATTGGGAAAACAAAATGGGGAAACCATAAGGACCCAAAGATTTTTCCCCTTCAAAAGAAAAGGTAGCCTCTTTGATCTCTTTCTAAGAGGGAATAGCACTAAGCATTTTATTATGTCGTTCAAAGATACCTTGCGAAATGGGGGAAAGTAAGCCTTCTTGATAAAAAAGCATTTAGGTTCACTTTCCCCTTCAACAAGTTGGAAAAGTAGCCCACAATCTTTTTTGGAAAAGTAGCCACCATCTCTATTTATGGATAATTGATTTAACTTCATTTTATTTTATTTTTCTAAATTTTTGCAATTATGCAACTCAACTTTTGAACACAACCTCTATTGGATCTCATATTATCAATTTTGAGAATAAATATGAGTATAGTTCTTCTTCTTTTTTTCAAATGTGTACAGGGCAAATGAGTTTACTTTAATTTAATGTTCGAGGACATTTAATTAAATTAGTTGATTAAGTTTGATTTAATTTTCAAAATTTGATTTTGATACTTAGTTATTGATTGGTTTGATGATTTTGTAGATGTTGATGAATTATGCAAATTTGATGATCAAATCATATTAGGTCAATCATAGAAATTGTCTTTTGGGTTAAGACTTTTGCGATTATGATCAATAATTCAGATTAGGGGTCCCTAGTTTAGGAGGCCAATTTTAGGAGAATATAATATATATGAGAGAACATAAAAGAAGTGCAAAAACAATTCAAAGGAATAAGTAAGAAGGAAGGAAATGGCCCATGAAGTGGGCATTTGTGAAGACATTTTCGCCTTGTGTTTTATTTGTTAGTATAGTGTTTAAGTACACACGTGGAGGAATAGAAAGCCTTATAAGGAAGATTAGGAATAAGACCTTTGAAGGTGATGAGACAAAAGACAAATAAAGCACCCATACAATGAAAACAGGATAGAAAATTGCAACACTCTTCCAATAAGCCATGATGAAATAATATGCATTAGAAGTGCATTGTAAAGTATTGTGTCAAAAAATTAAGAGGATGGTTTTGATAGTTCCCAATACTATTTTGAATAATCCAAGGATTCCCTAGGGTTTTATGATGCTTTAGAAGATGTTGTGGATGGAGTACAAAATGGAATAGCTAACAAGAAGTGAAGTCGAGAATAAAGGTATTGGCTAAAAAACTATGAATTAGGAAACATCTCATGAAATCTCTCTCTTCTTGACATTAAGGAAGACTCCCTTCTTGTTGTAGGTGGGTTCTTAACTGATAATGACAAAATAGGGTGGTTCTCACAATCTATTCCTTTCTTCGAGAATGATTCAATAAACAACGTTTGAATAACACTAATACTTTAACACAAAGGACTTGTTGCTATGATAATATTGGTGACCCTGCAATTGGCATAAGAACACCAAACAATACAATTTACTTTCTATGTTTTGTGAAATAAGTAGAAAAACCCAAATCCTCCTGCAATTATCCTCAATTAGGATTCAAATAGAATAACCAATATGGCACAAAGTCTCTTACCAAATACTCTTAGACTTAATTAAAAAACACTTACAACTAAAGTCCAAAGTTTTCACCTCTAAGTAATTGGAGTCACTACCAATTATAACATTTCTTTCCTTTTATAGGACAAAGTCCTCAAAACTTCAATTGGCTCTGAACACAATAGCTAGCTCAAAGTCTATATGAATGAATTCAAAATCCCTCTTCAACAAAGCTCCAAAACTTAGAATCAATATCTAAAAAACATCATCATATAATACTTTAAATCAGCACAAAGTTTGAAAGCAAAATGCCCATTTTATTTTATCAATTCAATTTACATCTAAGCTTAAAGTCTTAAAGGTGCAAATACAAATAGACAATTTCTTGCATTGCCAAAGGATGATTATTTACAATAGGGTGCCCCTTCTATATAGGAAATGAGTGGAGGGGAGAGAAAGGTGGAGAAAAAAGGAGAAAACCCTTAACCACATTGACTTTATCTCAAACTAACGAAGACTTATTAGAAGCTACAAGAGTTAAAGAACTTGCAACATTATTACATGTTACCATTGCATGTAATTACATTTTTTTTACATTACATTTAATCTATCAAATACATGATGAAAATATTCAAAGTGCCTAACAATGCACAACTTACATTACATCATCCTTTATTGATCCTAATGCTGCTACAAGATGTCTACTGATTGATATAATTTAGTTTGGGAAAGTATCTTGACATGAAACAAGAAACTGCATCCATAGTTATCTTGTATCATAATTATTGTTCCTTGGAAAGTACCTTTGTTTCTTCCCATCTCTATCTTGAAAGTATTCTATGTTTCAAAATATTTCATCTCATCCCTTTTTTGTATGAATGCATCATGTTGTCATTCTTTAGTTTCCCAAAAAGGCCATAACATGGTCTTTCAAGCTTGAACTTTGCACATTGGAAGTGTATCTATATACAATATAAGTGGAAGACCTTTAAGCAACAAAGGGTAATTGATCTTAAGCAAAACCGACTCTTCAAATAAGGGAAAAATTCAAAACTAGGATTTTTTAGAGGCACTACATATGCGTGGACAACAAGCTTAGAGCAAGAAAATGAGGTGCATATGTGTATAGATACAAATGGGAAGGTTATTTACTCATAAGTGGAGTTTTTATGTCCCATTACAAGTGAAGCTTTTTATGCCTACAAATGGCTTTTTAAAGTCCATTTGCAGCCTTTGCAAAAAGGGGGAAAGTGCATGCAAATCACTTTAAAAGTGAGCCTTTTAGCTTGCAACACATAAGGGAACTACTTTCTTTGTTTAGAAGAGAAACCGAAAACAAGTTTTTTCTAGAGTAATGCATATGTGGACGACAAGCTCCAACAAGCTCTATGTGGAAAAATAAAGCAAAAATGGATATTTATACATGAGCTAATGTATCTTATAAAAAAATTTAAATCCCATTAGAAGTCAATTGATAAGCACTTAAAAATTTCCAATGTGGTTTTTAAATCCATTTGCAGCCTTGGTAAAGGCATGGGATGAATGTATAATGCTCTTGAGAAGTGAGTTTTCATCTTGTGCTTGCATGTTAGACATAAAACTTGCTTCTTGAAAGTAACTCGATGTTTAAATGGGGTTTTTAATCCCAAATGGATATAGGAGGAAGAGCTTCTTGCATATGCAACTTAGAGAATTTTAGATAAAGAAGAAAAATCATTATAAAACTAAAAGAATATACAAAGCTGAAAATGAAATTAGTGATTTTGAAATGAGGAAAAGAACCCAATTTTGAAGCTGTATAGGAAAAAAAATTTGAAAATTTATTCGCAAATCAATACATTTCTTGAGTCAATAGAGGATTTTTTACCAGTGTTCAAAATTAAGAACAAAAATGCATTGTAATACCAACAAGAAAGATTGAATCAAACCTGTAGATGTCTGAGCTTGTTATAAGATGCAATATCAAGCAAAATTGGCACATAAAGAAAAAACATGGGTTTAAGTGAAGAAGTCAATCTACAAATCCTATTTTTGGCAAAAACATGCCCTAGACTACTTTCAAACTCCAACTGCAACTCTTAAAACTTGAAATTTTTATCTCCAACTTGTATTTTAAATAAAAAAGTGCCTAGAAAAGTTTTTTTTTTGAAAATACAGCTCTTAAAACACAGGCAAATGCTTCAAAAATCACTGCCTATGGACTCTTGAAGAGAAAATGATGTATGTAATAATAAAAACGGGGCTTTTGTGAAGATTGCATGCATTTAAAGTCATGAATTTACACCCAAAAGTGCCACTAAGAAAAAACACAGTTATGAAAAAGAATAAAGATGCACTTTTAAAATGCTTTTACATATGCATTTCCATGTTTAAATCATATGCAAACATCCTCAAAATTGCCACCAAGAGCTTAAAGTATAAAAGCTTTTAATGACACGTTTTTATTACCCAATGCATATGTGATTGGGATAAAAATCGCCTCTTTTACTTATATAGGTTTGAAAAGTAGTAGTGATGTCTTTTTAGAAAAACTTTACATTTTTATAAACTCAAAACATATGTGGTTCAAAATCACCACCTTGCTCATAGAATCACATAAGAAGCACTTTGCAAATGCAATTGCATGTGTTTGATTAAAAAGATATGTAATGGAAATCAAAGTGTTTGTAATATTTGTGCAGTTGTGTTTAAAGGGCTGTCAAGAATAATGATGGGCTATTTAAAATCTTTTGCATGTATCTACATCTTTGATTTTCATACATGTATTTACATTTTCAAAACCCCCCTTATGACTTGGGTTCAAAATATTGATAGCGGAGATTAAGAGATGACTTGCATATGTAATGACTCCATAAAAACTTCATTTTATTGCACTAAGTCACTCATGTTTTAAATTTACATGCAACTATAATTTAAATGAAGAGATATGTAATGAGACTGAAAGAGTCCACCTTTAAATTAAAAATTCATTTAAAAACTATATCTAAATATTATTAGAATGATGTGAGGTATTAAATGGGATTCTAAATCCACTTTGCATGTAAATGAAATTTTTACTTCGTTCAATTATCAATGAAAACACCACTTTTGTGATATTTTCAATTAAAGAAGAATATGTAGTCAAGCCAGAAAAACTCATGTGCATCATGCTTAATTCCTTAATAACTTTAGCTAGACAACTCCATTTGATGCCTACGATAGCTAAAATGAGAAAAATTTAAAATGCTACAATCTTAGGGCAAAAACAAGACTAAAAACAAAACACAAAACTAAGAGAGATGAAGAAAAAGATGCCTTAGAGAATTTATCGTATGAAAGTTTCTATAGGGTTGCCCCAATTTTGTGAAGGACAACAAAAGGACAACCAAGGCAACAACTTATTGAAGAGGTGTATAGAAGCAAAAAAGTTGTTTTGATCATAAATGTGGAACTCTCTAGATATGCAAGTTGATAAGGGGAAAAGAAGAAAGGAGTTTTCAAATCTTACCAGGGACTATGGATACAATGTACCAAGTGGGCGAAGGAAACTGGTTGTTGAGAGGCAGCAGTTAGTGTAAAGAGGAAAGTGTTTTTATAGTGTTTGTGCTAACAAGAAGGTGCAAATGATGAGGAACAAGTGGAAACCAAATTATAGGGTGAATTGGCAAGCAAGGAGGCAAAGAGATATTTCTGGGCAGAAATCAGATCATGGCTTATGTAGATATAGGGCAGCAATAGAAAGATGTCAGCTCAAGAAGATGGAAAGTAAAATATGGGCAATGAAGCATGGGCAAAAAGTACAGGAACGTGGTAATGAAAGACGTGGTGATAAGAAGGCAATGCAAGGGTATAGGACATGTAAAAAAGAGGACAAGTGCAATGAACAGAGAATCATGCTGAAGCCAATAAAGGAGGATGACAGGAAATTGCAACAGGATAGACAAGAAGCTGAAACTTATGTAGAGGAAATCAAGAGCAAGGAAACATTAGCACTCACATACAAACTTAAGGAGAGTACGTACAATGTGCAAGGTAAACAACTTGATTTTGATGTTATTGCTTTCGAGTTTTTGAAAGACATTGCAGAGGGACAAACATTGAAGGAAGAAAGTGATAAGGAGGAATTGTCTAGTGTCAATGAAATACTTGAACATGAAATGAAGTCGTGGAGACTTGTGGATGAAAAAGCTATGAGAAGGAAAAGATGCAAGAAGAAAAAATAAAGCAAAAAGAAGTCATAATGGAAAGTTCAGAATGAGTAAACATGAGTATGGTATGAATAGGAAGAATGAGTTAGAAAAGAGGAATCAGAACCGGGGGTGGAGCCAAAAAGTTTGGACTAACAAAGACAAAGAATAAAGAGAGAAAAGGAGCATCAGGAAATAAGTACAAGATGGAGCAGCAGAGGGTAAAAATGATTAAGTCGAGCACATTCATGATGAGAACATGGTAGAAATGGAAATAAGAGAGGAAGCAAACAATAAAAGTGGGGATGATTTGTGGGCACAGTTTGCTGAGATTGAACAAGAATGGCAGAAGAAGATTGACAGTGAAGATATGAATAGAAGTGGGACAGTGAAGGATGAAGAAAGAAAAGTTGCAGCTGCATACAAGGAAGTTGGAGCAGTGGTGCAAGCAGCAGCAAATATGGTGGTCTTTTATAAGGATGTTGATGTGTATTCCTTTCAATGAGGAAAAACGAAGAGTTTAGGCAAAAGTATGAAATAATGTCTGCAGATTTTTGTGAAGACATGGGGGGTATGATGAAAATGAAGGAGCCCAAAATTACTGATTGTTAAATAGTTTGGCTAAGGGCAAAGAAGAACATGGAATGGTGAAGGCAGGTTTATATAAGGTTGTGAATGACTTTGTTGAAGTTAACAGACCAATGGGTGAGATTGGAAGGGATAACAAAGCAGCCAACACAAATAATGAGAAATATTTGAGGTTAGAACAAGAATGAATGGAAAGGCTCGAAGAAATGAAGACAAGTGCAAAAGAAAAGGATTGAAGATTGAAGATTGCAGCCCGTGATCAAAAGTTTATTGCAGTGCTGAAGGAAAAGAATGATTTCGATGAAGTGAACAGCATTAATGGGGTTGCAGAAATGGAATTTGTACATGGATTAATGGACAGGCAGAGTTTGAAGGATGACTGTACATCATAGGATTAAATCTATAAATGAAGCAAAAAGAATTCTACACTAATGCTGTACCAGAATGTTGAGTGTGCTTGAACAATGTTTAAAAAAGATCTCTGTAGCCTCTTGGAGAGTTTGATGCAGGTGCATGGTGCATCATAATTTGTTTGGTGTTTTGGGTTTTGTTTATTTTATCTTACATCAAATTCTCTCTGGTGGAAAATAGAGGGGTGGCTGTCAGTTTCACACACGATGACAATTAGCGGAGTTTGATTGGGATAACGGTAGAGGCAAGAATATGAAAATAGAGAGAAATAATACTGCTCTCTGGATTAGAAAGGAAGAAAGGTTGAGGGAAGTTCAAAAGAAATGGAGGGGGTTGTATTCCATCAATCAGGATGGTGAGATGCTGGATGGATGGAAGGAGGAAACAACAAGAATGAGGAGATGAGCATGAGCAGTCAGGAAAGTGGTGTGCAGAGAATAGAGAAGACTGTGACTCATAGAACGGGAAAGTGTGTAGGTGTGGGTCTGTGTGGAGTTTGAGGTGACCCAAGCAAAGGAGATCGTGCATAAGGGAAGACCAATAACTGTAATTAAATGTCAAAAAATTTCATAAAGAATTTATTTTAATTTTGGTCACATTGTGTGGCAATGAACAAAGACATTCATCATGTAATTGGAATCATCAATGTAGTAGTTGAATGAATAAAGAAATGCTTGCTGGTTATAAACTATATGATTAACTAAGTAGTTCTGATAGCCCATTATCCAAGTTGGAATTCCTGTAATTCCTATCACAGATTTATTACTGTTAGTGATATAGAAACTACCTTTGAATGGTTTAAGTTTCTGTCTCTGTTTCTGACAAAAAGGCTGGTGCGTTCATTTAACTTGGTCTAAAAATGTGTATGGAGATGTGTGCGGGTAAGTAATGACTTAGATCACTGGCACCTGACATACAAGGCACATTGTGTACAAGCCACATCTTTATAGAGTCATGCCATACAGTTTAATTATTTTGAATGTTGTAATTAGAGTATTGCTATCCTTTTGTTTTTTCTTAGAGATGAGGGAGGCACTTGGTTTAATTTTATATAGATCGTCCATCCAGTTTCATTCCTCTAAAGAAATGATAGTAAGTCACTGCCACATCAGGGAAGTTTTGTGACCAGAGCTTCGACCAGTTTTTGTACCAAGTTGTTTTTTAAGCTTGAAAAAGACCATGATGGTTAAGTAAAGAAAAGGGCTCGTCTATAATAATACTTAAAAAACCGAACTGAATGTTTAAACAAATGGTTCTCATATAGACAAACAATGTCTCCATTCTTAACATATTTATTATTATTGATTAAGAAAAATCTCTTTTTCTTGAAATATTTCTAGCTAATTATTAAAAGCATATCACTCTACATCCACTTTTAATTCTCCTTGATTTTGGTATACAAATGATATTGTGCCATCATTTATGGCATCTTTAAGGGCTAAATCCTGGACATTTCTAGAGTAATCTTTCCAATCTTCAAAGGTTGGAACTTTAGAATATGCAAGCAAGTCATATGTGTCACAAAGTGTATCCTGAAAAACAATGAACTTTATTCAATATCTGTTTTCTTGTAGAATGAACATGGGCTCAAAACCCAATTCGGAAAAACAAATTAACTTACCAAGCGCAAAGTAAATAATTCCTGCAATTCCTCCCGACTGAAGTGCTGACCACTCCTTTTGCTTGCAATCCCAGAGTCGGTATGTCCTTCGATTGTAGCCGCAACTTCACCTTTCATCACTTGTCTTTGATATATCTTCTCTTCAATGCTTAAACATAAAATTAAAACTGTTAAGATAAAACAGCAGTAACAGCCTGTTATGAATATTACCAAAGGACATAAAGATATGATAATATTATAACTGAGGCAACTCTATATGGTCTACTTTACATACAATCTTGTGCTTTTTCTCTCTAGTTCTCTTTCTAGGACACTAATAACACTTGATTTCATAGTTTTCCAATTTTAATGTGATGAAAAGAAAATTTGGAGAGCACTAATTATTTTGACATTTTTGATATTCTAGATTATTGCTGTAGCTGTCTAGCTCTATTCAGCTATAATATATACATCAATGGAAATTTCTAGTGGGAAAGATGGATAGTATTGAGAATGCATGGCTAATTTGTATTAGTATAGAGCGAATCTGCATCACTGACTAGAGCAATTTGTCTATCTTAAAAATTGATCAATATAATTGATCAAGATGGATCTAATATGTACAGGTTCAGAGGATAGTATCAACTCACTTTCAATTATATACTTTGACATATGCGCAAATTCCTTTACCAACGCATTTTGGCTTACCACTGTTTTCACACTTGGAAGTGACCCAATATAAGATGTCATATCCCCATTTTAAGATAGAATTTTAATAATAATTAGATAATACAATATTATTAAATAAATAATGATAATAAAGTCATTAAAATAGAAAACTAGAAAATTATTATTATTTAATCTATATTATCAATGGAATATTTAGTATAAATTTTAAATAATTAGAAAATAAAAAAAATTTAAATGAATAAATAAGTAAATTAAATTAAATAGAAGAAACAATATTGTAGAAAGTATGTTAACTTTCTAAATAGAATTAATTAATTAATTATAATAAACACAAAATAAGTGAGTAAATAAATAATATAATATAGAATAATATAAATTAGCTAAATCTAATAAAAAGTCAAGAGATATTTAATAAAGAGACATTACTCCTTGAAATTAAGATATAAAAGGGATGAGAGTTCATTTTAAAGAAAAAGAAAAAGAAAAGAAGATAGGTGTTCAAAAAGGAAAAATGGAATAAGAAAGTAATATGAAAAAAATAAGGGACTTTCTGAAAAGAGTGTTGTTATTACGAAAGGTTGTGACTCTTTGAAAAGAAGAAACAAAAGAATATATTTTATCTTTTCCTTATAAATAGAAAATGAAGAATTTTAGATAGGAAATATAGAGTTGAGATAATCTAGTAGGAATAATTCGTTGAAGAGCTAACCAATGATAGAGCCACAAGGACCAAGCAAGGAAGCAAGGTATGTTTATGAATTATATTTGTTTAATTATATTTAGGAATTTATTTATATTAATGAGCCGTGCTTATGGATAATTTATACATAGGCATATGTAAAGGTGGAATTCCAAATGGATAACACACATTACTTAATGGTGAATGGTTCAAGACCAAGATAGTTCCTTTTTAGGGAAGAGAATGATATTAATATGGCTAATGGTTTAAGATCAAGAGAACCCCTTTTAGGGAAGAAAGTGATCTTAATATGGTTCTGTAAGGCTGGAATATTCCATTAAATGTAACATGCATATGTGTTAAGGGCCCTGGTTAGAGGATATCTCTTCCAAGAAGGACCTTAGAGGGAATACTTCATAGAAGATGGAGAAGTAATCGAGGATGGTACTAGAATTGATGATGTATCATTCGAGACCTGGAGATCGTTAGGAGGGTAATTGATCCCAATGTGGAGACGTCTTTAAAGTTGGGTTAGGATAAAGGGTAGAATAGAGAAGTTTGATTTATTATTGCATAAATTCTAACATCGGTTTTGTAGGCATTCTTGTCCTAGTTAGTGGGGACAATTACAATGGCATCAGAGCATGATCTTGTCATCATGTGAGGTTAAAGAGGATGTAGAAAATAATTCATATGAAAGACTAATCTAGAAAGCTAATGAATATTAGAAGAGATTCAATCATATCCATGACAACACCTAAAAATTTGGACTAAAAGAAAAATATCTTTGAACTCAATAGAATAAATTATCTAATTGCTCGAGGACAAGCAATTGAGGGAGGGTGGATTGCCATATCCCCATTTTAAGATAAAATTTTACTAATAATTGGATAATACAATTTTATTAAATATATGATGGTAATAAAGTCATATTAAAACTAATATTAAAATACAAAAATAGAAAATTATTATTATTAAATCTATATTATCAATGAAATAATATTTAATATAAAATTTTAAAAATTAGAAAATAATAAAATTACAATAAATAAATAAATAGATAAAATTAAATACAAGAGACAATATTGTAGAAAGTATGTTAACTCTCTAAATAGAATTTATTAATAAATAATAATACACAGAAGATAAGTAAGTAAATAAATAATATAATATAGAATAATATAAACTAACTAAATCTAATGAAAAGTCAAGAGATATTTAATAAAGAGACAATGCTCCTTGAACTTAAGATATAAAAGGGGGGAGAGCCTATTTTAGAGAAACAGAAAAAGAAGAGAAGATAGGTGTTCAAAAGGAAAAAAATGGAAGAGCAAAGTAATATGAAAAAAGTAAGGAAGTGACTTTCTAAAAAGAGGATTGTTATTACGAAAGGTTGTGACTCTTTGAAAAGAAAAAAGAAAAGAATATATTTTATCTTTTCTTTATAAATAGAAAAGGAAGAATTTTAAAAAGAAAATTTAGAGTTAGGATAATCTAGTAGGAATAATTCATTGAAGAGTCGACCAAACATAAAGCCACAAGGACCAAGTAGAGAGGAAGCTGTGTTTATGAATTATATTTGTTTAATTATATTTATGAATTTATTTATATTAAGGAGTCATGCTTTTGGATAATTTATACATATGCATATGTAAAAGTGGAATTCCAAATGGATAACACACATTACTTAATGGTTAATGATTTAAGATCAAGATAGTTCCTTTTTAGGGAAGAGAGTGATATTAATATGGCTAATGGTTTAAGAGAAGATCAAGAGAACCTTTTTTAGGGAAGAAAGTGTTCTTCATATAGTTCTATAAGTCTGGAATATTCCATTGAAGGTAACATATGCATATGTGATAAGGACCCTGTTAGAGGATCTCTTCTAGGAACGACCTTAAAGAGAGCACTTCATAGGAGACGTAGAAGTAACCTTGGATGGTACTAGAATTGACGATATATCATTCAGGACCAGGAGATCCTTAGAAGGGATATTGATCTCGATAAGGAGACGTCTTTAAGGTTAGATTAGATAGAGGGTATAAAAGTGAAATTCGATTTATTATTGCATAAATTCTAACATTGGTTTGTAGGTATTCTTGTCCTAGTTGGGGGGACATTACATAAGAGCCCTGTTGGCTCAAACTTCACTATAGGCACTGAAATTTATGCATTTTTTATATTTTTTTAAGCTTTTGCAATTTTGTAATTATTTTGAGTTTTCAGAAGATATATATACTTTTTTGCATTTTTTCAAAGAATTTAAATAATTACAAAGCATGGAAATTGAGATTACAAACATGAACTTTGTCTCCTAGCCTAAGTCACTCTATTTTTAAATGCAAATAGCTACAATGCAAAAACTGACTAATATGAACAACACGGATATTTATTTCTCATTGAAAATTGAAACTGGAATGTCTAAATTTACAAACAAAAGCTTTTTTGAAGATTGCATCACCCAAAGTTTGCCAATATTGACGTGGGTGCCTAGAATATGATGTAGCACCCTTCCTTAGTAAAAATAGACCTATGGAAATACAATGCAGGCGCAATATTGAAACGCAACCCTCACAATAGTATTGTTGTTGCCACAAAGATGTCTCAAGGTGCTTTCATCTTCTATGTGGAGGTCCAAGCCACACTTTCACCTGGTAACATGGGCTCCCAAACACAATGTAACTACCAATAATTAGAAATGTCATCTCAGTATGCACACATGGCAATATTGTATGACCAGGTGCGATTTGCAATACACTGCTAACTACTTCAATCTCCTTTCACTCGCACTAGAAACAATCGTTTAAATCTAAACATTGAACCTCACAAAAAATCAGACCCAATTAAAGAAAAATTACCTTAGAAAAAGCCACACTAGGCACAATTCATTGATTTCCTACGTACCAATTCAAAGTGCACAAAACTTTGTGAATTTTCAATTCTATAGGTTGAAGAAATCTGAAACCCTTGTCACAATATTCACCATTCACCAAAGCATCAAACACATGTAGAATGCCCAATGCAATCATCTCTTGCTCTAAGGATTCTATTCCTTCCAAATCTGACCAAGAAGCTTCAGCATGACTTCTCACGTATGAATTTAAATTCATATATTTGTCTTTGTTGCAAACTCTTGAACTTCATAAAAATTAATATCAATTCATAATGTTTCACAGCAAAAGGGAGCATAGTTCACATGTAGAATGCCCAATGCAATCATCTCTTGCTCTAAGGATTCTATTCCTTCCAAATCTGACCAAGAAGCTTCAGCATGACTTCTCACGTATGAATTTAAATTCATATATTTGTCTTTGTTGCAAACTCTTGGACTTCATAAAAATTAATATCAATTCATAATGTTTCACAGAAAAAGGAAGCATAGTTCAAATATTTGAATTATAATTTTTAATAATAATTCCTCCCTAGAATAAAGACACCAAGATACATGTATTAAAGGTCAAAGAAAATATTTAGTCATCACTTGCAAAAAAGCCTCCAATTTATTATTAATTACCTAAAACTTAATTATTTAATTATTAGAAGCCTCAACTTTAGCTTAGGTGTCTAAGTCATGATAATAATCAATTCACCCTTCAACACCTTGATAATAAATTTCAAATTTAATCATTAATTAAGTAAAACTAAATTAATGATTACTAATCAAAGATGTGGCTTATAAATTCCATTAATAATCCATATAAAATCCATGTGCTTCCCATTAGAACTTGACTCCTGGAAGTTGAGACATAAACTTTGGCTCGACCATTGAGAACTTATAACCCTCTAATTAGCCTACAAGGGTCATTGATAGGCTAATTCTAATTGCAACCTAGGGGGAGCTGAAATGGGGACATTACAATCCACCCTCCCTGAAATCACTTGTCCTCAACCAATCTTGCATCTAGCATCACCAAACTCCAATCTCAAAGGGGGCCACGCCTCCACCATAATCCCACGGATAAATGTATAATGTCCCTATCATCAACAATTGATCCCTGTTAAGACAACACAATTTGTATGATCAACAAAGCCTATGAAACTGAACTCAATGCCGATATTGGTAGTGCTAAAGCAAGAACATCACATGGAAGCACCTTTAAAAAAAACTAGATTCACCTGCTTTCTCTACGCAAGATAAGATGTCATAGCAATCATCAAGCTCACACGCTAACGCACCCAATAGATAGCCTATAAATGAGGATCAAATGTCAAGTTGTATGCACTCCTCACTATATACACCCCTAAGAACTCCCCTTTAAAACCTGTCAGAAATCCTAGTGCATTGATAGGTCCCAAATATCATCTTTACTCATCACCAGAGGGGGAACAACATCAACCTCAAATAACAAAGTAACATCAATATCAAACAAGGGATTGTTCACAAAGTGTACCACACTTGCATGCTGACTTGAATTATGTAGCCGTGAACTATGGGAGGCATGACGTGTGGCCTGCTCCACCCAAATCGTATCAAGCCTCTATGTGTCCCAACTCTCCTTTACATAAAGAGACATAGTGCGCAAACTCCCCCCCGTCATACCTCACAACACATATCTCCTACCTCGATGCTCAAACCTCATCTCCATTAAGCACAGGCTAAGAAAAAACTCATCGATATCTTGTAGCCATTGCATTCCCAAACACAATGTTTATCTCCCCTAAGCTGATCACATAAAAATCTAAGGCGCCTCATAGTCACCAAGAAATAATTAGAGATGATGTATGCATCTGGTACAAGTAAGGGTGCAACCATCTACCACTTTGACTTGGAACCCAACAAACTCCTTTTCCTAAAGACCACAACGGCTAAAAAATCCCTCATGTATGAAATTATGTGTGGCCCCAATGCCTAACATGGCAATACAATGTTGTCCATCTACGGATCCTCTCATCCTATAAGTGAAAGGATGTGGTATGGTGGTGGATAATGCTATGGGTGATCTAAATCAGAAACCTAGTGTGAAGCTGAAGCTTCAGCTTCATCATCATCATGGTATACCCACATAGAACAATTAGCCTTACCCCAAGGCCTCAAAGGGTGTGTTTGATCTCTTACGTAAGGCTCTTTGCACTAATAGCAAAGTTGTCTCCTTAAATCCTCACAAGTTTCCTCATCATGTTCCCTAACTGATTTGTTTTTTCATCAGCAACTAGTGCATGTACCTCATTTGTAGGAAACTGGTGGGTTTAGGTTGTGCTTGCCTCTAAGGAGTTGAAAGCTCTATGCTCCTAGTCTTCTTGATGGCCTCTTGTAGAAAAGGTGGATCGAATGCCTTAAGCCAACCTCTAAGAGGCTCTTATATTCCCTTTGTAGATAGCATAACCAAGTGTTTCTCTATCACATCCGAAACAATAATAGAGAGTCTCAGGAACTCATTAATTATGGACTCTAAATGCCCTGTTTAACTGAGCTAAGCAAGGTCTCAAAAATAGGATTCAGGATCCTTCTAATCAAAACATTCTACCAACTTGTCATCAAACTCCTAATATGATGAAATCAAATAATGATGAAGGACGACCATCCCATATGCCACCACTTGTGGGTTGCACCATCTAAATGATGAGATGCAAATTATATAGCATCCATCTTTGTCATAGGCCTCTATGTCAGATATCTATCCACCTCATTGATCCAAACTCAAGCAGTAACTTTCTCACAACCATCAAACATGAGAAGAGTGAGCCTGCTAGCGGCATGCTTCAAATCTGCATGTTGATTCTTGTGCCTCCTCTCCTGCCTAGGTCTTCCATGCTCTCTACTATAAGTCATATATCTGTCAAAAGGTGGGTAATTCCCAAATCTTTCAACCAATGTCTCCCATTCATCATGCATAAGCATCATATCATCAACAAAATTTCTTGCTTCCTACTCCCCAACACTACCTAGCTTTGACTCATTCCAAAAGAATGTGGGTTGTGTGGGTCTGTCGTATATAACTATAGGAGCTTCTCTAACACAAGGGGTACCAATTAGCAACCCTTGTGAGTTGACAATGTGTTTTGAGGGTCTCTGTTGAGTGACTTGCTATTTATAGTAAATCAATTCTCGACTGATTTTTATTTTTAGCAGTGTAGTTGAGGCACTTGGTAGTTGGCATCTTTGGGTAAATTAATGAAGCTTTATATTATAAGTTGTTTATCAATACTATCTTAATAAATGACTTTATCATTTAAGTGTTATAATTTGATGGTGTGTTGAAGAAGCCCTTTAAGTGAAAACTGTCTTCATGAAACTATAAACTTGGGATTTATTTAATTAAAATTATTAAATGACAGCTTCTAATTGAAAAGTGTATTGATGAAGGTTCTTTAATGAAGAGTGTGAGAAAGAAGTCAAGTTGAATTTGTATTATAAAAGAGACTTCATGTTGAAAAATTATTTATTCGTGCCTCTTGATTTTATTACTTGGAGAATTTGCTTAAGCTTTTCTACAAGGGTTTATGAGGACTGATTCCTCTCTCTGATTCACAGTTTGAGCCACTGAAAGATATGGTGAATTATGCTCTGTTTGTTGTGCTTTAATTCCACAATTGGACTGATGACTTGGTTTTGTTGTATACCAAATTATCCTTTTATTTGCTGCAAATGGTCAGGGTTGTTAGGCATTGAATTTGCCTTCAAGGACTCTTGCAAATTGTGATTTTTGAAGGACTAATAACTGTTGAATCTGGCTGCACATAGGTTTGCAATTAATTTCACCCTGACCGGCCAAAATTTGGCATTTGATAGTGATGCTTGTCTGCCTTATCCAGGCATTCATTATTGTTGTTCTTAGACACCACTGTTGGGTGTTTTCTTGAGGCTGTGATTACCTGTATATAGCAGTGTTTGAAGGGAGGAAGGCTGCATTGGAAAATTGCAGGTGTTAATTGACTTGTGTGATAGAATGCTGCTGCAAATTAATGCCGCCTCTTGTTCTTTCTTGGCATTGCAATAGCTTGGGACTACTGAAACAAATTTCGACGACAAACTTATACAGGTTCCTAATTTCTCTTAATTACAATTTCATGAGAAGTTGTTGTAATGATTTGCAAGCATTATAATTGCAAATCTCTAGTTTGATGCTAGCATTATTTGTTGTCCATTGTAAATAGTTTGGTATTGAAATAAGGAGTTATAAGGTTGCACCACAACTGTTTGAAGAAATGCGAAGATTGGAGTCATGTTTCAGTCATTAGTATGCATGCCAAATGTTTGTAGAAATGCTTAGTGGTTGTAGGTGTATATTGGGATGTGTGGCAAGTGTTTGTCATTATGTCTATTGACTGCAATAGTTAATTTCAGTCATGTAAATGTTCGCCAAAGGGTGGAAACAACTAGTATGCCATTTCTATATCAACATTGCATTGTCAAAGCATTCAATAACTTAATTTGCAGCCTGCAAACATAAAGAACGTAATCTGAAAAATAAAGTACAATGAGATAAAGCTTGCATGCAAGATGTTTGACGAAACATCTAACATCTGAATAGTAAAGGAAATTGGTGTTTATCAAGTTGGAACTAGCAGAGGTACATTATGATAGTATCAGGGCTTGCATGATAAATGTTTGACAAAATGTCAAACCACTAGAATTGAAATTAGAACCAGTTAGATTCTTTACATGACTGTACTACCAGTTCATCCCTGCCCATGGTGTGCCCCCTGGCCAGTGTCATTTGTTGAAGAGTATCAGAAAGCTATTGTAACAATGTGCCTACCAGTTATTGAGCAGCCACTAACTGTTGTTATCCTGCAGCTATATTCCTGAACAACTCTCTTACCTTTGTATCATCATCGTTTCTTGTATTTCTAAGTAAACTTCCACCCCTCCTATCACCCATATCAACTGATCATGGTATGTTTACCTCACAAGCAAGAAGCTTTGTTCTTGTACGTGGGTAAAACATGTTGAGATCAAACTTAATGGGTGCATGAACAAGCCTAATCCTAAAGGATGGCAGGAAACCACTCTAATACCATTGTAAGAGCCCTTTTGGCTATAACTCACTAGAGGCACTAAATTTATGTCTTTTTGATAGTTTTTTTTTTTGAGTTTTTTGCAATTTTGTAATTTTTTTGAGTTTTTAGATATATATAATTTTTTGCATTTTTTCGAAGAGAATAATTTCAAAGCATGGAATTTGAAATTACAAACATGAACTTTGCCTCCTAGCTTAAGTAACTCAATTTTTAAATGCAAGTAGCTACAATCCAAATTTGTTAGGATTAAAGAGACAGAAATAACAATTGCATGCAAATATAACCAATATCAGAAAAATAATAAACCACACAAAAGAGAACACAAGTCAAAAAAATTTAAAATGGTTCACTCAATCCTTGGGCTATGCCCACCAACAGGGAGTCCAATATTTCTTATTATCTAGTTACTACAACCTAATTACAACCTAATTACAATGTGTAATCCCTTACCACTCAGTACCGCCACAAGATGCTACAATCTCATCATACATTATGAAATCCCTAACCCTAACCCATTTTATACAATCTTTTTGCCACTAACAAAATTAGGGCAAGAATAAGTCATCCAATAGAAAAATAGAGGTAGACACCTTTAACAATAATAAAGTTAGGGGGTATGCCTAGGGCTCTGCCCCAAGACCCCACAAAGGGGTGTTGCCTTCAAACCCCCATAGAAATAATTTGGGGGGAAACCACACCGAATAAAATGGGAAAAAATTAACATAGGAGTCTGATTAGGCTCCACATCACAGAAAAAATTGGCTAATATGAACAACACCAATATTTATTTTTGATTGAAATTTGAATCTGGAACATCTAAAGTTACCAATGAAAGTGTTTTTGAAGATCTTAGCCACCCCAAGTGTACCAGAATTGGCATGGGTGCCTAGAATATGATGTGTCACCCTTCCTTACCAAAAATGGGCCAACGTAATTGTTAAGTGGGCCCAGTACTGAAATACAACCCTCGCAGTAGTATTGCAATTGCTTTTATTTTTGACAAGGAGGTCTAGTGTGTAGTGTTTGCACTCCTAAGTCAGAGCCACACGTTCACCTAGTAACGTGGACTCCCAAACACAATGTAACTACCAATAATTAGCAATGTTGTCTCAATATGTAGCCGCAACAGTTGTTTATGACCAGGTGTGATTTATAATAGGCTGCAAACTATTTCAATCTCCATTTATTGGCTCTACAAACTATCATCTGAAATTATACACTGGACCTCACACAAAATCAAACCCAACTAAAGCAAAGTGACCTCTGGAGAAAGCCATGCTAGACACAATTCACTAGTTTCCTATGTACCAACTCAAGGTGAACACAACTTTGTGAATTCTCAATTCTACAAGTTGAAGAAATCTGAAACCCTTGTCACAATGCCTCCATTCATCAAACATGTGCAAAATGCCCAATACGATCCTCTCTTGCTTTGATAATTTTGTTCCTTTCGAATCCAACCAAGTCTCAGCATAACTCTTCAAATATGAATTTAAAGTCATATATTTTCCTTTGTTGCAAACTCTTGAACTTTATAAAAAGGTAATATTAATTCATGATTTTTCATAGCAAAAGGAAGCATAGTTCAAATATTTGAATTATAATTCCTCCCCAAAATAAAGATGTCAAGATACATGTTTCGAAGGGTCAAGTAAAATATTTAGCCATTACTTGCAAAAAGCCTCCAATTTGTTATTATTGAGAAACAATTTATTAATAATTATTTAATCATTAGAGGCCTCAACTTTAGCTTAGGCCTCTAAGTCAAAATAATAATTAATTCACCCTTGAACACCTTGATAATAAATATTAAATTTAATCATTAATAAAGACGGACTTAATTAATGACCGTAAATCAAAGATATGGCTTATAAACCCCATTAATAATCCTCACAAAATCCAAGTGCTTCCCGTTACAACTTGACGCCTAGAAGTCAAAACATAAACTCTAGCTCAACCGTTGAGACCTTCTAACTCTCTGATTATTGTACGAGGGGTCACAAATATGTAAAGACTCTGTATAGTCTCCAACTAATATGTTGATGAAAATAAAATGTTTGTTTTGCATTTTTTGATGTATTTTGTTTTTTTTGTGTTTTTTGGATATATATGTTTTCATTTTTTTTTTGAAAATATAAATGACTTCAAACCAAAATGTTGAAAGCAAATGATTATGTTGGTTCCCAAAACCACAGATTGGAATCCTACGAGCCTTGCTTGCTCGATGCTGAGATATCCAATCGGTTAAGGCCAATTTGACAAGATCGATCGAAGTGATCTAAATCTTCTGCACTTCCGGCTTTGCAAAACCGAGGCGGGTGTACCTGATCCTAGACAAAAACCTTATATCCAAGATGCTTAAAGAAGATCAGTTAAAACACGAATGCAATGAGAGCTTTCAAAACGGCAAGAATTATAGAAAGCTTTAAGATTGCAAATTACGAATTAAGAATAAAAGTAAATAATTGTATGAATGTTTTTTAAATAAAAGTGATTATTACATATGATTGCAACAAATGAATATATTAATTCTTCAATGGAAAGAAATGGAATAGTTGCCAGCATATGGATTATGAATTAGGAGTAAAAGACCAGTGCTTAATTAAATGGGCAATTAGAGTCAATATTATAGGTTGAAACATACAACTTTATAAAGTTTGATATATTTTAACTAGAAATAATTTTAATAATTCAAACACAACGGATCAATTATATAAATGCAATTTAAACTAGTCTAAAATGCACTTTAACTCCTGCAAAGACAAATTAGACATAAATACAGAAATAATTAAATATTTTACAATATTTATGTTTATCTAATTTAAAATGTAATAATGACCTAGTCCACTTATCCGAAAAATATTTATAGAAAATAATGAAAAACATTTATAAAGGACACAACTTATTAATAATTTAAAACTCCAAAATTTAAAATAAATAATAATGTCGGAAATAAAATCACAATAAAGACATTCCTTACAGATGATCCATCTATTGCAAACATATCCGAGTCACACAAAATCCACCCACTAACTCAAATCCATGGGCTTAGTTCAAAAATTAATTTTTCCGCCCATTAAAAAATATAATACATCATAGAGCATAGGATAGGTAAAATTTTAAAATATAAGAATGAATATTGTGTCTTAAGTCTCTCTTTGGTTTGGCTTTTACATCTCATATTTATAAGATGCTGAAGAGGCATCAGTTATTCACGCAAACCTTGCACCTTTTCAAAAGTATCTAATCAATATTTATGATTTGAATTATTTTGAGCATTAATCAACGATTAATGTATTCTATGGCTTATAAAGCCAGAGACCATTTTCTTTAATCCTGTAGGCGCATCTATAAACTTGCGGCTTTCTCATTCCTATACGTGTATCCTGATTCAATTTCTGCCTTTTCTGCAAATATCATATGTTGAATCCACGTGGGATCCTGAGACCCTACCATATTCAATAGTTTATATCCTCCCGCCAGTAGTGTATTTTGTAGACTCCTCGTATCCTAACATGAATCTCCTGCTCACGTAAACCGCTCCAAAAACTTTCAAACAAATAACTTGTTGCAAAGCATTGCATGTTGCAAAGAAATGGTACTCCTTCCCATATCCATAACATCCTGATAATCATGCATGTTTGTTCAATGAATTTAAGTTCTTGAGACAAGATATCTATGCATCCTTTTCTATCCTCGTATCTCCAAACCTGCAACAAATGCATAATATTAGATAAAAATTTATAAATTTCATGTTCAGGTGAATATCCATCATCGCTTATAAGATTGAAGAATAAAATAAAATTGCAAGGGAACTGTTGGGATCATTTGATGAGGCATCGAGTTTGGGTCCTAAAAATACAAATGGTTTGTGAGCAATTCCGCACATGCCCCTGCCTTGTATCTCACATGTCTGTCGTCAACAGATTTTGTATTTTGTAGCTGACTAGGTTATGCCGTTGGAGATTGTGTATTTGGTAGCCGATGGGTAGCGTAGAATTGTTTTGTAGCCAACGGACCCCTTCTGGAAGGTTTGGCGGAAAGTATTTATACCCCATCTGGGTACATTGTAAATCATCTTGTTTTATCTTATGCTCTGTATGTAACCTATTGGTATATGTGAATAAAGGAGTACAGTTGCTATTCATGTTCATTATCTGTGTACATTTCTTAACTAACATATGCGGTAAACATTTGGCGCCATTGCCCAATGGACCTAGAACAAGGGCTGGAATGAAGACTAATGCCGAATCAGTTGAATAAAAATAAGAACAAGGTGAAGGACAAAGATGAAATTCGCACAGCTCAGGGTAATTTAATTCTGGCACAGCAGGCAGAGCGCCGAAGGAGATTCCAGAAGACTGCCGACGGAAATAGGTGTGCGGAAGAATTGTTAGAGGAGACTCGACAGCGGGTGGAATTGGTGGAAGAAGCACGGGAGGAGTTTTTGAATTTGTGTTCGCCGAGGGAAGAGAATCCAGATGGAAGAGCGTCGATTTGCACAGCTCGGAGTGCCGAGGGAGCACGAGCGTGGAGTGAACCCTTCATCCGAGATACACTTCTGCACAGGACAACTTCAGAAGATCCTTCTTCGCCAACGTTCATAGCTGTTGAGACCGCCGGTGCGAGAGAACAGACCGCCGGTGTGGGAGATCAGATCGCCAGTGTGGGAGTTCAGACCATCGGTGTGGGAGTGTAAACTCCCGGTGTGGGAGAACAGATTGTCGGTGTGGGAGTTGAGACCGCCGGTGTGGGAGTGCGGACTGCCAGTTTGGGAGTGCAAAGCCACGGTGTGGGAGTGAACAGGGCCAGTGTTGCAGGAACAAACAACGCTCCTGTACAGAATCCAGGAGTGATGGCGAGACCAAAAGAAAAGTTGCCGAAGTTCGATGGCAATGGTACGGCCGATCCCATTCGACACTGTACAACATGTGCAACAATCTAGAGGGCAAATGGCATAACTAATAAGATGACTGGATGAGGCAATTTTCGGCAACCCTACGGGGTGTGGCAATTGATTGGTTTACTAGTACAGATCCACAAAAGCTAAACGGTTGGAATAACATTAAAAAGGAGTTTCTGGCTGAATTTCAACTGTTGCGCAATGATAATGAAATTGTAGCAGAGATCTTCAATACTAAGCAAGGGAAGAATGAAACTTTCTGTGTCTACGCCAGGAAATTAAAAGACTTGATAAACAAAATGGAAAATAAGCCGACGGACGAACTTAAGAAAAGATGGTTCGTGGAAGGTCTACACCCAAACTTGCGGAAGAAAATGAAAATTGTGCCGCCGTCGTCATACACAAAAGCTTATAACAGAGCATTGAACATCAAAAGTGAGCAGAAGACAAAGAAGAAGAAGAAGACTAGCTCATCTAATTCTGATAACGACGAGCCTTCCAGAGAAGATAGCAACGACAATGAAGGCAGCAACAAGAAGGTCTGCCCCCTACAGAAGGACATGATCCGCATGATGAAGGAGTTTAAAAATATGCAGAAGGAGACAAAGGGTAGTGAGCTATGGTGCACGGAGTGTAAGACCGACGGTCATACTAAAGGATCCTGTCCAAAGAACCAATTCTGCAACATTTGTCAAATCATGGGCAATTCGACCAAGGAATGTCCCTTTAACATGAAGACCAGAGGATCTCTACAAGTATTTCTTACACAAAAGGCATCCCCATCAAGAAGTAGCGGAAATACCAATAATGTTGGTGCTACGTCGGAAGGATACAAGAATAATAGACGTGTGCAGAATAACAATAACAATGCAAACAATAACACTAACAATACCAGCAGAAGCCGAATCTAGTATGATGCGAACAGACGGCCAATCGTACAATGCCGTGCATGTAACTTGTGGGGGCACTTTGCCCAGGAATGTCCAACTGCAAATACACCCAAACTATTATGCAGATGGTGCGGACTTGGCGACCATGACGATGCCAAATGTCCAAAATTGGGAGTAAACTTGATCACTATTGGGACGGATGAAGAAGAGGTTTTGGCGATTACGTAGAGGCAAGCAAAAGAATACCTAAACCCAACAGAGGAAAAGAGGAAATTTGGAGAAGCGCAGGTGGAGATTGGAAAGGCATCACAGGCGGAAACATCTCAATTGAAGGACACCATCGGCACTTTGGCAAGAAACTCTGTGGAACAAAACATTGTACACCAAATTTTGCAAATGGAGATACCTATCAAGATAAATGATTTGCTTCTTATGATGCCCTAGCTCTGATCCGCTCTCACAAATGAGGATACCAAGAGAACAAGGTAGAGGGAAGGAAATTGATGTAGGCGGAGAAGACCAAATGTTGCTAGCCCTCACATTCGACCGGCATCTGGCGGTTGTCGAGATGGGGATCCTCGGACATGTTCTCACAGACACAATAGTCAACGGTGGGTCTGGCGTAAATGTCTTACCCGAGGAGACTTGGAAGAAGTTGGGGTAGTTGACATTGTGGCCCCCTACATTTCAGTTACTCACAGCGGATCAGCATGGCATTAAACCTCTAGGCGTACTGATGGCACAGCCGGTAACGATTGGCACACAACCGTTCCTACTGGACTTTGTCGTGATCCCGTTAAAGAGAAAAGGATACGATGCAATCCTTGGCCGTGGATGGCTTATTCAAGCCAGAGTCAGACACGACTAGAAGAACACCTTGTTACTCGAAAGTAAAGGCCGGCGATTTGTCATCAATTTGCACACCCAAATGGTCGGGGAAGAAGCCCTATCATCAGATTCCGATGAAGAGGATGAAGGTAGACAGCGTATGGAACCGGATCAGGAGGGAGTCCTACAGTTGGAGGGAGGATCAACAGATGACGATTTGGATTTGGTCAACGGTCTCTACCACTGGCAAATAGAGGACTATGAACTATTCCAGAGTTGCAATATACTGACAATTGAGGAAGGTCCAAGGGGGGATGAATTTCCAAAGGAGTTCACTGAGGTAAACGAGGGGGATGCACCGTTGGATGTTACATCCGCCCATGCATTCAGTGAGGGGGATACAATCAAGTATAATGAAGCTACACTACAAGTAATGAATTTGGGGGATGAAGCAGCACCAAAGAACATTCTGGTGGGAGATAATTGGGATTTGGTTCTCAAAGCGGCAGCATTCAAGATATTTCTAGAATACAAAGATGTATTTGCATGGACATACAAGGACCTGAAGGGCGTACCGCCGGAGTTGCGTGTGCACCGCATCCCACTAATCGAAGGAGCGGTACCTGTGCGGAAGTGACCCTATAGGATGAACAAGAACTACGCAGCACGGGTCACGGAGAAAATCAACAGGATGTTGGAGGCTAGGATTATTTTCAAAGTGCAGACAAGTGAATGGGTGTCACCTATAGTTATCTCATTGAAGAAAGACACCACCCAGATCCGGATATGCGTGGATTTCCGATGCATTAATGCAGTCACGATCAAAGATCCCTTCCCGATTCCGTTTATGGACAGCATCTTAGAGGTCGCCGGACATGAAATTTACTCCTTTATGGACGGGTTCTCCAGATACAATCAAATCTCTATAGCGGAGGAGGACAAATTGAAGACAACATTTGTCGTTGAAGATGGGGTCTATGCGTACAACTGGATGCCATTCGGCTTGTGCAACGCGCTGGCCACCTTCTAGTGGATTATACTGCACATCTTTGATAAGATGACCGTGGAAAACTTCAAAGCATTCCTCGACAATTGGTCGGTATTTAGCATGGAGGACAGACACCTGGCAGCACTCGATGAATGTTGGAGAGATGTCGCAAGGCGCAGCTAGCGTTGAACCCCAAGAAGTGCAGATTCATGGTTCTGTAGGGAAGACTGCTCGGACACATTGTCTGCAAGGAAGGATTGAAGATTGACCCTGACAAAGTGAGATTTATTCTCGAAATGCAGCCATCCACTAATGTGACGGAGGTAAAGTCTTTTCTCGGACATATAGGCTATTACAAGAGATTTATCAAAAAATTTGCCAAAGTATCATACCCGCTAGACAGGTTAACCTACAAGGGAGAATCATTCAGATGGGACAAAGAGCAGGATGAGGCGTTTGAAGGGCTGAAAGTACGACTGGCTACAGCACCCATCTTGGCGTATCCAGACTAGAATAAGGAGTTTCATGTGCATGTTGATGCCTCAAATTGTGCGATCAGAGCAACCTTGGCGCAGACGGGCAGCTACGGATTGGATCACCCGATATACTTTGCCGGTCGATTGTTATCAAAAGCGGAGCAGAACTACAGTACGACCGAATGAGAAGCATTTGAAATGGTCTACACTATGCAAAAATTATGTCATTACTTGCTCGCTACACCGTTCGTGTTCTATGTTGATCACCAGGCCCTGTTGTACATGATTAATAAACCTGTCATCCAAGGAAGGATCAGCAGATGGCTACTTCTGTTGCAAGAGTTTACTTTCAAAATCATTGTCTGCCTAGGGAAGAAACATGCGAGTGTCGACCACCTGTCCAGGGTTAAAACTAGGGAACCGGCGAAGGGGGTGAATGACGACTTTCCTAATGCATAGCTATTTCAGATTGTAGTACTACCAAAATGGTACAGGAGTATTGGAGAATACCTGTCAACAAGATAGTTTCCAAGTGACATGCCACCAAATGAAAGGCGCAAGTTGATAATCAGGAGCCATACCTCCCAATTGATCAACGAATTGCTCTACAAAATGGGTTCGGATCATATTCTTCGACGGTGTGTGTTAGAAGAAGAAATATCGCGAGTGTTAAAAGAAGCACATGAGGGTCCCGCAGGAGGACACATGGGACCCGAAACCATTGTGCGGAAGATATTGCTCACAGGACTCTGGCGGCCGACAGTGTACGACAACGCGCAAGAATGGATCGTCGGGTGTGACACTTGCCAACGGGCCAAGAAGCCGCTAAAGAGAGACTTCATGCCACTGAACCCCTCACACGCGCAGGAACTCTTCGAATGGTGGGGATTGGATTTCATTGGACCCCTGAAGGTGAGCAAGGCTAGACGGTGCCAGTACATCATTGTTGCAATGGAGTACCTGACCAAGTGGGCGGAGGCACACGCACTACCAGATAACTCGGCCGTCAGCACAACAAAGTTTATTTATGAGCAGATCATTACCAGGTATGGAATTCCATTACAGTTAACAAGTGATAGGGGTGGACATTTTGTTAATCATGTCATCCGATTGCTCACCACCGAATTCAAGATTTGTCATGCACTGTCGAGTCCATACTACTCGAGAGAAAATGGACAGGCCGAGGCTACAAATAAAATCCTGCTATCAATCATCTACAAATCCTGCGCAGTTGAAGGTGAAGATTGGGAGGACAACCTACCCTTAGCCCTTTGGGCTTATCGCACAGCGTACAAGGTGAGGACAGGGCACACGCCATTCCAATTAATGTTCAAACAGGAGGCAGTGATGCCGGCAGAATTCATGATTCCGAGCCTGCGAATAGCATTGGAAAATAAGCTAGGTGACATGGAAAGCTTAAGGGAGCAGCTACATAAATTGAATAAGCTTGAGGAGAAGCGATTGCTGGCGCAGTGGGTGACGGAGGTGACACAGAACAGACGTAAGGTGTGGCATGACAAGCATCTAAAACTCAACAGGTTTCGGCCGGGGCAGTTGGTACTAAAGTATGACGGGTACTAAAGTATGACGGGCGGAATGAGATTAAGCCAAGAAAGTTTAAGGTCAGATGGGTCGGACCATACCAAATCCGGGAGGTCGGCGACAATGGAGCAATAAAACTGTGGACCTTGGACGGGCAAGAGGTACCTCACACAGTGAATGGGTCAAAATTGAAGATATATCATGCCAGAAACATGTCTCCAGCGTCACATAATAGCGAAGGCCAAATTCCCTCACCGTCACAGGTTGGCAAAGTCGGGGTGAAAAGCTAAGTTGTATGTTTTTTTTTTTCGAAGTTGAGCTGTATTTTTGTTTGGAAGAAAGAATTAAAAAAAAAAAATTAAAATTTGAAAGGTCGCGAATTGAGGCCCACAGGTAGACTGTCCTGTGGGCAAACTGTCTCGTGGACACATGTCCCGCAGGCAACTGTCCGCGGGAGGTCTCCCACGTGTCTTTCCACGGAGCATTTTACTCTTTCCGCAGAGCGTTTTTACTCTTCCCGCGGAGCTTTTTTCCCTATTCTCTCGCAGAGACTATTTTCTTCCTCAACTAGCCCGCGGATTGTTTTGCTCGCCAAAGATAACTAACTCGCACTTTTTCATGAACCCCATTCCTTCCTTCTGCGCATGATCTCCTTCCAAAGGGCGTGTAATTACCACCTTTAAAACTGATGGTTTTTTATAACTACCACATAAACCAGTCAATCTTCCAACGGGACCTGTTTTTGTTTTCCACGCCTGTTTACTTCTCCTCAGACGCTCTTCTTTCCTGCAGACTCTCTTTCTTGCGCAGGGAGACCATTTCCGCCTGTTGAGCTTGTGATTTGTAGTGAAGTTTGAGTCGCTTTGATTTGTGCCTAGGATTCAAACCCATGGCCTGTAGCCGGTGGATTTTGAAGGACTCAGAGGAGATTTTGATTTGTGGCTGGGATTCAAACCTGGCCCAACTATTTGAAGGTGTGAGATTGGAAAGGATTATGAGAAGCTTCTAATTTTTGGCTGGGATTTGGACCTGGCACGTCTGTGAAGTCGTGAGAATGGAAAGGATTCTGAGGAGCTTTTGATTTGTAGCTGGAAGCTGTGTGGATTTTTGCTTTTGGAAAGGATTTTCCGCTTTGGATCGATTGGAGACAAACAGGCATCTGGATATCCTCGAAATAACTTCCATTAACACTGCCTCCAATCTTGGCAAGGAGAATGCTTAGAAAGTTGTGGGAGAGGATTGTCTTTAATTTTTCCACGCATAGCCATTTAACTCATCTTTTTGCCGCATATGCAAAGACAGGAGGAACCTCGGATTATAAAAGCACGAAAAAAGCCCTTATTGCATGGAATCAGCTGGCAAATGAAAGCAGTGAAAGAGTCAGTTGAAGGCTAGTATGGAGAAGAATGCAAGGGTTTTGGCATCCGGAATCCGAGTTGCAAGGCCATCCGCTTCCAGCAGCAAGAAACAGAAAGTCAGGGAGGAACTCACTCATCTCACCGTCCAGTTTGAGGGTCTTAATGCCAGTGAATGCCGGAAATGGTGGCAAGAAACTCTGGACGCAGACCTGGCTAAGCAGATTTTGATATGGGCACAGGTGCATTAGGCCATCCAGCTTCCAATCTTTTCCATCCGGTTATTTGAATCAGTTTTGTGAACTATGATAAAGGCATATAGTCGGCATAGCAAAACAAGTACATTCATGTACAAAAAGCATCAGATGACGGTGTCCTTTAAACCTAGGGATTTCACTAGGGTTTTTGGCATCCCTGGTCCCGGTGGTAAGAAGGTGGAAATTAAGAACCACAAGCTCTCTCAAGAACGGAAGGAACATTGGATACAGCTAGTGGGCCGCGATCTTTCACCCGAGGAGATGGATTTAGTGGTTAAGGGGTTGAAATGCAGAGGACTCCGCAGAGATTTCATTCAGGAGGGTCACTGGAGGTGCATTATGGATGTGATCAAGAGTAGGTTGACGGGTGCGACTCGAGCTTCAAATATTGCATTGCCGCAGGTTGTATTCATGAATGGCATCATGCAGGGTACAGTGTATGATTGGGCTTCAGTCCTTGCCGACAGGATGGAGGAATTCATGACGCTTCAGCACCGCACATTCTTTATGTCACATCATGCAATTGGCCTATTTCTGGAAGCAACCGTTAATCAGATACCCATGGATGATTTTGAGGCGCTGCCTCGGGGGAAGTTGGCACAGGAGAGCCTTCGATATTTTATTGGAGACATTTGGACACGGCTGGGACAGCCGCAGGACAGAAAAAGGTATTTCGGGAATTGTAGGCAGCGCATGGCGACACTGACAGCGAACGGGAGGAGACTTCGGAGAGCAGCGCGACGAAGTATGAGGAAGAGAGTACTTCCGCGGAGGTTGGCAGCGAACTAACAAATGGTGAGCCCACATTTTTCACCCCGCCGCAGTTGTCAACTTTGGCGCACTTGTCCGCTCCCACATCACACATTCCGCCTTTTGGTCAGCGTCATGCATCGGTCGTGATGACCCCACCGGCCGTAGCAGATGGCCCCCGGGCAGTAGCCGAGGGTGTCCCACCGACGACAACTATTGTTTAACCAGTGACCACTCCCGATGCTACTGTTTTCACAGCCATAGTAGATGTTGTTCCAGTTGCATTAGTGGAGCTAGTTTCACAGAGGGTAGAGTTGCCAGTGCTAGAGCCTAAGCCCCAGGTTTTCTTGGATGTGATTGACTTGATGCAGTCGTCACCGTTTCATCTTCCTTGTTAGCATTCGCCGAGCCAGTACAGACAGACCAGTCAGCCCAGCCAGCACAACAAGAGGAGGGCATGGAGCCTGCACAGTCAGAGCAACCGAAGGTGATGGATAGAGCCAGTGCTTTCTTGAGACAACAGTTCCAACTCATCCCTGCCGAGGTTGGTCTGTCCATCCAATCCCCCAGGCACCTAGGAGTATCAGCTACAGTACCAGAGCCTTAGGAGGTGGAGGTACCATAGGCCGAGGTTGTGCCGAGAGCAGAGGAGGCCGCACCGGATGCGGGCATGGTCCCCACAGATGAAGAACAGAATAGTGGTGCCAAGTGGACGATGGAGGGTTTTGCAAAGGAGGATTATGGGTCGGATGAGGACAAATGTAGAGACTACCTCAGGGCTATGAAGGTTGCACTAAAGAAGGGACACAATGTGGCATTGCAGGCTGAGCTTACATCAGGGGGATCTGTCTGCAGCAGTTTCGTTCATGTTTTGAGGAGAGAGGTTGGCCAGCAGTTGAGCCACTGGAGATGTTGGCAGATTGGGCCAATGAGCTAGAGCTAGGGCTGCGCAACACTCAGCTGGAGAAGCTGGCGCATGAGATTGTGGGACTGTATAAGGAGATTTATTATGCTTGCAAGCGCGTGGAGGCGGATAGGACAGCAGACAGGATTACGGCCGAGAGATCTCTGGCAGTTGAAAGGGAGGCTAGAGAGAAGTTAGCAGCGGATTTGACCAGTCAGCAAGCAGCATGGGCAACCAAGAGGGCAGCTTTGTTGCAGGATAAGGAAGCGGTTGTACGGGATAAGGATGCAGTAGAACAAGAGTTGCAATTAGCCAGGAAGCAGGCTATGGATGCGGCGCTTCTCCTGAAAGAGGCCGTTGAGGTTAATTCACGGATACAAAAGGATTTGAGCATCTGGACGGAGCAGGTCTATGAGTTGCGTCGGCAGCAGCATTCTTCAGGGGCACCACCTCCTCTCTAGTATTTTCTTGTTTTATTGTATGTGGGTTGTCTCCTATTTTGTTAGTTGTCAAGAGACGACTTTTCTTTTTGGAGGGGATGATGTCAGCAGATTTTGTATTTTGTAGCCGACTGGGTTATGCCGTCGGAGATTGTGTATTTAGTAGCCGATGGGTAGAGTAGGATTGTTTTGTAGCCGACGGACCCCTTCTAGAAGGTTCGGCAGAAAGTATTTATACCCCGTCTGGGTACATTGTAAATCATCTTGTCTTATCTTATGCTCTGTATGTAACTTGTTGGCATATGCGAATAAAGGAGTACAGTTGCTATTCGTGTTCATTATCTGTGTACATTTCTTAATTAACCTATGCGGTAAACAATGCCAAGGATAAGGAATGACTCAAAAGTCATATATATCCTCTCGAGAAATATCTCTGGCACTAAAAACTATCTTTGTTTTCTTTATCTCATCTTCCAAGATTAATTTGCTCCACTGCTGGCATTAATCATGTCCAATTTGGATCAGATTAATCCATACGTATCTCTATACTTGTTATCTCCAAAATCTGTACCCTGAAAATTTGCCTTAAGTCCTAAAACTCGCGGCGATTTTGGAGGAACATGGGATCAGCCAAAAGTTGTGGGTAACTTATAACTTGGCTGAACCTCCGGATTCTAGGCTGGTTCCTCTATGATATATCTTATACCTTACTTATACCAATGGAAATGTGAAAAACTTTCAGATGGAAAAGGGTAAAGAGATGACCTAAAACACGGAAACTTAAAGAAGTAAGGTGATACACCAAAATTGATAACACAAATTACAGCTATACTTGAGACACAATGAAAGATTTGACAAGACATTCACAAGAAACCTTATTTGAGAATCTGCTAATTCACATCAATAATTTAAGAGAAGGTCTATAAACTTGAAAATATACGAAAGGAATTTGATCACAATCGAATACCTCAATAATTCAAACACAACTCAAAACCTATGAACAGCTGTTTATAAAGAAGGTACAAGATAAGACATCATTCAGAAAGGCCTATAATTAAAACACAATTTGAATAACATCAATCACCTTAACGCACACAACTAAATCTGTCAACTCCCAAAACTAGTCCCAATGAAAACTTTATTTTCATCAAAGGTCCACAAAACAGTCCATCTGCATAATGCATCAGAATCATAAAAAAAATTACACTTAAGGATCAAATCACATAAGCGTCCTCCCTCAAAATCTGAACCCCTTCCTCAAAAATAAGAGGAGTATATATAAACAATACAATAGCCTTAAAGTAGAAAAGCTGGGTCGAAATAATGAGTTAACTCATTATTAAAAATCACTAAAACTCCAAAATCATGCTCAAAAATACCCCAAACTGAGGTTCCATTGTCCATGCATGAGAAAAACTAGAAAAAACTCCCCAAACTGCCAAAAATCACCCCATAATACATTCTGAAATCTTCAGTCTAAACTGTGCCTCTAAAAATCAACTGCAGTTGCCCCCCTTAAATTTTGGCATTTTCTTGACCAACTTCTCTTTTACTTATCTTAGCTCTATTATTATTTAATTGCATGAATATTTATTATTTTTAATAATTGATTTATAAGAATATCAATTATAAAAATAATAATTACATCTTTTAAGTATCAGTGCAATAACAATAATAATAAATAAATTAAAGAGAAGTTTTTGATTTAAGAATTTATCACTATTTTCTTGCATTAATTTTAAAACTTGCAATTTAAAATTTATTAGCTTTAAGTCGATCATAGAATGAAACAACTTTAAAGCATAATAACCTTTAACAAATATATGCAAAAATATAAAGAATAATGCAAGTCGCATTATCAAACCCATGCAAGAAAAATATCTTCAACTCCCCTCATGTGGCCGGACCCGAAAATTTTATCAAATTTTATAAAGGGCGAGTTTGTAAAGGAAAGGCAAGATGTTTGGTTTTTATCTCATCTTATTTTCGCATTTTGCTTAAGAGAAAATGAGGGTTTCCTTTAACCCTAGCCGCCTGTATTATGCTGGAAGTGAACTCCACATTTGACGCCAAGAAACGTGGCCGCCATGAATAATATCTTCAAATCCTTTGCTCAGTAAAACACCTCTGGTCACGTTGTAGCTGGAGATGCTTATTTGAGGTCGTTTATGGATTCTCTGCTGATAACGCTACGGTTTGAAGCTGAGAGTTGTTTTTCAAATCCTTCCTTTCTGCTCTTCGGCTGTATAATGTCACAGCTTGCTTGTGTTATGGCTGGAAACGTCTATTTGCAGCCAGCAAAAGATAAGCCTCTTTGCTTTAGCTTTGAGAAAATCTCTTTTCTAGCAAATATTATCTTTAAATGTTAGCTTTGAATGTTCTTCAAACTGGACTTTTCTGCCTGCTGTTGCTTGTTAACAGATTTTTTGCTACTAACGTAACCCCCGAGTGTTCATTTCTTGCTGATAGTGTTTTATTTGAAGGCCGTGATCTGGGGTTTGTCTTTGCATCATTTTCTGGCAAAGAGCATTCACTGTGTCTTTCACCCTCTATGAATGCATAAAATGAACTCTGTTGGAAGCTCTGAAACTTAACGCTGACTTAACTGTTATTATTGTTGCTTTGACATATGATGCCGTGACTCCTGCTGTAAATTTTATGTCGTTGGGGTTTTCCTGTTCTTTGTGGGTGTCTGTCATGATGAATAAATTTTGATCAAATAACTCAGTTTCTTTTCACCTTTCTTCGCCATTTTTAACCTCTGTATACATACTTTGCTGTTATGGCTTTTGTTGAATTTCCTTTGTTGATTAGTACCATGAAAGCATTCACAACTGCTTGAACCTGTTGTATCTGCATTTTGTAGCTTTTTGACAGTGTAGGTAACTTGTGTTCTTGAAATCTGACACCATACTAGCTTGCTGCTCCATACCTGCAACTTGCATTTTCTCTGTTCTGGATAAATGCTCTACTCATGATACTATGAAGCTTTTCATGTTTTCTCTTCTCTGTGATTGACTTTCCTGTAGCTTCCAAAGTTTTTTCACATATTTCTCTGTATTTTAATTTGAGAAATAGAAAAAAAAAAGACTCCTTATTTTGCGTATCCATGAAAGCGTTGAAACTGAAGCAATTGAATGTTTTCCATTTCATGACATTATCACATTTTAAATGAAGTTAGCTGTAAGGTTTCAATCCAATATGAATTGTCCCTTAAACAGTTAAGCATTTTGCTGTTTTTTCTACACAATCTGTGATATATATGGTAAAAGGTTTCATGTACAGTAGCACACGTCCCTTTGATACTTTATGCTGTATGCTTCTCTTTCGGATCCATAACCTGTAAGATCACCATTCTAATGCGTATGTCGGGCTCATACCCTAAGGGAGCCTCGGTTAGGTGCACACACGCATTAGAATGATGATCTTCCTGCACAGCTACACAAACATGTTAGCAACAACTTTCTTTTCTTTTCTGCTCATATATTCTGTCTGTTAGATGCATATTGTGACAGTAAGGTAATATTTCTGCACTAGATGAGGTCACCACCATTGCTTAGATCTTCGGATCTAACCATTACTTCTGATTTTGCAGGATGCAGTCAACAGGGACGCAAAGAAACTTGCTGGAACGGCAGGAAGAACTGGACCAGAAGAGAACAACCAGTCATGTCATCAGGCAATGGCTGGTTACTCTTGACTCTCATGCATTTATATTTCCTTCCTTTCTCATTACTTGCTTTTAATGTATTTTAGACTACTCTCACAGTCAGATGTGTGGGAGAAATTTACTTTCAGCATTTAATTTCTATTATGGTTTGCTTCATCATGCAAATACTGAACATTATTCCAAAATGAATAAAATACTTTTCTTTGATGTATTTTCTGAAAATTACTTTGAAAGTAATGAGCATGTATTTTACTTCATTTGAACGTATGTGAAAAATGAACAACAATACTATTGTAGATTATCCCTTGTTTCTAATCCTCAAACCTCTATACTGCTGCAAAGGATGGGTCACAGTAATCACTTAGTTATGCCACATGGTGGAAGATGTGTTGCACATAGTGTGTGATTGCCACAGTTGCAGGTATGTTGGACTTCAAACATGGCTAACATCCTCATGGTGTACAGCTGTAGAAAATACCACTGAATGATCATGTCAATAATAACTAGCTTTTAATATGATAACACCTTTGGCATGCTGACATTGCACAACTTTTACTTAATCTCTGCAACTGATGTTGTATCAAATCTCTGTCAACTCATAGTGAATTTAGGACCTTTTAGTAAATATGGTGATGTGCTAAGATTGAATGTCATATACTTTCATTGCTCTGACTGTCATGAACCTTAATTGGATTGCTGATTCTGAACACACCATATTGCAATATCTTTATCTTTCCCACTTTTCCTTTGCTACATATTTTGCATGATAACTCTGTCTGTGCCATGTCATGCATTCTAACTTCATATTTGACCACTTCCTCTTATGTATACCTGAAGGTCTGACTGACTCATAAATATCATATATATGAATTGTGTGGATTATACACTTGAACGATTTTCTGTCAGCAGGTAATATAATGACCATTATTTCTGGACATGCAGTTTGACCTGGTCTATCAAGATCTTTGCCTCTATACAAATGCCTTAACTATTTGCTGTAGATTATTAACAAGCCTGTACAATGACAAACTGAATTTAGATCTATGCCTTCTCTTTATCTGCTATATCTTAGTAGAAACTTGGGCACCAAAATCTGCCTACTCCAGATAGAGGCAACCTTCAAACATTTTCCTGAGGCTGGTATATCAACTCTGGTGATAAGGGTTTGCTCGGGTTTCTGATCTTCCTCGTCTATGATAATCTTGACCAAGGATAACATTTAATACTCCCTGTATATGCCAATGCTGCATGCAAATTTTATATCTGCAGAGTGTTCATGTAGGAATCCGTAAACAAGCTCTTGTTTGAAGTGAGTAATCCTTGTTATGATCTGAAGATAGGACATTGATCTCCAACATCTCTTCACAAATGGAGACTCCAAAATTTTGTGAAAATCCAGGCTCCATCAGATTATTTGAACTAAATCTACCAATTTCTCCAATTGAAAATCATTTATGCAAATGAAGTACTGAAATTCGCATAAGTTCAAATAAAACTTGAGATTGTTTTTGCAATAATAGATTTGCCTGGACTCTAACAAGTCTAACCATAGGCAGACTAAGAACCTACTTCTGGAGATTATCCACGACTCCTGTATTCCCAATTGCAGGCCAGATAAATATTAAGGTGTGCCCTCTTTTCAATTGTAGGGATCCAAATTTGTATCCACACCTCCAATTATCTCAGTCCCAGGCCCTGAGAGTCTTAGCCCCAGGTGATTAAGTGGATTGCAAGCATTGGAAACTATTGCAGGTCAAGGAAATAGAATGCAAGGTTGTGGTAGAAATCACAAGCCCTGCAATGCGGATTGCCAACCCTAAATGCCACACAGCCTCTTGAATTTGCAGACCCATGCTTGCGAATGGTGAATTGCTGGCTGATTGGTGATGACAGCCTTGCAATATTTTCGACAAACCTCCAACCAAAGATCATAGGTATTCAAATCTGCACTAAATCCTTTCAATGCTAGTCCATTTCTTCAGTATTAGACCTCTCCTTAGCCACAATGAAAACAATTAGGAGTAATAGCAAATTGTTTTACCTCAGGAAGAATTTGTAATGTACCCTCAGAAAAACTACAAGAAGAAACATAATATTCAAGGATGTCAATACTTAAAATAAGAATAATATTTATAATAACACTTGTGCAATTTGGCTTGATTATTACACCTCTCACTAAAGAGGTTTCAAATTCACATCACTTTATATTATAAAGTGCATTTATTATTAAACCTTTATAACTTTTGCAATAAATATGATTGTCCAATAAATTATCTCATCCTAAGAAAATGTCTAAATGAATGACCATCACCACTCAGGTAACATCTGCATTGCCAAAAATAGTAACTGTCCACAAATAGAGTTACTAAAGATAGCAAGTCTACAACAAAGACCCTCAAATCCAACTGTCAACTCATGAGGGTCATAATGATGAGCTAACCAACCCCAACTCTTAGAACCTGCTAAATCAGGGACATTGAAATCCTCCCTCCTCAAGATTGCTTGTCCCCAAGCAATCGTAATCTAGGGTGCTAAAAAATATCCTCCGGCTCCCAAGTAGCATCCTCGTCCGGTAGGCCCTGCCACTTGACCAAAGACTTTCTGATAGTCCTCCTCCGCAACTATCTCTCCATAGTGTCAAGAATCGCCTCAAGGATTAACTCAAATCTTCCCTCATCATCTAATGGTGGCAATACAAGAGACATAACCACGTCTTCCCAATGCCTTCTTGAGGCGTGAAACATGAAACACATTATGCACCTTGCTATCCTCAGGAAAATCCAACTCATAAGCCACCTCGCTAACATGCCTCTCCACATGGAAGGGACCATAATAACAAGGCTTGAGATTCTCAGCTCCACTATTCCTAATGGAAGATTGTCCGTACAACTACAACATCAAATAAAGCATATCACCCACCTAAAAGGAGTGAGTTGTCCTCTAATCAGCGCACTACTTCTGTGCCCTTTGTATGTTATCTCTCAATGACCTCATAATGTCATGACTATCCTATAACATATCACTTGTACTAGGCACTCTACTATCACTACACAACAAATCCATGAAGCTTGGAGGATCATATCTGTATAGAGCTCTGAAGAAAGACATGTGAATGGTCATATGATGAGTGGAGTTATAACAATACTCGCACAAATGGATCAACTTCACCCAAGCCCTCTTCTGAAAAGAAACATAGTTCCGGAGATAACCCTCAACCCACTTATTGACAATCTCAATCTGGTCGTCAATCTATGGGTGATATCTAGTGCTCAGAATTAACTCTATCCCAAATAATCTAGATATAAGTTTACATGAATGCTTCAAGGGTATAAGTTAGATGAATCAAGCCACGTGCATATGATGACTTTGGTATTTAAAGAGTGACCTACCAAAGTCAGATTCTCCAGATGCAATTACATGTAAAGTGATTTACATGTAATCATGACTTGATGTAAACATGTAATTAGGTTTGGAAGATGGAATTACATGCAAGTGGATATGGAGGTAGTTACATGTAAATGCGGATGGAGAATGAGATTACATGTAAATGAGGACGGATGTATTTGCATATATTGGAAAATAGACGCAATGCGCTTTGGCATGTGGTGGTGGAATATGACATGGTGTGATGCACTTGCATGAAAAGGTGCGAAATGGAAAGGTGAAAAACACTCTTGGGTTCTTGGGAAAGAACCTTAGCTTTTTCAAAAGAAGAAAACAAAACAGCAAGGAAACAACAAAAAAAAACATACATTTGGTTTTTGACTCAGACATGACAAATATCAAGTTGCTTTCGTATGCAACTTCGAAATTAGAGTTTGGACAAATTCCAAGCACTTGAAAATGAATGTTTTCATCTTATTTAAAGATTTGCAAAATACAAGGCATATCTTTGGACAAATGTACAAGGATGAACCAAAATATGCAATGAAATGGCAAAGGATTGAAAACTTCAACTTACTGGGTGATCAAAGAGCCAAATGTGTAAGATTAATAGGTTAGAATGGTTGACTTTTCTCCAAATTTGAATCTTCAAATAACACCCTTGACCTTTTCAATGTTTGCAGATGATGGCTTTATATATGTAAATGCTTAAAAACGTGATCTCAAAACTCTAATGTGCAAAACATTTTAAGCAAATACCTTGTTTTTGGACATTTTTTAGCGAAAACGTAGCCTCTAGATGCAATAACATGAAACCCTTTTTACAAGAAATGCAAAAACATGATTTCCAATAGCAATAGCATGGATCACAACTCCAAAATGCCCCCTATTGAGCCCAAAATGTCAGCAGGAAACACCAAAATCTGGGCATTTTTTACCAAAACATGGCCTGCAAATGCAATGAAAAGTCACGTTTTTGCAAGGAAAGGCAATGCCTACAAGGCATAGAAATGCAAAAACACATCTTGTTGCATGGATTTCATGCCATGAAATGAGCAAATCTGGACATTCTTGGCAAAACGTGCCCTTGAAGACCAAAAACATGGACTTTTTTGCTCTTGGAGGAAAAATCATAGACTCAAAGTGCAAATACCTATGATGGAATGCAAAATCGCATTCTATTGGAAGCTTTACATGTCTTAAAATGCATCTATTTGAATCCAAGAGCAAATTGCACTCGATGGGAATCTTTGTATGTTTTAAAATGCATGTATGTGAGAATCCATGCAAATCGCACTCTCCAAACCTCATTACATAGTTTAAAAATTTGCAATATGTAATATGCATTTGACAATTTTGGCCTTGAAAGAATAATCGCACTCTCCACATGCATTTACATGTGACACTTAACATGTAAAAGACCAAATTCATGCAAATCGCATTCTTGGAGGTCTATTACAATTTGGTATTTTACATGTTTTAAGTGTTTAAAGCATAGTTACAGGACTCTACAAGTCCAAGCCAAAGTCCACCTTTCCAAGGCAAATGGCATTTGGACTTAGACTCGACAAAGTCCACGTGGAGTCATCGAGTACAGAGACTCGCCAGACTCACCGAGTCCCGAGCTGAAGACTCTCATCGACGGCTGAACCCATAAAGAGAAAAAAAAATTAAATAAAATGTTAAGTGATTTTTTTTTGTTTTGTATAACATCCATTTGACCTAAAAAGGTCATTCCACCCTTTGCTAATGCTTGTGATAGAGAGAAAAGAGTTTAAAAAGAGTATTGGGGTTTTGAGAGAGAAATTAGCAAACCAGTTGGCTCTCCCATATCGATTGTTGATGTTTGTTCAACTTTGTAGCTTGTACTTAAGCATTGAGAGGAGCTAAAGGAAGCATTTGGAGGATGCTTCTACAAACTTACTTGCATTTTCATTGTTTGTACAAATTTGAAGAGGTAAGTAACAAGTTGCATTTCTTTGTGTTGTTTTGTAAATTGTTTTGCATTCATAGTTTTTACTTTCCATTTTGTTTACATATTTTTTAGTGTCTACTTCTAGTATCTACCATTTAGATTTATTCTAATTTATCTTGATGGAAAACTTGATAAGTAAGAACAAAGAAGGCATTAAAGTTTACAAATTTGATTTGATGCTAATTTTTTTCTATTTATAATATATTCATATTGCAACAACAGTCACATTGACATCATGCCTCAAGGTGAGCCTCGTGGAAGTGGAACTAGGGTTGCATATAACCTTGATGCAAACCCAGCTGCAGTAGCAACGGATAGGGATTGGAAACATGCCATCTCGGGCTACAAAAAGAGAGTTGTTACATGTTGGCATTGCGTTGTAACATTAACGGGGGAGGCATAAATAGATTGAAGTATCATCTAGCACATATACCTAGGTGTGATGCTAAAAAATGCAAAGAAGTACCCGAGCATATTATGCAATACATTCAAGCTCTTCTTGAGGAAAAAATGGAGAAAATGGAATTGAAAAACAAGCAACAAGAAGAAATGGCACAACTAGCTCAAGAGGGATCTTCTAGTTTTCACTTTCCATTATCCTCTACTCCACCTACTACTGCTACAACTTCTACAAGTGTGACCATTGGGCTCACATTCGTAAGAAAAGATCAACACTTGATTCCATCTTTGTTCCACGCATGGCTCCAAGTGCACAACCATTGCTTGAGAGCATGGGTTGGAACAAGGAGAAGTATGATAATAAAAAATTGGCACTTGAAGACGACTTCATCTACAACAACATTTCATTCAATGCAGCAAGGTACTTATTTATTTAATTTATGTATGTCTTCTCTTGCTTTCAAGTTTCAAAAGACAATAATATACTTATTTTTGTTTAATTTGTTTTGAAATTTAATGGTAATAATATAATATACTAATTTGTTTAAATTTTATTTAATTTGTTTTAAGTCCCCTTATTGGCAAATTGCAATAAATGTTACTATTTGTGGTTTGGGGTTCAAAGCGTCTAGTGCTGATGAGCTAGGAGGCCCTATTTTCACCCAAAGGGTGGCTGATGTAGAAGCTACAATTCAAGAGCAACGTGAGTGTGGAAGATGAAGGGTTGCACCATCATGACTGATTATTGGATTGATAAGAGTAGAACACTCCTCATCGGGTAATTGTAGACATTAGAAATTTAGAAGTAGAACTTGTACTTAGAAATTTAGAATATGGATTAAGTGATTAAGTTTATAAATTATGAATTTATGATTGATCATTGACCATTATACTAATTTGTTTCTTTTTCTTCAGGTCCCACAGTTTTTTTGATATCAATTGATGTCTCAGAAAAAACAAAGAATGTTGAATATCTTTGTGAGATAATGGATGAAGTGATAAAGGACGTGGGTGAGGAGAATGTGGTGCAAATAGTTACAGAAAATGCAGCGAATTATATTGTTGCAGGAAAGCTTCTTATGGAGAGACACCATTACTTATTTTGGACCCCTTGTGTTGCTCACTGCATTGACCTCATGTTGGAGGATCTTAGTAAAATCTCTTGGATAAAAACAATTATAGAGCAAAGGAATGTATGTAAATTCATATATAATCATACATGGGTCGTCAACCTCATGAGGAAATACACAAATCAAAAGGTGTTGTCTCATCCAAGGGTCACTAGATTTGCAACCAGTTTTCTCATGTTGCAATCCTTGCTTAATTCAAAGGGAGGTTTGAAACGCATGTTTGAAACTGAGGAGTGGATCTCATCATCATATATAAAGACCACTGCAGGGACTAGTACAGTTGATCACATTTTTTACGAGGGTGGACACCAATTGCTAAGAATGTGAAGGTAATTTTCCTTTTTGTCCTCATTTCAACTTTTTTGTTTATGAAAATACGTTATAAATTATTGTTCATTTTTTAAAGCAAAACTTAAAGCTGATTGTTTCTCTTTCAACTTTCATAATGAATGCAGTGCATAGAGCCTCTTGTTGTTCTCCTACAAATTGTTGGAGAGAAGCCCTCAATGGGCTACATTTATGAGGGCATGGATAAGGTGAAGGAGGTCATTCACTCTTTTTTTGTAGGGAATCAAGATAGGTATGGGCCTATATAAGATGTCATTGATAGACGATGGCACAACCTACTTCACAAGCCCATACATGTAGCAGCCTACTTCCTTAATCCAGCATACAAATTCAGCCCACATTTCAAATTGATGAGGAGGTGTGGAGTGGCCTCTATGATGTTATAGAGAGAATGTCACATGATTCAAGAGTTGGTACAATTATAGTCCATGGGATTGAGTTGTTTAAGAAAGCTCAAGGGGACTTATTTGCACAAGAGTTGTGCAAGAAAAAAAAGATAGAATTGATGCCTAGTAAAAATCTATGATTCTACATCCTAATTTCTAATTCTATTACCATTTTAAATTGATAAAATCAAAGTTATAGAATTAATTTAAAATTTTCTTGTTTCAGATCCATGGTGGGAGATGTTTGGCATTAACGTGTCAAATTTACAGAGAATTGTGATTCGCATCTTGAGCTAGCCATCTACTGCATCAGGATGCGAACGAAATTGGAGTCTATTCGAGCATATACACTCGAAGAAGCGCAATAGGTTGGCAGTGCAAAAATTGAATGACCTTGTCTTTATTCACTACAACCTTCGCCATAGACAGATCCAGGGCACCAATACATCACCAATTGTATTAGAGACTATTGATCCACATGAAGAGTGGAACAAGGAGATTGTTGATCTTGTCTTCAGTGATGAAGACACAGAGTGGGTTGATTAGGTGGATCAGGAGGCTGGGGCAATAGCGATGACAGTTGAGGAGGCTAGAGCGTGATGAGACCGAGTGTAGGACCCTGAGGCTAGGAGTGATGGATCCAAGTCTAATGATGATGATTATGTGGGTGAGGATGAGGATGCCCTTGAGGTTCAGCCTCAAACACAGGGAGAGAGAATGGCTCTATAGTCTTCCATGACTTATCTTAGGCGTACTCGTAGAAGGACATAGGTTGTTATGAGCCTTAGCCTTCTACACTCTAATTGTTATTTTGATATATGTTTTGAACTTTTGCTACTATGGATTGTGTAATTCAGTTTTTTCCTTCAGAAATTTGCTTTTATACTTATGTGACCTATGCAAAATTGTGTATGTGTATTAAGTAGCTTTTATTTATCTCAATTATTGTTTATTTGATGTTAATTGACTAAAAGATGTATGAAAAAAAAAATAGATCCTTAAAAAAATTTGAATTTCATGGGTTTTTCAATTTTTCGAGTCTAATTGCCAAGTTCGAGTCTAAGCCCAATTTTGATTTTCCAAGTCTGAGGCGCATCTGAGTCCCATAACTATGGTTCAAAGTGCCTTTCTACTGCAAATCTCACTCTTGGAGGCTCTTTACATGTAAACATGTTAATATGTTGAAAGTTGCATTTGCACAACTTTAAGTGATCAATTAAGCACATGTTTAATTGATTTTTGAGGAAATATCACTAAATTGGGTCAAAAATAACATTTACACAATATATTAAATATGTCATGTGCAAATGTTAATCAAAAAGCAATATTTACCTTAGATGTTTTGAATTAAAACATAAAGTAACTCAAAAATAAATCAAAGTATATAGTTTAATAAAGTTACTTAAGTGAAAAATTAAAAAGCAACTCAACTTAAAAACATAACATAAAGTGCTCCATAGTTACTTAAATGATTAATTTAAGTGATAAAGTAACTTAAAAACATAACATAAATTTAATTTATATTTTTTCAATTGCATCTAGAGAGTCCACCTTTTGGGCACTTAAATGGTCATATCTTTTGACTACCAAGTCCGATTAAAACCTAAGCTATACTAAATAGAAGGGAAAACGAAAGCAAGAGGCTAAAGAAAACCAAAAGACCAGAAGAAACGAAAGCACACTCAAAAATGTAAAAAAATAATGTTGAAGGCTTCAAAAATGAAGCATATGCTTATGAAAATGAAAAACGAAAAAGACTTGACAAAAGCCTTCAGTAAAAGAGTTCATTACGTGAATTGGGTTCAATTGATTGATCAATGTCAACCAATTAAATAATGAACTAAGCTTAGAGAAATTTGAAACTAAGTTGAAAAGTTTTGTACTGTTACCTATGTTTTGTGGTGACAAATGCAAGAGAACATACACAAGGAAAACTAGTACACATCAAGTAACATTAGGGCAAACTATTCAATTTGATAGTGATACTATGCATGAGGTCTTGTGAGAAAACTTGGAAGGACAGCCCACAAAATGGACTTAGAGAGTGCTTTGTAAATCAAATAAGATTGGTGAGGGTCTAGAGGTAAAGGGGTGGTACCCCTTGTATGGGTCTAGGGGTAGTGTACCTTGTGAGGGCAAGGGGCAATGCCCCCTTGTGCGGATCTAAGGGTAGCACCTCCAATGGGGTTGAAGGGAAACGCCCCTCATGAGAGTTTAAGCTACGTTAATGGATGTGGGTCCAAACCAAGTTTGGATTCAAGAACCGGTGCATCCCAAGTCTAGTTTTGACCCTATGGATCCGTCTTGATCCGTGGACCATGAATCTGGGCTGACCCACGAGGTCATATCCAGAACCTGCATGGACCTGGCCTGGATGGTAAGAATCCACAAGAGCCCACGTGGAAAAACACAAGATGTGGACCAAAAACTTGGGAAACTCACATTTTTTTATTGTTTTTTTGCTCTAACCCTAAAATGACCCTTATTTGTTCTTCACAAACACAATTCATCACTCATTTTCTCTCTCCATCTTGCAAGTTTGAAGTGAGATGAATATTGAATCATGTTTCAAACATTAATGAACTATAAGTATATTTTGAATTTTCATTTTGTAAATCAGTAATTCAATGTGATGATATTCTTTTGAATCATAATGTTTATCTTTGATATTTGGCATTGATGAATGATCAAGCATCATGAACTCATACCATAAAAATGATTTCATTTTACAATTATGTATATTTCTCTTATATTTTTGAATATATAATGGACATACATACTCAGGAATCCTAACGAATCATAATTGGATAAAAGAATCACAAATCCTCAAATCGGATTCACGAACCTGAATCTCTTCCCAAACCTGAATCAGCAACTTAGAGTTTAAGGACTATGCCCCTGCAGGGTTGAGTTGCTGCACCTGTTGCAGGGTCCAAGGGCATGACCCATGGTGCATTCCATATCGTGCTACAAAGCGGCTTTAAGGGTGGAGCCTCTGTCACGGCCCAAATTAAGACCTTCAAAAACATTCAAACCATCATAGTGCACATTATTCTGCATTCATTCACAATAAGAGAAATAATTTCATTTTTGTATTTAAAATGCATTGAAATGCGCTTTTTGGGGTTTGGGGGCCAAATTGCTCTTCTTAAGAGGAAAAGTTTTTTTTTAAATGTAAAATGGAAAAAATTGGCAAATTAGCTTAGGTGCCTGCCAAATTTGTCCAGTTTTCACTCAGGTTTTCCCGAGACAAACATGCAAGGTTTGAATGAGACCAGCTGTAGAAGATCAAATAGGAACCTTGAACTCATGTCAGAATAGAAAGAAAGGGGCCAGACTGGTAAAATAGACAATTCTTTCTGGAATGTGGTTGGCATGCAGGATTCTACCAACATCACTTAGCATCATTTTAAAATGTCATGTTATATTGGTCCTATTATAGAATATCCATTAAAATGTAGAAATTCAAGTATCTTTCATCTAGCCACTGTTCTGTGTTCATTAATTTTTAGAAGGACATGACAGGGGATTCATCTTAGGCACTTGGATTGCATTGCCATCCAATCTCCTTGGCTATTCCACCTCAAACAAGTCAAAGGCTTATTATCAGACCTGCTACAGACAACCCCTTCACAGTTTCCTAAGTATTTCAGGTTGGTTTCAATTCATGCTGGTTTATGAGTGGTGATCTTGGAAATCAATAGAAAAAGAAGTAACGTGTACAGAAAAAATCTATATCAGAATTCAATGACAGAAGAGTGCTGTAGTTTGCAAATTGTGTTATTGTTATTATTGCCAAAAAATAGGAGGCTGATATTACATTGGCAATGACTTAAATAAAACCTTCACATTTACCTTTATAAATATTAGAGAAAGTCATATAGAGAAAAACATTCATAGAGAAGAGGATTTGTCCTTTGTATGAATCATTTTATGAATATGTGATATTGCATTTAATGGATAAAGTGGGGCTTCATAGTCTATGCCATAAAAAAGGCACAGGTGCAATGCGAGAGGCAGAGAGAGCATGCCCATCCAGTATGAACAATATGTAAAGGTAAATAGAAAACCAATAGTTTTGTGGCCTTCTACAGGGTAATTGGTTTCTCCCTTGGCAGTGACCTACAAAACCACCTTCATCTTTACCTTTTATAATATGGGAGAAAAGCGCATACAGCAAAAATTTCATACAAGAGAGGATTTATTCTATGCATGATCTAGTTTACAAAGATCTATTTATCACCTGCAAAGATACCATTGCTGTCACTTTATTACCAAATGCATCATGAGTACCATTTTACATCATTTTACAATGAGTACCAAATGCAAAGATACTATTGCTATTGTGAAAAGAGAGGATTTATTATTTGTATAACCTAGAAGTTATTAATGCCCCGTAAAACAGAACCACTAGTGTGAGACCCATCCACTTGTAAATGATGTCTCCTGACTATAACTACATCTTGTACAGAATCTAGTTTTTGCTTCCAAAAAGGGCCCCGCTTTTTTTTTCAAAGTGCATGAAAGCTGACTAGGTTATTGGAAACTAAAATACCAGTGATTAGAACCACAGCTACTGGAGGTATAACAAAGTATAAGAAAGATTGGATTGGTTCAGATACTTCGAGGGCTTCTTGTTATAATTTTCTAGCTTATTTAAAAATTTGAATACTTTTATTTATATAAACTACTTTTTTATTTCTAGAAAAAAGCAAGCATATTTTATTTTGATAGGTAGGAGAGATTTTCTGCAGCAAGTCAAATTGTTTGATTAAGATAGAATATCACATTATATTTTATGTTTTTAATTAAGAAGATTAATGCCCGAAAACTAACAAGCTTAAATAGTTTGAATTCTGAACTCCCTTCATTTAAACAACAGCAACAGACTCTGAATATTTGAGTAAAATAATACCTTCCAGTTGTCAAAAATCTGTATATGATAACGGGTTTCTGCTGCCCCTCCCTCCATACTCGAGCCATGGCCTTCAAATATTAATCAATTTTATGAATATGTTTATCAGTATATTTACAAAAACTTTACAGTTTTAAAATACAATACAGAGATTTGCAGTTTTGTAAATCATATCAAGTGAAACAAACCTTCAAATTGCTCATTCCCTACCTGAGCATCAATTGCTGGATTCCAATCGGGATCAAAAAGAACCAATCTGAAAATGTTGTTGCCAATTAGTGCATTGTGAAATGAGAATTAGAGAGCATGCAAATAAAAGCTTTTCAACAATACTAAAAACAAGAACAAGGAGTGCAAGGAATAAAGAAGAGAAATGGTTTTCTCTACTGGTTTGTGGCATTACCTTGACAATAACTATTAAAAACGAACTGCAGAAAGTATAATAATGCAAAGGTTGTTGGTGCATTCTTTATTGAAAATAGGCAAAGGATTTTCGCTGAGTAAATTCAATTATTAAGTATGTGTGTGTGGAATGAGGTGAGCACAAAGGTCAAGAAGTGAAAAAATATATTATACTGGGATCATTTCAAGTTAAATATTTGAAACAAAGTACTTGGCGCATTTCCACACGAACTCAAGTTCTCGGACAACCATTGGGAAAATGAAGTTCAAATGAATTACTACTTCTTGAGAATCAAAACACGCCTTCTTGATGGGATATCTCTGTTTTTTTGTTCTTTTTTTAAGAAGTTGACATATCTTAGAGAGTGTGCCGCAACATGAAGATGATAACATCTTCCAATGAGATTGAATCCTTGAGAACTTTGGGATTTGAGTTATAATGACGAATCCATGAGGGGTGGGTGTTCAAAGTATGGATTAGATACTTATGGAAGACTTATGATGGCTGGAAATGAAGTGGAAAGCATGTATTTGGATGGAACGGGCCAAAGTCAGACTTGGAAAGATGGATTGCATGTGGGCAATGATGGAATTTCGTGGGTATGGCCAATAATGCAAATTGGGATGCATATGAATGTGTTTAAATGGGAGCGAAGGATGAGACTGCATTTAAATGTGGATGGAAGGTGAGATTACATGTAATTGCATGTGGAGAATGAGATGCAGTGTGTCATGACATGGAAAGTGGAATTACATGTAATTGCTCTTCAAGTGTAATTGCATATGAAAGGAATGGATGCAATGTGCCTTGGCATGTAATGGCGAATATGGAATGAAACGATGCACTTGCACGAAGAGGTGGAAGGTGGAGTGAAGTGAAACGTGCTCAAGTTCTTGGAAAAGAACTTGCAACTTCTTCCAAAAAGAAGAAAAACAAGAAAGCAAGCAAACAAACTGATGGAGCCCTATTTTTCAAGGAAAATCCAAGGATCCCTTTATGATGATGTTGGAGATAAAAAATCCATATGATCATAGAGCTCGAAGGCAAAGATGTGAAATACATACACAGTCAACAACCTAATCAGTAGGGGCATCGAAATACTTATCTTTTTATTATTTAATCTGCTCAAGTGAACATATGCCTTTTGGTATTACCGGTTGTATGAGTCTAAAATCAAAAGGATAAAGAGACAAATCAGAAAAACAACATTTTGCTCATATGGATAAAAGACAAGTTTGAAACAGTGACAGTCAAATCTGCAAGCACTCAAATTCAAAATTCAAAACAGTAAGATAGATTCAAACAAATGTTTGCAAAGATGCCAATACAGATAGGGTTGCTGCTATGGTAGGGTGTTTTCAAACCTTGATCTTAATATGCAAAGTCAGATGTAGGAGGCTTGCAAGTTAAAGAGATGAGAGGAGTATTGTCCAAAGTTGAAGAATTCCAATATTTAACTTTTCAAATCAACTTTTTCATCACTGAGATATACAAGGCCTTAAAATGATTAAACCATCGATTGTTTTAAATAGGATTATATTAAAAATTTATGTTGGTAGTTATTTGTTATGAAGGGGTGCGATGTTTTATGGACACTCTTCAAAGTGTGTAGGTATAGGCTATTGGAAAAACAAGATATGATTGATATTCTGGAAAGATTTTACACATATGCACTTGATATATTTTATTCTTTCAATGGTAAATAAATGAAGTTTTGAACTAAGCCTATGGATGGTGGATTATCGAATGAATTCTTGTGCGATTCTGGAGTCGAAATGTGTTGGATAGATCATTTGTAAGGAGTGTCTCCAGTACAATTTTATTTCTAGATCAGTAAGAAATATTTATTTGCATTAGAGTTTTAAATTATTATTGAGTTGTGTCCTTTATAAATATTTTATTTATTTTCTATAAATATTTTACTATTCGGATAAGTGGACTGGGTCATTATTGCATTTTAAACTTGATAAACATAGATATTGTGAAATATTTTATTGTTTCTGTACTTATGTTTAGTTTGTCTCCGCAGGAGTTAATGTGCATCTTATTGGTTCCCAAAACCGCAAATTGGAAATCCAAGAGCCTGCCACTTCTCCGATAGGATCTCTCAATCAAATTTTGGCCAACGAATGGAAATCACTTAGATTCCCCTACACTTTGGGCTCCGCGATACCCAAGCAGGTAGACCTTCACCTTGAATACTGATTACCTAGTTCAAGGTTTTTATATAGCGAATTTAAACTTTGGAGTTCTTTGACTGACAAGGTCCTTGAACTCGATGAAACTAAAACTGGATGATGAATATTTGATAATTGAATGTTTTGTATAAATTTTGTAAATAATGGAATTGATGCTTGTAGAAGGAATATGCGGATTTTCTGACTTCAAATAAAAGACTAGTGCCTTTGCTCATCTGGGCAATAGATTCAACCTCAGTGAACTTTTACATACAACTTCATAATGTTCAATGCACTTATACTACTAACAATTTTAATAATACAGATGCAATAGACCAATTATAATGCAATCTTAAATTAGTCCAGAGTGAATTTTAATTCCGCTGAGAAAGAGACAAACTTGACAAAGGTATGGAAACAATTTAATATTTCACAACACCTATGATGATCAAATCTAAAATGCTAATTGACCATGTCCACTTATCTGATATCAAAATCATATACAGAATTCTAAAATATAATTACGAAGGACGACTCACTTGTAGTTTAAATCTCCACACCATTTAGAAATTAAACAAAAGGCATTTTATTTTATTTTAAAAATAAAATAATGGACTTTATATTATAAAATCATAATAGACCCCTTATTCCTCCATACAATAATAAAATGTAAAATACTCCTTCTGAGAGAATATAAAAATGTTCCGATATGTCTGCCCCTTTGGAATATATTTCTTACTCCTATTTATATCTCATAGAGTGACTTTTCAAATGGTCATGTTTCTTCATAACAAATTTATTCAAATGTTTTTTATTACCAACATAAAAGGATTCCTTCAATACTTTTATAACATAGTGGAGATTATTTAATTTTCTTTTAATCAAATGTTTATAGCATTTCTAATTTGTCATAAACGGTGAGACTTATTAAATTATCTCTGAACCATAGTGCCAAACTGCTCCCGAAGCCATATACTCTATTGCAGAGATGCCGAGATCAATACTGTAGTATTAATATCCGTTGGTGTCTCCTATCGCCGATGGTATCCATAATATTTTGAAGCCATCTACATTACTGCCATCTATGGTGACGTGGATCTTCAGTTTGACAAGGAACTTCGGCCTTCGCACAGGTCTCGCTCCTTCATATTCTCGCCTACTGGTCCATGCCGGAATCGCGTTAGATAGTCACCGCTTCTAAAAGACTTATTACTATGCTCGCAAGGATTTTCTTCAAGCATTTTTTATAACCCCCAATATCTCACTTCCTTCACGACAGCTTCTTCTATTAGTCCTATGCCTTTGCGGGTGTTTTTGATCCATGAATCCTTTACCAAAGATATCGTTGCATCAAATCTTACCATCAACGTTGTTTTGGGAGGAATTGTTGTTTAAGGACGACTCTCACAGTCAATGCTTTCACGTTGCCCTATCTTCCTTCCGCTAAGTCCAAGTTTGGCGCAAATATTCAAGCTAGCTCTTCTTTATACTGCCCTCAACCATACAATTACTACCATATGTCAAACGAAAATCTTTATTTTTTAGATGTTTAGACCCCTCTCAAATTGATTATTGATTATTTATAACATTTGCTATCTTTGTAGTTTTTCGTTCATATCAAAAGCTCATCAATCTTTCTGTTCCAAATTTCCTATAACTGTTCGCAGTGATTAGAACATGATGGGACTCCTTCAATGCACATATCAAGATATATATTTGTTGCTCATGTTGCAGTTAGGTCCATGGTTTGACAGGCTTGTTACTTTTCCACCAAATGAACATAGATGTCTGAGGTCAGTACAGGATGACAAACTTTCAATCCGAAATCCCTCTATCAGAAATGAGCAAATCCATCATGAAATTCTAAAAGCTTATCTAACTCAGCCACAATCAATATAGTGGTATTAACATGGGGATGAGCCAAAGAAGTATTGAGTAATGATGGATGATCTTCGTATATTAGAAAAACATTGGCAAGTATACTATTTTCTGAATTCATCTCTGCAATTAGAGCAAGAGCAGCTCGCCCATTTTCTAGCAATCAGAGATACAAGTTCACCAATTTTTAATAATTCATCATTAAAATGATCACAATCTAGACATCTGAAATGCATGTGGTAGACCCTCTACATCTTCATCTTGCTATTTTCATCTTTCCATCACTCTTATAAGTGACAAGACTTCATCAAGATTCTATCATTACTTCATAAATGGAGGCAACAAATTTGAGCTCCATCACATTCTAAACTAGTTTAGAATTGCGTTCATATAATTGATTCATTAGTCTAAATTGTTAAAATTATTTATAGTTTAAATATATTGAATTTTATAAAGTTGTACATTTCAACTAATAATATTGACTCTAATTGCCCATTTTAAGCACTGGTCTTTTACTCTTGATTCATAATCCATATGCTGGCAACTGTTTCTTTTCTTTCCATTGAGGAATTAATATATTCATTTGTTGCATTAACCTATAATTATTCTTTATTTAAAACATTATCGCATTTATACAATCATTCACTTTTATTCTTATCTCATAATTTGCAAGTTTGAAGTTTTCTATAATTATTGCCATTTGGAAAACTTTCGTCGCATTTGTGTTCTAATCAATCTGCCATAAGCATCCTGGGTTTAAGTGTTTTGTCTAGGATTAGGTACACCCGCCCTGGTTTTGCAGAGCCAGAAGTGCAGGGGATTTGGATCGCATCGATCAATCCCGTCAAGTTGGCCTTAACCGGTTGGATATCCCAACATCGAACAAGCAAGGCTCATAGGATTCCAATCTACAGTTTTGGGAACCAACACAAACAACGAAAACAAGCACAAAACAAACACATACCTTCAGTTTTAGACTCAAACATGTCAAGAAGCAAGTTACTTTAAAGTGCAAATTTGAATTTGGAGTTTGGGAAAAATCCAAAAGTATGAAAATGAGAATTTTCATCATTTATAAAGGAAAAATGCACTATTCATGGCATCTATATGGACAAGTGTACAATAACAAGCCATCATATGCATGGAAATAGCAAGATAAGCATGAATTGATTAGCAAGTTTTAAAATGTCCACTTACTTGGAGGTCAAAGAGCCAAAATAGCAAGTTTTATAGACTTGAAGACCAATTCTCCTTCAAATCCAGATTCTCAAACAATAATTTGACTTCTTCCGTAATTGCATGTAATGGACATTCAATGGTCGAATTTGATATGAGAATGCCAAAAACCTAGTCTACTAAAGCAATAGAATGTATTAAAATCAAAAACAACCCCTATTGATCCAAATCTATGGGCTGAAATGTCATTTTTTGAGTGGTTTTTTATGCAAAAATCTGGGCCGTTTTTCGCAAAAAACGTGGTTAAAAAATGCACGTAAATTGATGGTTTTTGACTTGTGAATGCAAAAACGACTTCCCCAAATGTTAATACATGGATCCAAATGCAAAATTATGGCTTTAAAATGCAAACAAGAGGATAAAAACCCCAATTTTCTAGGGGTTTTTAGCAAAACCGTGATTCATAAAAGGCATGAAATGAAGCTTTTTTGACATCTAAAAGCAAAAACATGTTCTTTAATAGCATATATATGGATTGAAATGCCAAAGCGACTTCTATTTGAGCCAAAACATGATCAAAATTGCCCCAAATCTGGGCGTTTTTAACAAAAACATGGCTCAAATATGCAAAAATATGAGTCATTTTTGTCTTGAATATGCAAAATCATGACCTTCAAATACATATATATGCATTAAAACTCAAAAACGCCCTTCTTGTGATAGATTTCAAGCCATTATATGGGCAGCTCTAAGCATTTTTTATAAAAAACATGTTCTTGGAGGAAGAAAACATCAAGTTTTTTGCCCTTGAATCTTCAAAAATGGGTTTTTGGGATGCAAATCTAGTTATAAGCAAAACTCACCTTTTTAGTGCTATTACACTATAGTTACTTTAAGTGAAAAATCAAAATGATAAAGTAACTTGAAAACATAACATAAAGTGAATTTATGTTATATTTTTCAAAAAGTGAATATCAACTTAAAAATATAACATGATATTTTTAATTCATGCAGTTGCACCTAAAAGGTCCATTTTTTGGGCACTAAATTGGTCATATCTTTTGATTGCCAACTCCGATTAAGCCCTAAAATAGATCAAATCAAAGGGAAAATAGAAAGCAATGAGTTGAACAAAATCAAAGGACTAAAAACCAACAAACATACACTCAAAAATGAGAAAAAAGACTTTGAAGGCCTAAAAAATCAAGCATAGGCTCGATAAACAGAAAAACGAAAAAGACTTGATGAAAGCCTTCAGTAAAAGGATTCATTATATTAATTGTAGTTGATTGGTTGACCAATACTGACCAATTAAATAATGAACTAAACTCAAAGAAATGCGAAACTAAGTTGAAAAAGTTTCGTATTGTTACCTACATGTTGTGGTGACAAAATGCAAGACAACAACATCCAAAGAACCTATCTTTATGCCTCCCTATAGTCCCCTGATACTAGCATGTGATTTGGACACCTTTTAGACCTACTTGCATCCATGTGAGACCATGAAAACAGCATTCTTGTATATGCATAAGGTTAGATATCAACTTTTATGAAAATGGCAGAGTTGCAACGCACAAGAGCAGGCTAAGTCATGGGTCATGTATGCTAAATGTATGTATTGTGGACTAGCAAAGTTGGGAGACATGTAGAATTTTGCAAAGGCATGGGCATATACGGTAGAATAAGCACATCACAAAGTTGCAAGGCTGAAATACAAGTACCCATGTTGCAAGAAGATGCAGGTCTGCCATCACAAGATTCTTGAGGACACAAGAATGGAAGGAAGGCTAGCAGTTTGCAAGAAATGCAATTTCAAGATGAGGCATGTGACTAACTAAATAACTAGCATGGAATTGTAGGGCATGGTTGCAAGCATGCATTTTACAATTTGCGAAGTGGCTAGATAAGTCAATTGTGTATTGATGTTGTGAGGTTCAAAGGACTGAGCTTAAGGTGGTAATTTTCAAACCTTGCAAGCGATGAAAATTTTTATGAGATGTTTGCTGCCCATCAAATGAGTTCATGCAGAGTTGCAAGGTGCAGGCACATGGGGGCAATTCGCAATAGATAAATATTTGTAAGTGCAAGTAGCCAAATAGGACTTTTATGGGATTGAGAAATATGGAAAATTACAGCTGCGAGTGACAGGAGCAAGTCTGTGTGTATAAGGCTTTACCAACTCATGGATTCCATGGCATGCTTGCAGTTTGCACATGGTATGTGAAGTTACATATCACTTTTGCAACCTTACCCCCATTGTATCTTGTACTTGTACAGTTCAGGTACAAATGTGCAACATGTAACTTGCAAAATGCAATCTCATATTGCAACCTTGTCCCAAGGAGGTAAGCTAGATTTTAAACTTACATACTTGAACCAAGACCCCTGAAAATAAAACAGACAGAACAAAAATATCAATAAGAGCATTACATGAGACGTTAAGCATAAATTTCATAATGGGGCCCATTAAAAGGAAATTTCATATTGTAATCTCCCCACTATCAGGGTTAGCTTGGCACAAAAATGACCTACAAAATAAATGTCAGAATTAAACAATAAGAAGTCTAAATTTATTATTCTACCCTCTATCTTAACCCCAACCTTAAAGAAGTCTCTATATTGAGATTATTAACCCTCCTGAAAATCTCCAAGTCTTGAATGACATAATACGAATCCTAGCATCATCCTCGGTTACTCCTTCGTCCCCTATGGAGTGCTCCCTCTAAGGTCCTTCCTGGAAGAGATATCCTCTATCCAATGCCCTTATCACCTATGCATATGTTGACATCAACAATATATTCTAGCCCATGGAGATTATATCAATCTCAGGCATGCCAATCATATGGAGATTATATCAACCTCTCATACCAACATTATAGGAATTATAGAAATCCATGTCACTTCAATTAGATGGAGATTATATCAATCCCCTTATCACTTTGAGATTATAACAATCCTTTCTCTGGAGATCATATCGATCTTCCAAAAGAGATTGCATTGATCTCATTTCAACAAGATATTATACTAATTTCTTCAAATTAATATTTATGAATAACAACTTCTAAGTTATACATACATACATATATATAATATACCCATTGTTTACATAGAAAGACACATTGAATAATATAACTTGATATAACCCTTATTTCCATTATGTGTTTATTTATTTATTTAGTTTAATAGATCACTTAATTTCTATATATTTGTTTTCTTATCATAATAATGTCTCTCATGTTATGTTGTATTCCTTTAAATTTAATATTCCTTATCTTATTAATTATACTTGTCAAAATTATCTTTCAATAAAATTCCCTTTAATGTATCATACCTCTCTTTTAATTAAATAAAGCAAGTCTCTTTTAATTAAGAGACATTACCTCTTTTGTGTGGCTTGCCTCCTTGTGAATTGAATGTTGAAAACCGAATCAAGATACTTTCTTTGTCCAATTTTTCAAAGAATGCGAGAAATATAAGTTGCATACTCCAATCAATGCTTACTATTTGATAGTCTTATTTCCCCTTTGAATTCATAAGATGCAAACAATATTGGAAAATGCTCGATGCTAGATAATGGTGGAATGGTAATATTCCTCTCCAAATCATACTCGTCAATGCTCCCCTTTCTTACTAATGGCAATTATTAATTTTGTCATGCTATTCATGCACTAATTTAAGGATGCGATGTGGATGTCCTTTTGCCTTTGTTATGACACCAATTTCTAATTAATCGCGCCCTCCTATGATATATATTAATACTGAGTATAATGCTCTTTTCTCCTTTCAATGTTTATCCACTTGATATGTGTACCCTCATTTGTCCTTCTTTAATGATTTGCTTCATGGGGTGTGCCCCTTTTAATTCAACCTGCAATTAGTTAAGCATGATTGACCGTATGATTTATTAATTAAGTATATATTGCTTAGTGTTGTTTATTAATAATGATTTTATATTGATTGGCAATATTTGTGTTGGTATTGGTAGGCTTTATCATTTTAAGTAGCATATTAATTTTGTTGATTATTAATGGACTAGTTATCCATAATGAATGTATAATTTGTATTTTAATTAATTATTATATTGATTCTAAATGGATTAGTTATTTATATTCTCATTATTTGAACATATTATAATACATTGATTAATGCATGTATTCATAGAGGGTCATTGCATGGATCGATAATCAATGATGGGCCAATGCACCCTAGCTATAAATTACCAAGGATCGGGGATTTTGTGGTCTCTATTAATGACAATCTCAAAATCTTTAATAGCATTGAATTGTTGGGTGTCATTTGTGTTACTTCTATTGGCTTTCATTGATGGCTTATTAAGCCTCTAGGTTGTAAACATGTCATGAACAAACTTTATTCTATTATTTCCTACCCTATGAAGAATGTTTATGAAGTGGATTCTTGAACGCTTGTTTTCCTGCATCATTCCACTTTAAGCTTGAATTCCCTTTCATCATGTCTACAATGCATTTGGTGGTTTTGGCAAAATCAACTACAAACCTTCTGAGGAAGTTCACTTGGCCAAAAAATGATTTAATTCCCGTCTTGTTTACAAGTAGACTTAGTCTTTAGATAGCTTCAATTTGTTCAAGGTCAATTCTGATGCCTTCTTGTGATACTATATGGCCAAGCAACTTTCCTTTTGTTACATAGAAGACGAATTTCTTAGGATTTAGAGAAATTCCGTGTTCTCGGCATCTTTGCAATACTTTGTTGAAATCTTCTATGTCATTTTACCTCTTCTTCGAGAATACAGTAAGGTCATCAAGGTATATGACAATGATTCTATGTTTCATGTCAGCTAATGATTTATCCATACACCTCTAAAAAGTGGCTCCAGCATTGATAAGGCCAAATGGCATTATGTGATACACGAATGTACCCCAAGGAGTGGTAAGAGTCATTTTGTGTTGGTCCTTCTCCTCCACTTCGATCTGGTTGTACCCTGAGAAGCCATCAAGCATGGACATCATTTCAGCTCCTGCCACCATTTGTAGTAGATGGTCCATATTTTCCAGGGCATAGTTATCCTTCAAAGATGCCTGGTTTAGGTTTCTAAAATCTACACAGATCCTTATCTCTCTGTTCTTCTTCCTGACTGGCACTATATTTGCTATCCAGGTAGAGTGATGAATAGGATAAATGATCCTCGCCTTAAGCATCTTGTCAACCTCCCGAAATATGGTGTCAACTACCTTCGGATTATAATTTCTCTGCTTTTGTTGAAAAGGAGTTGTATCAAGCTTCAAGGGAATTTGACGCTTCATTTTTCCACCTCTAAAACTTTTTAAATCCTTGTAGCTCCATGCAAATACGTCTAGATATTCTACAAAAATCTTTTTGGCTGCTTCCTTTTTTTCATGTGTCCAACATTTTCTAACGTTGATCATTTTAGGACTTTGCATATTTCCAATGTTTATTCCTTCAAACTCGCCAATAGTGGGACCTTTTTCCATCCTCAATCTAAGTATCATGTCTATTAAACAACTTTTCCAATGATACGAAGTATGGAGGAATAATATTACCTTGTAGTTGAATAGCACCAGGTTCATGCACCTGCTTCTTGCGATGATCTTCTTGGATGGGTTCCTTAGAATGGTCTTCATGAACACTTCTGGCATTTTCCAAAAATAAATGCAAACTTTTTTCGTCTTCAAACACTTGCTAGGCTTCTACATTGTTAGGGACGGAAGGTCTGTACACAATTTCTACTTGATACTTCTTGTCTTTGAATTTTGGATGGGGAACTAGTAAGGAGGCGGAGACTGCCAATGAATCCTCTTTAGAGTTCATCTCTCTTGGTACTAATTCGATTGGGAATGCGTCTAGCCCTTCGATCTCATCCTAGACCCTATTCCTATAATTTTTCAACTTATGGTATTTTACAGAGTACTGCCATTTGATTTGTCGTAAAATGAGCTCCACATCACAGCTATTATCCTAAGTATCAGGGCTTCATATTCGGTCGTGTTGTTCGTGTTTCCAAATTCTAACTTGAACGCCATAGGTTTGGGTTCTCCTTTAGGTGATATCAACACTACCTTTGCACCGGACCCAAATGAGGAACAACTCCCATCAAATTCCAATGTCCATATAAACAGTGTTTCTTCTTCTTCTTCAATAGGAGTTTGGTTTTTTTCTTCGATATCTTGGTCATCCACGACACCTTCGGTGAACAACATGTAATTACCAAATTCTAATTCTTGGTAAAGGATTTGAGCTTTGGGATCATCCGACTTTAGAACTGTAAACTTGGCTTTCTCCTCAAGTTCCAATTTCACTTTCTTGCTTCCTATGGGTATCACCACCCGAGACCAATCCAATTTTATTTCTCCTCCTAGGTCTCTGCAAAAGCTTCTACTCAGAAGTAAAACATAGCTGGGTGGAATGTCTGCGACTAGGATAGTCAGCAATAACTTCTTTTCTGGGTGGGAGACCAACGCTACTTGAGCGTCTTTGATTTTCCCAAGCAGTAGAACTTGTTTGGCATCCATGGAGTAACACCTACCATGAACCTTAGTAAGAGTACGGCCAAGAGCCTTAGCCACGAGGTAGGGCATCACATTATCTGAAGCACCCAAATCAATTATACAATTGCTCAGTTTGCACCCATTCATGTATAGTGATACATAAAATGAGTCGGGTTTCTAACCGAGAAAGGTTGCCAAAACTGTGGACTCTTCTTGATCAAAAAGATTAGATGTTAAGGACTCACCTCTTCTTCAGTCGTAACATTATGCTTTAGGTTTATATTATCTCCCTTGCAATAATCTACCAATCTTTTTAATTCAGAAGGATGGGATTTTAAGTAGTCTATAGGGGAAATTCGAATTCTGGAGTCTTTACAGGAGTCTTTATAGAATTGAATAAAATCAAAAGAGATTTTTTCCTTACCTAACTAAGGAATCTTGGCTCCTTGATCAACATTACTAGCGCTTAAAGGAGAAGCATCATTACCACTTGGAGGATGACTTGAAAACTGATTCTCATTTTTTTGGCCTCTAGTCAACATTGTATACAAGGTTCCATCAATAGTAGCATAGCATTCACTTGTTCCTTCCGAGTCTGACTCATACTCTAAAAATAAATTTCCAAAGTCACCATTCGAGTACAAATCTGACTCTGGACCAAAAGCTGCAACATTTAGCTCGTTAGTGGATAACAACAGCATCATGAGGGCACAACTTTGATTATCATGATCAGTTGTTAAATGGAAAACACACATATTCCCCTTTTTGGGAGCAGCTTCAATAGCCAGTCTCTGTTGAGGACCAATAAGCTGTAGGGTTTTCCCATTGATATTCCTCCCGGGTTGATTTTGGAAATTTCGTTGGTACAAATTATTGAATCCGGGGAGTTGTCTCTTCATAGTAACTAGTTCCTTTGACAATTTTTGCAACATTTCATCAGAGGAAGTGGTGTTACTAATACCTGCCTTGGTTTGAAATTTTTGTTTCCACTTTCTAGCAAAGATCATGTCATCTTCTAGTTCAACTGCTTTCTTTTGGGCATCTGCCAAATCTATAGGATGAGATATCCTTAGATCATAGTTTATATCTGGTGACATCGCACTTATGAAGAATATTTTTAAATTACCCGCAGTAGGTCTGTCAACAATAGAAATTATACTATTGATCTGTTAAAGTTAGGAACGAAATCCCTCATACTTACAGAGGCTTGTTTTTTGATGGATGTCAATTGTGCCAAAACATGTTCATTTTCTGCAATTTTAAATCTTGTTTCAAAGGTCGTTCTCATTGTAGCCCAATCTATAATTGAGGCATCGTCTAAATGATAAAACCAATCTGTTGCGCCTTCCATTAGAGTTTATACAAATAGTCTCATGGCTATGTCTTCGTGTGCCACTCTTAAGATATGAGTTGCTGTGAAAAAGGCTTTAATGTGTTCATCAATAGTAACCTTCCCATCACTTGAAAACTTGGGGAAGTTTTTTTTTGAACCAGACGGGAGTGGATGAAATGTGAGGTGTAACGGACTAGTCACTGCGGCCCAAGGAGCAGCCATAATTGTCCAAGCAAGGTATGGCGGAAAATTGACAATTGGAGGAGCAACCTAAAAAGTAGTGTGCGACGAATTTTGATTTTTGGGGGGTGAAGATAGCCTGCTCCTACTCTTCTAGTCACCCTTTCATCGAGGTGTTTCTAGGATGGGAAAGCCAAGTTCTGCAAGTTTTTCAAAAACAGGCTCTCGCCCACCTAGATCTTTGGTACTTTTGAGGAATCGTCTTTGGTCCAGGATTCCAAATTAGTCTTGTCTCTGAGCTTCATGTTCTGCTCGCCTTTGTGCTCTTTAAAGCTCTCTCCTCTGAATAGCTCTTTCTCGTGCCTCGACTTTAGCTTCTTCTTCTTCCAACACTTGGTTAGCGTTTTTGTAATGTTGTGTGTTTCTCTTATAACTCTAGACAAATGTATTAAGGGATGAGATGATATCTTCCTGGTCCTCTTGGAATCAAAGGTTAGGTTGGAGTACGGGAAATATGTCCTCATGAGGTAGCACCATCTTGCTTCATATTATAGCTCTTCTTGTCTAGCAATTGTTCGTCTCCCTAGCAGAGTTGCCAAAAATCTATTGATAAACAGATTATTCTTTTTAAATTAACTCTTTGAATACCCAATATCTATGAACAATGACTGATTACAACACTTGGGAAACCGCACTAAGCGACTGATTTCCCTCTAAATTTATAGGTACAGCTCCCTTGAGTTTGTGATTTGCAATGAATTTGTTTGTTCCTAATTCTAAAATGGGGTATGTTCTTGACTAGAGAACAGGAGAGGAAAACCAAGTTAGGCCTAGACAAGAACTAACTCAGGCTAGAAATTGGCTTTAAAACCAACCAAATTTGTGAATCCACACCCTTATGAACCCGCAAAATTTGATGACACAGTAATGAATTCTATTTATATGAATTAGATACTCAAACTAAATGCCTTCAACTCTAAAATGCAAGGAAATCGCTTAAGAAATAAAACTAGAAAAAATCTCTTTTAACCTCTAACAATACTACGATTATCTTCGGTTTGTTGTATTAAACAGGGGAACAAAAGCTCTCTTTGTCCCTTAATTCAATTTAACTCAAAGTGACGCTTCTAACTAAAAGAAGCAATGGAACAGTAAATAATTGATACGAAACACATTCAATTTGTCTCTGCAATATGAAGTATCTCACACCAAAAATAAGCCGACCTTTCATTAATTTTTCAATCGAGTACATACAGGATTTTGAGATGAACCGTTACAAAAGGTAGCCAAATCGATTCATCTCTTCAAAAATAACAAATGGCAAGGAGCCAATTATCAATTACAATTTCACATTGGAGTACAAAAGAGTGGAAGAAATATCATTTTTCTTTCTTCCCCTTCTCAAATTTCGCCTTATAGTCCTTAGCAACGACGATGATTGGGATGAACTCCTCATGTCTGTGGACGTGGATGTTGGTGTATCAGAGGAGCCACTTGGAGTGTTCTCTGGCCAAGTCTTTGATTGCACTCAATCATACTTGCATTTCCTCCGTCGCTACATGTATACATCCGTCGAGCCGTTGGAAATCTGACACTCTGTCTTGATGGCTAGTAGACCTCTCTATTAATTTATCCAAGTAGCTAGAGAAAGTGCATAACAGCAACTCCAACTACTCCTTTCCCTTGTCCACTTCTTTGGGAGTAAGTGTGTAGACCTTTGAGCAACTCATAATTCTTATCTTGTTCCTCCTTAACTTTTCTCTTTGTGTTCTATAGTCCTTCCTTTGCTACTGAGATCATTTCATCTTTGAATTGCAAGCTCTGTTGCCATTCAAACAAAGGCTCATCTCCTTTCTATAGAATCTTTGCTTCTACTGCTTCTTTGGCCTTCATTTGTATGACCATGTGCAGAAGGGAGATGCACTCTTGACTCTTTACCTTTTCTGCTGACAGAGTAGCTCGGTTAGCTAGGATGTTATTCTTTTTTTGTCTCAAGCCTCAGCACTGCATTGCCTAATTGTTCTATAATCATAAGTCCTTCAAATTTGAGTTTTTCACTCCACTTCCTACCGATTTTCCCAAAATGCTTGTCCTCTTGCAGCTGAGAGATGACTGCCTGAATATCCGTAGCTGTAGGATCACTAGTAGTTGGTACTCCCGAAATACTTGCTAACGGGGCAACTAATTGCCTGATGAAGCAGTTGAGCTCATGGATCTCTGCCTTCATCCTGACTTTGGCAACCTTGAGGCCCTTAAGTTCTTCCTCTATTACTTCATTAGTTGGTTTCCACAAGCCCACTTTGGTGTCATGCCTGACCTCTCCTAGATCTAGAGACTGGAATGTGAAGTCAGTTGTAGTTAGGTCTTCAATCCTACCATCTTTGGTGGGCTTGGCGATCTCCATAGTTAGGTGCCCTGTGTCTGGGTCTCGGTCGAGGATAGACAAAGTCTTCTGCTTCTTCACTTTGCTTAATACTGATCCAAAGTGGATGGCTAGAGATAAAGTCTCTTTGTTTGGAGCTCCATCTTCTATCCTCTTCCTCTTCCTCTTTAAAGTATTCTCGAGCCATGACTCGGTGCTGATCACCTTGGACGTAGTCCCTAGTGTATCTACAATGAACATTTTTCTCTTAACAGGAGTCAAGGCCTTTGATGATGAGGAGAAAGGATTTTTTGGAGCAGGGGAAATGAATTTTGGAGCTTCAGACGACATTTCTGCTTCAAATGTTCTCTTTACCACTTCATCTGACTTTGTGGATTCACTTTCGCTATCCCACCATCTCCAAGATCAACCACTTATATTTGAGGACTACTTGGTAGGAGTAGTGTTGCACTTATGGATAGGATTGAACTGTTGTGGGATGGCAGAGCCATTATGACTGCATTGTCTTTTAATTTTCCCGCTTTCTTCTTCTTGGCTTCTGCCTCTGTCTCGATCACTAGTACTGAACCATCCTGACAACTTTTATCTAATGGGATGTTCGTGTCAGTCACCTCCTCCGACTGGTTGAGAGGGTCCTTGAGTGAGAAGTAGAATTGTGCCTGAAGCACCGCTATGGGAAGATGAAGTAGCTACTACATTTGGGGAGGGTTGAGTGGATGCACCTTTGCTTCTCCTTCGCCATGTCATGGTCCACTCAACCCACTTCCTGGTCCTCTTGAATATTCTTGTCATCATCACGTCTAGGTCTTCTATGACATCTTTGAATGGTTCAGAGCTTATAGGAGTATTCCTTAATTTGGTCAAATAAGTAGTGCTATATATATTTTGACCATCATCCTCAACTCTAAACACGTCTATATTTACCTTATATAGCTTAACTTGATCTAATGTCAATCTTGCGAAAGCGCGATCACTACTTTCAAATTCATCTTTGCAATTGGCCCAGTAGCCTTGAATGGTGTTGGTGTGCTTTATGAAACTCCCAATCTACAAGACATCCTTAGCATATCCATTAGGGTCAAATATAGGTCTCAAGACCTCATATATATCCAACTTGTACTTTTTCTCAAAAACCTTCATCATATTATGGCATTAGACCGGGTGTCACAACTGAAAGCTACAACCTTCATAGGGAACTCATATCCTTTCTTCTTCAGACTTCCACTCAGGACATTCACCTACAGAGCTTGTCAAATGATCTCTACCAAGACTATCTTATCATCTGGATATCTTGGCAGCTTCAGAGGAAATCCATCAAAAGTTGCAAGAAGCAGGTAAGAACAAGATGAGAACTGAATAAAATAACAGCCGAATTGGCTAATGTCGGCCATGGCTTCAAGGGAGAATCTCCTTTCTGGACACCCTTGCAGTTCCTTGCAGATTCTCATAGTAAATGCGTCATTCACTTTTACATATTCTTCATAACTATTATGGAGCTAGAGACATGGATAAAACTCATAAGACTTGACATCATCAAGGAAATCGTCTAGGCCTGGAAGACCGGGCCATAATTACAAAGATGCCAGCATATAAATTAGGAAGGAAGACATATAAAATGAATTGTAAAACTTGGCAGCTTGGAGAGCATTGGATAGAATCTCAATTACCACTTGTGCCCAATCAATATACTGTGTATCTGAGCATATAACCTAAACCAAAAAGAAGTATCGTTCAACAAAATTTAGGGTTTCTACTTCACCTCTCAATCTATGCAAGGGAACTAAAATGTCAATTTATCTCCGGTTTGAGGTTGGTTCCAAACAAAGTCTTAGGGACTTCGCTCTTATCACTCTGTGGCTTCTAGAACCATGTTTGCATGATCTCCTTTCTCCAGATCATCTTCTTCACTGAGAATTCTGAAACATCACCACTAACAATTGGGTCAGAAAACTCCTCCTATTCTGGCACACAAAGGCAATTCACCACCGTTTGTCTATCGATTGAAATCAATACAATGTCATCAGGTAGAACTATCTGCTTGGTTTCCGAATTGTAATGGTGAATACATTCGTAAATGAGTTCTGGGGCTTGAACTGCATCCAAGAAACTAGCGGCTTCAACCAAACAACATCCTCGAAGCTTCTCGGTGATAGGTTGAATGCATTCAAATTTTATCCTTTTGAAGTCTTCCATATCATAGAAACAGAGGGATGTCTCTGTGAAATTTTGTAGTTGAGACTTGATCCCAATCAAACAATCGAAACCCACAAACTTAGTGGCCATAGCTTATGAATGAGAATTTGAATTGAAAATGAATAAGACAATGAACGCTACAATCACAGGCTTTCAAAAGCTACGTGTACTAATAAAATTACAAATCAAGGAAAAAAGGTAACTCATTCAACTGCCTGTGACTTTTTATACAAGGACCTCGATTCATCTGTTATACTTCAAAATTCGTGCCACAAGTGAAATTTAAGAAAATACTCGTTAAAAAGTAAATGCAAAGACTCAACAAACATTTAAAATTCCTTTCACTGTTCCGTTGGATATAACGGTGACTTTCCATTAACACATTATTTACTTTTCCATTTTCCTTTTAGTTTTGAAAAGTTGCCTCGAGGTACTCCGTTGATAAAAATCTGCCAAGTGAGATCTTGACTATATCTTCTTTCCGCAATGGTTTGTTTCATTCCAATATCATCTTGACATATACCAGATCCAACATGGGAGCCAAATTTGACTTGTTGACCTGATTTCTCTACATAATCGGAAAGTTGCCTGCATGGGTTGGAAACCCACCGAAGAGGAGGCAATTTTCAATTTTCCGCCAACGCTTCCTTATTGGTTGAATCTTTGACAACTATATTTCTGATTGTTAAAGATGTTTAGTTAAAGTGCATGGATCCACTTGGATGTCACTTAGCATCTTGTATTTCACTTTTATTTGTCTTGCAAAAAATCGTCTTCATGGGTTGAAATCCCGCTGAAGAGAAGACGAACTGTTGTTTTCTGCCAAGGCTTAGTATTTGAGCGATAATGAATCCAAATTATGTTTATGAGTCTGATCCCATATTCAAACATCAATTTTCTTTGAAATCTGTGCCCTTTGAATCTTCTTGAGCTAGATACGTCACCAAGTGAACCTTCGTGGAAAATCACCTTCATGGATTGAAAACCTGTCGTGGAGAAGGTAACATGGGATTTTCTACCAATAATTATTTTATCAACCATTGATATGTTGTGAGCTAGTGTTGTTAAGACATGAATTTTAGAGAACTTTCAAGAGCATAGGAACAAAATAGTTAGCACGCTTCATCTGCAATGAGTGAAAATCAATCTCTATCAAATTGGGTACCAAACCTACCCAACAAATTACAAGACAAAATAAAAACCCGCCCGGCTTGTAGATAGAGAAGGCGTATTGGGAAAATCTAATTAAAACCATCTGGCTTTTGGGAATCTAGACCTAGACTCGAACATTCATGGAATAAAACGGACTTCATCTAAACAAACAGAACTCACTTTTTCCCAATAGATTAGGAAACAAAAGTGGGGCAACACTAGTCACCAATAACTTCTTCCATTTTAAGAAATACTTTTATTCATTACTCTCACAACGCTTTGCCACCCTTGGAGAAAGAGTTTGTGCAAAGAAAATGTCAACCATTAGAAATGAGCATCCTTTTGCATCATAACCAGAGATAAAATCTAGGCTAATAGTTATGCGGCCCCCAACAGGATAGAGGAAGATAACAAGTACCTTGATATCATCTCCCGTGACTACGTACACATGGAATCTATATGCACTAACTAGTCCCACCTGCAAGGCACTATAAGGAACTTCCATCCTTTGTTTAAAGGAATAGATATCTTGCATTTTTAATTCGTACTTTGTATCAAAAGAGTAAAATGTGTCATTCATTCAATACAATTGTCGAAAAAACATGTTTTTCATTTAATCAACACCATCACGAATCAGGGCACAAATATTAATTGCATAGATATAGCTTGACTGGGAAACAACAACAAGAGTGTATCATCATGATTTACATACAACCAACAGATACAAGACTCACTAACAAAACAAAGCAAGAGATGTGCTGAAAGGTAGTAACAAGTAAAATTTACATTTAAAATTTTATTCAATGTCCATAAACATGAGTGAGAGATGTGTTGGTATAATTAGTTGTAATAAAAGAACTTCAGATTCAAGATACATTCAAACAAAGCATGCTATGTAAACTTCATACAAGTCTATCTTCTTTATTATATTAGCTTTTAAATTTGTAGAAAAAGTTCATTTCTTCACTTTTATAAAGTCTAAGAATAGATACAAGTTAATGTGTGCAATTAAACTATTTGTATATCTTCTTTACAATTTCAAAGGAGAGAAATACAAATAGTGTAGAGTAAATTAAAGTAAATTAATAGTGTAGAGTAAATTAAAGTAAATACCTATTAGCTCCAATAAGATTAAGCCCTACACCCCCTGCCTTAGATGAAAGAAGAAATACTAACTCATCCCCTAATGCATTGTTGAAATGATCAACCAATTGCTGCCTGCAAGATGTGTTTGTTGTTCCATCAAGACGTAACGATTTCCAGCATCGATGATCACATAAGCCCTAGAATTTTCAAAATGAATAATTAGTAAAAAGAACTTCATATAATGGTTTCAACTTGAAATTTTCAACTGATCGCACACAACCTAAAATGTGCCAAATGCGAGATTGGTTGACACAACTTCGTTGAATAATTTAACTCCAAACAGTTTTAGAAAAAATAAAATGAATCAGGCATACCAACCTGAATAATATCAAGGGTCTGAGTGAAATTGGAGACTATGACCACCTTGTCCCTTGTATTAGAAGAAGACTGAAGAGCACTAGAAAGTAACAAATCTAAGCAATGAAGCTTTCCTGACAAACTGCTATCTCCAGGTTCAAACCTACAGTGAATCAAATAATTTAAGAAAGCATAAGTAATGGAAGGTAAGAGGAAATGTCAACACTTTGAAAACAATACTTGCAAGATATGACCATATGATTATTTGTTTTATGAGAGGGAGAAGCAGAGGGGTTGGAAGAAGCAGTAGGATGAATGGAGAGAGGAGAGGAATGTACTTGTGCCTGTGTGCATGCATGCATTTGTGTGTGTGTGTGTGTGTGTGAGAGAGAGAGAGAGAGATTCTCAAAATCCTTGCCTGTACTGTGATTTCAGCTTCTGGCATCCTCCTTTTCCAGCAGTTTCTTCCAAACTTACCAAAGTATTAGAGCCACCCATGGTACTCATTGCTTGAAAAAAGTTCTTATCCGCAAGTTTAGGATGATTGCAAAGCTTCCTTAATAAACAAATTACTTGCAGTATGCTGGAATAGTTGGCTGATTGTTTCAAATCTGTTACAACCTGCAATGATTATTTCTGCACAACTTTAAATAATCATTTACGAAATTGCTTTATGATTACTCAAGTGGAACATTTCGAATAAAAAAAATCTCTAGTATATGATAAAAGACTATCCCCATAATTAGGAATGCAAGGTTTAGGCAACCAAATAATACTAATGACAAAGTATTGATCCCCAAACCTCATCCCACCCATGCTCCAACACACATCTTACATGGATATAACTGATATGGTAAAATGTGTAAGAACAAATTGATTAAAGCAAAAAGATAAAATGAGATATATATAAATCAGGAAATGGTTTTATGTAGAAGATGTTCGATATGGCTATGGTTGTTGCTTTTGTTATAGCTGACAGGAATGGCATTGGTATGACATCGACTCATTAATCTAACAAAAGAAATTTTTCCACTTAATGAGATTTTCTAAAATTATATATCTACTATCATATTTTACTGCACATCAAAATTGCTTTGGGCTCCTAACTCACACTTCTTGAATGAATATTAGTATTCTTCTTTTTAATAAGGAATCATGGTCCAACTTTCTTTGGTGGTGGTTGATGAAATGTCCCACCCTAGTCTAGAACACTGTAAAACACAAAATGTATTGCTTTCTTCTTTTCTATTTCCAATTGTAGGTGAACTTGCAACAAATACACCAAAAACAATTTCACAATTTGATTTAACAAATACCCAGAAAGTTCTATCAGCTACAAATGTCTTATATGAATGATATACCAAACAACAACCTTCAGCAAAATCTTACAGATTTAATTTCAGGCCTGGAACCACAACTAATGGCATGAATAAGAGAAATCCAAATTAGAAAAATACTTTACATGTCAATTTCTAACATACTGAGAAATACCTTCCAAAACTTGATGAAGAAAGGCTCCAAAACAGCAGTCTTGTAGGCATGAAACAATAAGCTAACAGCCAGTTAGGTTACTCGGAAATTTATTTGCTGTCTACAAAACTGCCATCTTCGACTTGAGAATAGTTCCAATTACGTCTTCTGCCCTAGGCACCAAAAGGGAAAAAATAATGCTTCAAGAACCAAGTGTTTTCTCCTTGGAAACCCATTCCACTCCTTGAGGGCTGCTATTTGGTGATAAAGATCTCTCACATTCTTGAAAACTATCAACAAGACTATCCCCTTCACTACCAAAAGGAAAATGAACTTACAATTACACAAACCAATGTTGAGAATGGATTCCCCCAAGTTATGCTCAGCTGGGTTTGCCTAGCAAGGACATAGCTCAATCAGAAATTTGTGCAAAAAACACCTCAAAACTGATTTTTAAGCTCAAATGGAACCCCTTGAACAAGATTTCCTTCCACACCCTTGGTAGATCTTTCACTACTACATATGTGATGACCTATAGAGGTTTCTGTCTACACAAGTTGCTCCAAGCCCTAAAGCTAAGTCAAGCATCTCTCAAGAGGCAAAGAGAAATAATCTACAAAACATAAAATGATCCTAAAATAGCTTCATGTTCCCTTTATAAACCTCCTTCCATTCCTATGCTCTAACCAAGGTTTCTCCTATTGCCCTGCATTTTGTCACCACAAAATGTTGGTAACAGCACAAAACATTTTTAAGCTAGTTTCGCATTTCTCTAAGCTTGAATTTGATATTCAATTGTTTAATGTTGATCGATTGATCCATTTCAATTCGTATATCAAATTGTTTTACTAAAGGTCTTTGTCAAGCCCTTTTCGTTTTGCTTTCTATCGAGCCTTTACTTGATTTTTGAAGCCTTCACAGTCCGTTCTTTGCTTTTGAGTTTGTGTTTGCTTGTTTTTAGTCCTTTGGTTTTGCTCATGTCATGTCTTTCGATTTCCCCTTCGATTCAGTCTAACCTAGAGGTCAATCGGAGTTGTCAATCAAGAGTTATGCCCATTTTAGTGCCTCAAAAGTGGACATTTTAGGTGTAAAAGCACAAATTAAAAATATGATATTATATTTTCAATTTGACATTCACTTTTTGAAAAATATAACATTATACTCACTTTTTGTTATGTTTTAAAATTACTTTTACTTCAAATTTATAACTTAACGTAACTATAGTGCACTTTATGTTATAATTTTAATTTGAGATACTTTTTAATTTTTCACTTAGAGTAACTATATAATTATATAGTGTCATTTTAAAATTTTGGTTTTAAAAATCAAATATTTATTTAAATGTCACTTTAAAATGATGTTTATGTATTATATTTAATAATATGATAAATGAATATTGTTTTTGACCCATTTGGTGACATTTTTATAAATTTTAAGTGAATTACATGACTAAAAGGCTTCAAAAGTGGACTTTTTATATGCAATTACATGTAAAAACTATGAAAAGTAGACTCTTTTCATGCCATTGCATATAAAATTCACTTTGGAGGAAACTTTTCATGTCATTGCATCAAAAGTTCACAATAAGTGGACCTTTTTGATGCTATGACATGAAAAGTCAAGTTTTTATGCCTAAGCATCAAAAAGGTGAGATACACTTTAAAATGTGCAAGTGACCTCAAAAGGTCTGATTTTACCCATGAGCACATTGTAAAACATGCTATGCACTCCAAAAAGTGTGATTTCACTTACAGGCATATTTTCAAACATGCATATGACTCCAAAAAGTCCAATTTTGGAGGAAGACATTTTAAAATGTGTAATGTTCATCAAAAGGTCTGATTTTGGAAAGAAAATATGCACTTGCTCCTCAAGAACCCGATTTTGGCCATATCTTGAGTTTTTCTTCATGGATTTGCACGAAATCTTCTTCATTCAAGGCGTTTTGGCTTGGTGATGAGTTTTCTTGCATCAAAGATGGATTTAATAAGTTGAAAATCATTTTTCAAAGCCCAAATCTAGGGCACATTTTTGTAGAAAACTCCAAAAATCTTCATTTTTTATCAACGTTTTTGCATGACGATGAATCGATTTGCTCTTTTTGGGTGATTACATTGCATATTGATTCACATTTTGGTGTTTAAACACTAAAACGTTTTACTTGGAGATTCATGGTGAAACACGTTTTTTCTAAAAACATCCCATGAGTTTATATCTTTAAAAACGTTGAAATATGGAGAGGTTTTAGGGCACATTTTGGCATATTGCAACAATTTCTCCTAACTTGCTGCCCTCTCCCATTCGAATCCGCAAGATTGGAAAAGGTCTCACCATTTTTGAAGAATTTTTCAAACATTGGAGCATCTTTTTCATTCATATTTGGCATGTAAGTGGACTTCTTCTTTTTTGTAATTTAATTCATGCTTATCTTTGCTGATTTTATACATGAAATTATTAGATGATTGCCATTTGTGAAGATATTTGCCATGGAAAGTGCATTTTCCCTTTAAATATGAAGTTTTCATTCATTTTCATGTTTTTTGTTCTTTCCCAAGTCCAAATTTTGAATGAGCTTTGAAGTGTATTGCATCTTGGCATGTTTGAGTTATTTTCAGAAAGTACGTTGTTTCTTTCGCATTTTTTGTTTTGTGCTTGCTTGCCAGTTTTTCTCCACTTGGAGAAGTTAGAAGTTTTTTCCCAAAAACTTGTTTTTGTTTCATTTCATGCAAAAGCATCGTCATCTTTCATATTCCATTTCCATGTCATGACACTTCATCTTTCGCTCAATGAAATGCAATTACATGTTTTCCATCTCATTTGCCATTCGCACATGCATGTAATCCCATTTTTCACTTCCATTTTCACCCATCTCACTTTTCGCTTCCATTTGCACGACATGATTACACGAAATGTTTTACGTGTAATTGCATCCAAAAGGTCTGATTTTGATTAAAAGTCACATTCTGGGAAGTCAAAAAGATGTCATTTTCACTTCCCATGTACTTTGACTTCTCCTTTTCACTAAAAGTCACTATAAAACTCATTATCTCACCTCAATTTTTCATTTCCATCTCTTCATATGCATTTGCGCTTACATGAGTAAATACATGTTTCCGCCTCATTTTGTAAAGTGTATCCTTCAGTCGCATTTGCATCTCATTTCACCCTCCACCTCTCGTTACATATTGCATTTACATATACTCATTTTTCATACAATAAAGCCTTGAAAATGCTAAGTCACTTTTGAAATCAGCAACTTTCACTTTGCACGCATTCTCATGCGTTTCACCTTCACACATTTTCATTTCATTCCATTTCATTTCATCTTCCATTTTCACATTTTCATATCATTTCATTCCGTTTTCCGTGCCATTGCATATGCATATGCTTTCTCTTTGAGGTTACTTTGTTGGGTTTGTGAAGTCTTCAATCCATTTTCGAATCTTCACTGCTGATCTGGAATTCACTTGTATGGAGGTTCCTTCTGATGATGTATTTATGTCTTGGCATTTTTGTGTTGTAGCACAAGCACAAGATATGTCCTCGCCATCTAAGTCCAAAGGCAAATGAAATATCAACATGATAAAGAATTGGCTCATGCAGCTCCTTCAGTCACATCTGTTTTGGATAACGTGTTGGACACGAAGATTGGTCATGTAGACGTGGCTGATTTTCTACAAAAGATTGAAGCCCCCGCTAGTCATGAAATGAAGTGCATTAGGAGAAGCAACATTCATTTGGTATCCACATTTCCTAAGGCAGCTATAGAACCTGACTTCATTTATGGATGTGCATGGCGTTTTACTCCCAAAACGAAGACTATCAAAGGTGCTAACGGCAAGGTTATCATTAGCCTTGATCTTGAGATGATAGAGCAAATCTTCAAAGTTCCGCAGAAATCGGAATGTGCTGATTTGACTAAAGAATCATCATTGGCTTGTTGGAATGAGCAAAAGAGTAACTATCAGAAGTATATCAACCTTTACTGGTTAGACAATAAAAGAAGCAATTTTTCCAGATGGCCAAAGACTATTCATCGGTCAAATTTCAAACAAGAGTACAAGGATCTCATTATCCTCCTCAATAGGATTTGTGGCCTTAATGATTCTTCTGATTTTGAGTCGGGGATGTACAAGTTTATATTTCAAATTATGGAGAATAAAGAACACATCTTTTGGGGAGAACTCATTAGTACTGCACTCTGCCAGCAGATATGTAATGTGGGAACGTCAGCGCCTTTCTATATGAATTCTTCTCTAGTCTACATCGTTGCTGCTATGGGATCTTTCTCTGGTCTTTCTACCAAAGGAGATCGTCTCTAAGTTCCTATTTGGGATTACTATGACCAAATCACTTTGGCAAATAGTAAATTCCACTACAGAAGAGTCCAAGATGCCTTCTTCAAACATTTCAGGTGCTTATTTGATAAGAAGTTGTCCATCAAGAGAGTATATGATGCAACATGGGAGAAGGTGAACTAGTACCATTGCATTTTTCTTCAGTTTTCCACTTTCACATACTTGAGAGTTGGATATTTCAAGGGAGAGTCATATCCCTTACCTAGGTATGCTATAGATCAAATCATCTTAATGGAGCTAACTAGACAGCTCATAGATGTGCAAAGTGATCAGCATGCTTCACATAGGCCCGAATTTGGCATTACCTCAACTAAGCCTTTGGCTATTGGCAATTATTCAATTGTTTCTGTGCCTAATGCAAAGAATATGGAAGCAATATTGCAGTTGACTACATTGAAAAAGTTTAAGGCTAGGTTTGATTTTGACTATCAAGAAATGAATTCTCAAATAAAAAGAGCCTATACTCATGTTTATCACATTGAGGACATTTCGATTGATATGAGAACAGAACTTGACATCATGAAGATGGATTACTGCAGATTAACTTTGCAGCAAATAATTGATTTTAATATGTTGGAAATCCCTTCAGATTTTCAAATTGAAGATGATGGCAATGTCCTTGATCCGAAATTTCATCAAGCTGGCTTTGATAAGAAGTGCCCCTTTCCTATTCAATGGCAACAAAAGGAAGGTACATCTATTATGGACAGGTTTCAATCCATCCTAGTAAACACTAACAAATGGTTGAAAAGTAAAGGCCTTAAAAGAGTAAATCCTAAGATGGGCCTGGATTGTGGAAGTTTTGGTCCTCCTGGTATGAAATCACAATTGGAGATTACAGTGAAAGATGGTGCCTCATCTTCAAGTGCCAAAGGTTCCCTCAAATTCAAGTTGAAGAGCAGAAAAGGAAGTAAAACATCTCAAGTTCCTAAGTCAATTCAAGAATCAGCAGCAAAATCAGAAGAGGATTTGGAAATAGAATCTGATAAAGAAGTTTCAGATGAAGAAGGGGAAATCATGATCACAACTCCCCCAAAGCCTGCACAAGCCTGTACATCTTCCATACATGAAGAACCCTTTTTGCAGGAGGTTGATGATGATGGAAATTCATTTTCTATTGTTTTCACTCATTCCATTCCAGTCTCGATCGTTAACACCATGGCTCTTCCTACTTCATCTACTGCACCTTGTGTTCCTACACATGAACAATATGATCACTTAGCAAATGTATTTGAAGATTTTCTGACTCTTACCAGTGGTCTAGTTTTCCAACTTGATACATCTTTGACAGGATTTGAACTCTTCATGATGGAGTCTTCTCAACATGTTCCTATGCCTTCAACAGTACAGATTGAATCTTGCTCAGTCACTACAGATATACAATCTAGATCAATGCCAATAGTTTCCACTATGCCTTCTTTTGTAGATAAAAGTTTCAGCCTACCTACATGGTTGAGTAGAATAACAACAAAGAGAAGGAAAGAGGTTGTTCCTCCTAACAATCTTCTTGTGAAGAAGACTAAATCCAAATCTTTGAAAAATAAGATTGTTTATAGAATTTTAGTTGATTCTGATAAAACCAAATTTGTTAAAATTGTTGAGCCTTTGGTAGATAAACCTATTGAAGAACTTACTCGTTCTGATTACGAGTTTACTAAAGTTGAAGTTGGAAAGCAATCTCATTTGGGTTATTTGCAAGATGCTCAAGATGCATTGACAAATGTATCGAAAAGCAATCATGAACTTTGGGAAAAGAAAAATCAGTTAAAACAAGAGATCTCTCGTTTAAATGAGATTATCCAGAAACAATCTTCTCAGGGTGTTGTTATATCTCGAACATCTAAAGAGAAAAGGTTAATTCAAGCTGTCAAGTCTTGGATACAAGAAATCATTTCTGAAGGAGTTCAAGCCATCACAAACACATTTGTAGTTCTTAGGCATGTCAAAGAGATGAATGAAATGGAATAAAACTTAATTTCTTCTTTGACTCTGGAAGCAGATAACCTGAAAGAAATCCTTGATGATTGGGATGAAATGATAAAATTTGATTTGGATGCTATAGTCTCATGTGATATTCTTCCATCATGTGAAATGTTCTTCAAATTTCAAGGGCTCATTGGTTACAAGGAGACATTGAGGAAACTAATCACAAAGTTGTAAGTGGCCTTTGCAAATTGTCAAGCAATTGAAATGAGTGTTACTTGTGATTTGGAACAAATGGGATGTCATATTACTGATGAATCTGGTAATCTTAGTGCAACAAATATAGTAAATTCAGAATTTATCAATAGGATTAATGCTGATGTAGATTCTGAAGATTTTGGTTCACATACGATGAACAAGTTTGTTTTGTATAAATCCTTGACAAAACACTTGATAGATACTATAGCAGCAAATTCCAAAATTGTGCAATCAGCATACGCAAATGCCATAAGGGTTGAAGCCATATCAAAGACTATGGAAATTGTTGACCTTCCAACAATGCGTGACATCATTGTTAAATTCAAGGCACTAAGAAACAATCTCTAAGATTGTTGTTTTGTTTCATGTTAGTAGTTGTAGAAGAACGCATTACATGAAAAAGCATAATTACATGTAATGCGAGTTACATGTATGTAAAAGGATGTAATGCGAGTTGCATGTGCAGTTGCATGTAACCCTATATTTTCTCCTGTAGTTAGACTAGGTCAAAGTTGGTTGAGTTGGTCTCACTTTTCCTCCACCTTTTTCTCAACTCCTGTGCCTATATAAAAGAGTACCCCCTCATTGTAAAATTATCATTATCTTTATGCAAGAGAGCTCTGGAGAAATTGTGCCAGTAGAACTTTATTTGTGTGAGCATTATTTTGAGAGAAAGTGAATACAAAGGAGCATTTGAGACTTAACTTTGATTAAGTAAGATTGTTATTTGTATGAATTGTAAGCTTCGTCTGTAATTCATCCAAGTTGTCTTTGATTCATATTGTTTTGCGTTATTGGTAATTGTTCTCGTGAATTGAATAAAAAAGAGTTAAGAAAGAATTGAAGCCAAAGCTTTGACCAAGAGCAATTGTGAAAGTGTATAGCTAGAAGCTTTGTTTGTAGCTTATATTTTCCTCTTAATTCACAAAATAGTTAGATTATTCTTACTTTTATGAGTCTTTGTGCCCTAATTATAAAGATTTTCATATAGAAGTAGGACCGTACTTAGAGCCAAACCAGTACATTTTTTAACTAGCCTTTATTAGTGAAGGTTTATCAGTATCATTGTTTCCAACTCTTGATAGAAGTGTAGTTAGAGATTCACCCTGCCCATTACTCGCTCCACGAGTAAGTGGATTCTTTCTTGAAAGATAAGAAGAAAGGATATTGATAACACCCAATTTATAAAAATCTCTCGACTTCTTGCTCATCTTGAGTTGATCCAAGGAATGGTGAAAAGGGGGAGCCTTCCCTTTAAGGTAGGAGAGACTCTATCTCACACGCTGTGGCTGGTCATCCTATTTTGCGACTGGATTTTTACCCAAAATTGTTGGTTGCAAAATATCCACCCAACATCTCTTTAGGGTTTCTCACTTAAATGTGATTTAATTTAATTTTTTTTATTTTTTCCAACTTAAGTGGAGTGCCCCCCCCCCCCCCCTCTCAATGAAGATACTACTCTTTTTTAATCACAAAGTCACTTTTTCCTCTCTCCTCAAAGTGTCCGAAGTCATAGCTCCTATTTCTCTCTTTAGAAAGGTGTCCAACTTAGAGCTCCTCCTTTCTCTTTCCAAACTCAGAAGTGTTCTTTTAAAAAGAGAGTATTACAAGGCTATTTTATTCTTTTAACATGGCAACTTAAATATTATAAAGTAGTAACAGATACCTCCCATTCTATTTTGGCAAGTTGTCTAAAGCAAGAGGGAACCAACAAATTCAAGGATTGTCTATCTATCCTATTAGTGTATGAGGACTAAGTGATAGACTTACCCTAATTAACTGATGTTGGCTAAGAAAGGGACATTACAGTCCACCCTCCCAAAATTGCCTTCCCACAAGGAATTGCATGTGTCAACTCTGCAGTAAGTTCAAATACCCCAATCAATACCCGAATCCCAAAATAATCTTGAACCTCTGCATGTCTTCTCTTGTTCATCTCCTTTAAACTTTTGTTGCTCCACTTAGATAAAAACATCATTATGCCTTAAATAATGAACCAACACATCTTGATCGCAATGAAATAATGCACCAATCAAGCTAATACTAGGATCCCAAGCCACTACCTCCCACATTGAAAATGAGGAGATAAATGCATCTCACCATACCAAATGTCCACCTAAATCTCGATGAACTCCCATGAGCGTGAAAAATGATCATCCTAAGTGCATAATTTGTCATGTAAATCCACCAATTACGGTTGTTAAAGATCAAACTAGCATCTACCCAACTAAGAACCTCACTCCAAATGAGGCAACAAATACCTCCAAGCTAAGTAACAAGGTTCAATGAATTTATGACTTAAAGTTCAAATTTCAGCGAACATTTATAAAAGCTATGAAATTCATACAAATTCAGATTTATATTCATATTGAAAAAGAAACAAGTTTTTTGATTTACAGTTTTCATAGTTCTTTTAGATAAATTGAACACCCATGCCAATTTCAATAGAGTATGAGTTTGTGAGTCTTGAAGAGTTTAATAGAGAGTTTGTTCAATTGCAACGGTTGGCAACAAGAGCACAAATTTCTTTTACATCTGATTCGTGTCTTTTGCAATGAGTCGCACATTGTTGACTTGTGAAAATAAGGTTCTAAGGCAAGCCACAATAAGACACTTGAGGGCACTAGGGCAAGGCTCCATTACAAATCACCTACCACTGCGAGTTGGGAGTTGCTCAAGCCAACCTGCTTCAACTAGCATGGGCAACACAATTGTTTTTATTTAGATTTTTTTCTTAAGTTTCGTGCTTAGGGTATTTTAATCATCATATTTGTTGTTAGTATAAAAAATAAGACCACACTTTTGTTTTGTGTTTATAATTGAGTTTATAAAATACAAAATTATATTATATTTTTACTAGAAATTAACATTTAAGATTTAATATCTAATTAGTGTTCAATATAAACATTTTATAATTAAATTCTAATATTTTTTAATATTTAGACTTTTAATTTATATATTAGTTAGTAATATATTAAAACTAACATACTTTGAATCTTTATTTTTATTTTCTGACTTATCAATTTCCGAATTTTTTTAGTTTTTTATAAATTATTTAATCTTGATAAATATTACTTTGGGATTTATACAGTATATATTTTTTAAATAAAATTTAATTTATCAAACATTGTCAAATCGTAGGACCTTCTTGTTGGGCAATCCCTTAGTCTCTACAATCAAATCTCCAATATAATGTGTTTCGAACAATGTTAACAAGTGCTCTTCCAAAGTAGCCAGGTGTATAAAACAAGGAAGATCAATCTGACTATGAGTTGTCATTCCATTCATGTAGATGGAAACTATAACACCCTTTCATGTACCTTCTCAATAGTTGATCCAAAGGTTGTTTCACCAATCTTATAGCTGCCAATTATCTCCTTTTGTAAATATTGTCCCAACAATTGGTATGTTGTTGATACCAATGTAGGTGGTGAAACTCTAAATTTAGGCAGTTTTTAGAGTCCCAAATACAATCCCAAAGGGAGAATCTTCATGTGTGACTATATGTAAATCCTCATTTTCAAACGTGATCCCACAATTTTAATTCCTAGAAGCCAATTCAATGCATTTACTCGGTGGTAAATTTTCAGATCTTTCCCACTACTTATATTCAAACAATATGCTTCAAAACAATAAAAGTCATCACCAAGAGAATGTAGAAAAAAAAGCTTGATTCATATTTGGCATCTTATTCGGGTACACAGTTTCCATATTTGGCTATTGCCAATCATGTGATAATGCCTTCATCGTCAAAAGTAGGAGAATTCAGGAATGTCAATGGAGGTGGTGAAATGGAAGATATGTCTGACTGTAGTCAAAAATCAATATCTACAGCCAGTAATACTGACTCATTGGAGTTTCCGGCTAAAGCATCAATAAAAACGGAATGTAAAAGATCAGAGTCGCAAAAAGCAACAGTCAAGGCCCATTCAGATAATCAAGCACACAGCTTGTTTGGATCTCTCCTATCACAATGTTAACAGAATATGCCTCTGATTCAAAATGGAGGTCCTTAGGAGATCAGTTTGTTCAGGTCACTCCATTGTGATGATGAGCAGTAGTGTTGACTTGGAGACAGAGCCAGCTCAATGGAAATGCCTCCTACTTTAAGTGCCAGTATATGTCAGGATGTTTGCTCTCAATTGCCTGAGATATTCATCATAGTTCTCAGCTATTGTCAGATCCCTTGTCTAATGTTTGGAATTTTCAAATTGATTCTCACATTGATAATTCTGTTCCACCAATAGTTTCCTTGGCACCAAATAATGATGAAGGTAGTCAAATGAATACAAACGAGGAATGAGTAGATTTATGAATGAAGAAGATAACATTCAAGATGCAGTACATATTTCCATTAATATAAAAGAAAGCGATGATCAACACATGTACCTCCAGCTCACTCAGAACTCTTTGAATAACAGATTAAGTCATTAAGTCAGGTCTGGAAATTATCTTTTTTATTCATAAGGAACCCATATCCACACATTGGTGAAACAGGGGTGACACATTAGAAATTTTGAATTTCCTTTTAAAGCCTTAGCCATCATTATAGATGAAGAAAAAGCTTGAAATGCCCAAGTGATCGAACCATGAAACATTGCCACCACTGTCCGGTATATTAATGAAAATGATCTTGTGGTAAGCCTAAAAGGAATGACATATATGTGAAATAGCCTGATATTATGGAAGCCTGGCATGCACTTGGTACAGAAGTTTCAACAGTGATTTATGATCGCAAGATTTTTCTAGCATGGTGTCATGTGTAAGGGTATGCAAGTCTATGAGAGTCAATCGTATGTCTTCAGTTTGAAACACCATTATGTAGTACAGCAACTATGGTAAACAGAAAATTCATGCTCAAGACAACTAATCAAGCACTGCAGGTCCCATTCTCACACAGACTGTATCACCCAGGAATGGATATGTTTGACTTCCAGAAACCCCAATAATGTTCGGAAGAAGATACTCAGTCACCTGAATATTGTCATGGGTCATATTGACAAATCAAGGATATCACGCGAGAACAGGGGTGGAATTATTACAGTTCAATATTCAATTACATATACATACGGCCTTCATCCTAATGTTAAGGGCAGATTTCAAATACGCAGTGTGTATTCCTGAGAACCCTCAATGAAGAATTGGAACAATTTCTTGTATATAATAAAGGCATATACAAAGGCACAGAGGAATATGATTTCAGAGACGTTGAGAAAGAGGTGGAGATGATTTCCAATATTGGGAATGATATTTGAAGCGGTTCGCAAATTATAATTACAAAGTCCATGTCATTTGTCCCCACATGATTAAAGACTAATAACAATTATGATTATTAAACAAATCAGGTATGTTGAAAACACACAACAGTTCATATTCACATCTTTTCATCTATGTATAAATATAAGATATAAAACACAACGAAAAGAGGGAAGTAACAAGACATTATCGGAGAAGCATTTGTAAGTGATATATTTATTTGTAAGGGGGAAAGATATAAATATTAAAACATGAATTTAATATAAATTTATCTATTATATTTCAATAATAAATAAAAAGCTCTTTTGTTTATGTTTATTTAAGGAAGAGAGATTAAAATTATGATTAAGATTTGTCCTTTATGATCAGTAAGAAGATTATTGAATTATTCTGACAAGGTTTTTTGCATCGGATTTTTCCGCATTCTTTGTTTGTCAATTAGGGATATTGTGAAATAAATAGGTGTTTCCTTCTCTTGGTCTAATTGGACTTCCACTAAAGAAGATGAGACTCTTTTGGACTAACATAGAATTGCATACAAGAATTATCTTTTGCAGAGCTCGGGAGAAATTGATGATATTTTAAACAAATATTGTCTCATAAAGTTGTACGTAATAATCTTCATTGTGGTTGACTCTATTGCCCGAATAAGCAAAGGCACTAGTCTTTTGAATCATTGAAAATAAATTATTAGGTTTATAATTGCAGTCTGTAATCTCTATATTCTCTCCTTACAAGCATCATCTCAATTATTATATAAACATTTGATCATTTCAAGCAGTCATTTAACTTTATTTTGATCGAATTCAAGGACCTTGCCAGCCTAAGAACTTACCAAGTCCAAAATTTGCCATATAAAAGCTTTGAACAAAGTGATTAGGTTCGAGGTGAAGGTTTACACACCTAAGTGCAAAGCCTAAAGTGTAGGGGAATTTGAATTATTCTCATTCTTGGCTAGAACTGATTGAGTAATCCTATGGGACAACTAGCAAAGCTCTTGGATTTTCAATCTATGGTTTTGGGAACCAACAGTAGGCTCCCTCCAATCTTCAATTGAATGATTTAAGATTGCATACCCCATACCCTTGAACTTTGTGGTCTTCATCAAGATTCAAGGGTGCAATATTTCACTCCTCTCAAATTCTCATATTGTAGAAGTGCACTTGTAATCATGGCTTCCTCTTCTTTAAGGCATCCACAAGTTGACCAATATTCTTCATGATCATTTGTAGGCTCAACTTCCTCTTTATACTCATCATCCAAGTCAACTACCACATTACATGATGTATTGAGATACTCACACAATAGTGATGGGGACAGTATTATACTCTAGCATACTATTATTGAGTGGATATTTTGCAACTAATAGTTTGTAAGGATCAATCGCAAAATAGTGGTTCCATCCACATTGTGTGAGATGTGGTCTCTCCTACTTCTAAGGGAAGGCTCCCCCCTCTTATTGCCACTGGAATCAACAAAACACTCACCTACTATTTACACTAAGCTAAATCAAGCCAGGACATTCATCGTATTTTCTCATTTCAGAATGGATGTTATTATTACAATACAATCATTAAGAAATGGTGTAATTCACTTACAAAGTGTTTATTAAGGCAATAGTTATGATAATTAGAAGATTAGATGCAAGAAAAGTCTTCAACGTGCCAACATATTTGTAACCTAGAAACTCATGAAAACTCAATCTTTTCATGGCTCCTTATGAGATTTTGAGAATAAGAATGAAACAGGTGTCCAGCTCAAGGTCTCCCACACATATTTCACCTTGCATGCACAAATGAAGAAAATGAAGCAGCACAAAGTCTACAAACTATTCCCTTGTTGCATCATATGTTAGTCTCAGACTTGATAATCAGATCAAAGTCTCCAAGATAAAATCTGAAATCAAATAATAATTCTGAACACAATATGCAGCTCAAAGTCTGCAAAATTGAGTCCAAGCCCCTCTTGAATTAAAGCACAAAAGTCACTATCAATATCAAGAAAATGTCGTCACATAACACTATGAATCAACACAAAGTTTGAAAGCAAGATACCTCTTTTAATGAAAGCAATTTAATCTACATCCAAGGTCAATGTTTTAGAGTGCATATACAAACTGGCAGAGTTTTCTTGCATTGCCAAAATATAAAAATACAAAAGAGAACCTTCCTTTATTTGTAGGTGAGAGGCTAAGAGAAAAAAGTGGGAAAAAACCAATTAATCAAGACATATTCAACAACTAACTACTTACAGTTGATTCATTCAACATTGCAAGTCCTTGATGTTCTGTAATGTGATTACATGTTATAACTTTGCATGCGATACAACCAATGCAATTACATCCTATTTTTTCATTACATGTAATCTGTCAAAATGAAATTACAAATACATAATGAAAACTTTAATAAGTGTTTGGCAAGACATGACACCTATTTACATCATTTGCCAATCTTCACGATGCTATAGGATATTCTACATAGTACTCAAATTTGGCCGAAGCATCTTGAACTAGAACAAGAACTTGCATTTTGGATCATTCTACATCACAATAGCCCTTGTTGAAAATGTATCCTTTCGTGACCATTTTGGTTTTGAAAGCATTCTATGCTTTCAAAACACTTTCCTTTGTTGATTCCTATCAACAAAAGTATGAGCAACATTTCAGAGAGGCCTCCTTTGTACATCCTTGTGAGGAATGAAGAACACATTTGCTTTTTGAAGGCAAGCAACTCATTTTTGCCAATGTTGCAAGATTTGTCCTTGAGATGAAAGAAATCGAATCCGAAGAAAAAGAACTTTCTCCAAGCCCACTTGCTTCTAGTCTGATCTACCCAGCAAGAATAAGAGCATGCTCAATTTCAATTACCAAAGTGTGTGCGGTTGCAAGAGTAGCTGGGATAACTCTTCTTAATAGAAAACCGACTTTAGGAATTTCAGCGTTGAGAAAGAAACACTTTAAGTTTGCAGTTGTAGGCTGAGTAACAACTAGAACTCTCTATATCAACTTGTTGAAATGAGCAATGAATTCATGCATAGGCATGTGAGACGCCTTCTTCAACTGATTGAGTTGTGCCAATAGGGCATAAGCATCTATAGGAGGCTTGAAACTTTCTTAAAACTTGGCTATGAGAATAGCCCAATTTGTGATTGTTTATGGTGCAAAGATGGTAAAACCAGACAGCAGCCACACCTTAGAGAGTTTCTAGGAGTGTCCTCATCTTCAACACCAAGAGCATCGCATGCAATGCAAGAAGCAACAAAATATTCGTTAATATGTTGTTGTCCATCAACGAAGAACTTAGAAATTTTGTTTTGTGAGCCATCAAGATGAGCATGTAGAGGCAAAGTCAAATTCAATAGACCAAAAGCATTTTCCATAGACATTGGGCAGCCATTACATGTCCTTGGTGAAAGTTAAAATGCTACATGAAATAAATATACAATGAGTAATAATAATTAATAGAACATGAGTGTACTCCAAATGAAGTCGTGAGGTTTTTGAATGCATATCGTGTCTCCAATAGGGTCACCAAAAACTGTTGGGTGGATAACTTGCAACCAACAATTTTTAAGTATCAATTGAAAAACGAGGGTACTAGCCACAGTGTGTCAAACACAGTCTCTACTACTTCTAAGGGAAGGCTCCCCCCTCTTATTGGAACTAAAATCAACAAAACACTTAACCACTATTTACACTAAGATGAGTCAAGGTAAGACATTCATCCTGTTCTCTTATTTCAAAATAAATGTTACTATTACACTGCAATCATTAAGAAATAGTGTAATTCACTTACAAAGTATTTATTGGAGCAGTAATACCAACAAATAAATAAAACTAGACATAAGAATAATAGTCAACGTGTTAACATTTTATGTAATCTAGAAACTGATGAAAGCTCAAAGTCTTTCCGTGGCTCCTTATGAGATTTTGAGCATAAGAAACACATGTACAACTCAAAGTCTCCAACACATATTTCACCTTACATTCACAAACAAAGAAAACGATGCAGCACAAAGTTTGCAAGCTATTCCTTTGCTAGAAGAGCCCTATGTTAATCTCAAACCTAAAATTCAGCTCAAAGTCTCCAAGATTGAGTTTAAATCCCTCTTGAACACAAGCAGCTCAAAGTCTGCAAGATCGAGTTTAATTCCCTCTTGAATAAAAGCACTCACAATCAATATCCAGAAAAATGTTGTCACATAACACCTTAAATCAACATAAAGTTTGAAAGCAAGATGCCTCTATTATTGAAAGCAATTTAATCTACATACAAGCTCAAAGTCTTAGATAGTATATACAAATTGGCAAAGTTTTATTGCATTTCCAAAAGATAAAATTACAAAAGGAACCTTTCTTTATTTATAGGTGAGGGGCTGAGAGAAAAAAGTATGAGAAACCCAACTAATCGAGACTTATTCAATAACTAACTACTTACAAATGACTTTATCGACATTACAACTCTTGTCGTCTTGCAATGTTACATCTTATGACTTTGCAAGTGATACTATCACATTGCAATTACATCTTGCTTTTACATGTAATCTATCAAAATCAAATTAAAAATACATAATGAAATTATTCTAAATGTCTAACAAGACATAACACCTTACATCATCCTTTGTCACTCTTCATTCTTCTACAAGATGCTCTATAATTGAAGTACTCAAATTTGGCAAAAGCATCTTGAACTAGAAGAGGAACTTGCATTTTGGATCACTTTGTATCACACTAGCCCTTATTGGTAAAGCATCCTTTCATCACCATTTCAATCTTGAAAGCATTTTATGCTCTCATTCATTCCATCACTTTGAAACCTCCTTGGATGGTTCCATCATGTTGCCATTCGTGCCTTGTATCATTCTTTAGTCTAGGAATCTTTTGCACAGTAATACCAATGTCTCAATCTACTGATTGGATAGATCATACATGGAAATTGGAGAATCCGTGGAACTTTCTTCCAAGCCAGAAATTTGTAAATTTTGAACACTGTGTGGAGAATAAGAGTTGAGGATTTTGGACAATCAAAACTTTAGGAAAATGGAAGGAATCACCTTTTATAGTGAAGGAGATGAAGGATTTTGGGATTTTTTTATGTCCTTTGTGGGTAGATGGAACATATGCACTTGGTCTCAAAATGGAGGTTCAATGCACAAGTGCATGTATGTGTGCGCACGTGCGTGTGTATTGAGGAAGGGAACTTTATCTTGTGATTGGGGTTTTGAAACATGGTTGGAAGTGCTTTTGGGGAAGTTCTTTTTCTTGCAATTAGGGTTTAAAACCCCAACTAAGTGTTCATTTTGTGCATGAAAAACACTTGCAGTTGGTTTTAGAATCCCAATTGCAAGTAAGGGAATAACTTAGCATTTTCTTGGAAAAATCGACTTGTAATTGGTATTTTGAAATCCGATTGCAAGTGGGGAAGAACATGCATTTGATACATCAAATTTTAAGAAAAACTTGCATTTTTCTTTTGGGAAGAACTTATTTAAGGGAAGAACATTGTGTTACTGAAACAACACATTCAATATCTTAACGCCAAAACACTATACAACTCTGGAAAAAGTGTATAAATATTCATGGAGAGAAACAAGATCATAACTGAGCTAAAATAAAATGCACAAACCCTAGGCGTTAAGAAAAGATGGAAAAGAAAAGACAACCTCCAAAAATGACTTGAAAAAGGATAAAAAATGACATACCTAATCCAAAACTGAAAGAAAAATGTAAAAAAATGAAACAAGGAATGTTGATTGGAGAAAAAAGCATTGCACAAACTTTAAAGAAATCCCCAAAGTTGTTGCTCTAAGTCTAGACAAGAATCTTCAAACCATAGCTCTATATAGGTGATTTAAGACATCACATGGAAAAGTGAATTAAACTCTTCCTCCTTTAATATGTTTTTGCAATCTTGTAAGGTTGCTTGACAAATGGTGGATTTAGTATGTGAGATTCAAGATTTGTTTGTTGCCAAAATCGATTAAAACCTTTGGGTCAAGGTTGCATTTAAGTTAGCAAGCAAAAAAACCAAAAACAATTAACCAGGGTACAATTAGGCTTTGTTCATGCAATTGCAAGACCTTTTAATGTTTGCAAAGTTGAAAGAAATATTTTTAGTCAAGCTTTAGAAGGTTGAACCCACACAAGGAGTCCCTTTAAACTTCCTTTTTTTCCAAACAGATGGCAACAAGGCTACATCAGGGTTTATAGCACCTTTTAAGTGTACTGGGTTTAAATAAAAGGTAATAACTTGTAATCAGGCTCTAAAAGCCCGACACCAAACAAGACATCCATTTAAACTACCTTTCTTTCCAAACAATGGCAACAAGGCCAACTTGGGGGTTCGTAGCACCTTTTCCAAGCATTGGTTATAAATGAAAGGCAATAACTTGTAGTCAAGCTTAAAGTGTCACCTCCAAGTGAATGTGTTTATTAAGAAACAAACTTTGTTGCCCAAAACAATGATACCCTCAAATCAGGACTTCTTTTTAAAGTTCAAGTCTTATTAATTTGTGATTTGTGTCCAAAACATCGATAATGGCGTCTGTCACCACAAAATGCTAGTAACAGTACGAAACTTTTTCAACTTAGTTTTGCATTTCTCTAAGGTAGTTCATTATTTAATTGGATTATATTGATCACCCAATCATCCCCATTTGATATAATGAATCCTTTTACTAAAGGCTTTCATCAAGTCTTTTTAGTTTTTCTGTTTGTTGAGCCTATGCTTGATTTTTGAAGCCTTCATTGTCATTTTTGTTGTTTTTGAGTGTGTTTGTTAGCTTTTGGTCTTTTGGTTTTGCTCAAAACATTGCCTTCGGTTTTCCCTTCAATTTGGTTTATATTGGAGCTCAATTAGACTTGGCACTCAAAAGATATAATCATTTTAGTGCCCAAAAAGTAGACTCTCCAAGTGCAACAGCATAATTTTAAAAAGCATGTTATATTTTAATGTTGACATTCACTTTCTGAAAAATATAACTTAGAATCACTTTATGTTATGTTTTTAAGTTACTTTATCACTTTAATTTATCATCATGTTATATTTTCATGTTGAGTTGTTTTTAAAAAAATTTCACTTAAGTGACTTTATTAACTATATAGTTTCATTTAAATTTTTTACTTTATGTTCTAATTTAAAACATCTAAGTAAATATTAGTTTTTGAATAATATTCACACATTTATTAAACTATATGTGTATATATTATTTTTGACCCAATTAAGTAATATTTCTTCAAAAAATTTAAACATATGCTTAATTGATCACTTAAGTTGTGCAAACATGTCTTTTAACCCATTTGCATGTAAAATATGCAAATGTTCCTAGAGAATGCATTTTTGAACTAAAGGCATGTAAATGCCTTTAATTTAAAATATGCAATGAATCTTCTAGAGTGAGCAATGCATATTCAAGTTTTAAAATACACAATCACCTCTGGAGAGAGTGTTTTGAACTAAACGGCTTATCAATTTCATATTTTAAAAATATGCAGTGCTCCTCCAAGAGTGTGTTTCGCGCCTTGAGGACATATAACATATTTTTTAAATGTGTAATGACACTCTAAGAGTGTTTTTTACATGGGCAAGTCATATGACATATTTTTAGTGAGTTTGGCATGAAAAAGGCAAAAGACATGTATTTTGAAACATGCAATCTCTCCTAGAGAATGTATTTTTCATGTATTTCATGCATTTGCAAAATGAGAACCTGTTTTTGAAGATTCAAGAGCAAAAAACTTTGTATTTTCTATTAGTTGGATATCTTGCAACCAACAGTTTTGGGTAAAATCCAATCACAAAATAGGATGACCAGCCACAGCATGTGAAACAGAGTCTCTCCTACCTTAAAGGGAAGGCTCCCCCTTCTCACCATTCCTTGAATCAACTCAAGGTGAGCAAGAAGTTGAGAGATTTTGTAAGGGGTGTTATCAATACTCTTTCCTCTTAGCTTTCAGGAAAAAATCCAGTTACCCACAGAGCAAGTAATGGGCAAGATGAAACCTCAAACTACACTTCTATCTAAAGTTGTAAATGGCGATACTGATAAACTAACACTAACTCAAAGGCTAGCTGAAAGTGTACAAGTTTGGCTCTAAGTCCTGTTTTAACTTATTCTATAAGAATAGCATCTACCATTGGGGCACAAAGACTTCCAGAAGTAGGGAATTCTAACTATTTTTCGTGAATTTGAGATGGTAATACAAGCTACAATCAAAGCTCCTAGTCTATGTATTGCCACAACTACTCCCAATCAAAGCTTCAACTCTAACTGATTCTTAAATCACTATGCTCTATTATTGAACACACAATAATGACATGAATCAAAGACAATAGGCACAAATTATAGTCAAAGCTTCTAATTTGTTGTATCACAATTGCCTCCAGTCAAAGCTTCGAATTCAATTGCTTTTTTTATTCACTTTTCTCCCAAATTTGTACTATACACTTAAAGTTATGTTTGCACAAGTCTGGCAGAGCTTTCTTGCATACAACAAAAGATGATTTTTACAATGAGGGGGCATTCTTTTATACAAGCAAAGGAGTTGAGAAAAAGTGGAGAAAAAAGTGGGAGCAACTCAACCAACTTCGACCTAGTCTAAATAATGAGAGAAATTATTGGGTTACATTCAACTGCACATGCAACTTGCACTACATGTAATTACATCTTTTCATGCAATGCATCTTCTTCAATTACAAACATGAAAGAAGAAGAAGAAAGAAGGAAGAGAATTAAAACAATCCTAGGGATTGTTTTGAAGGACCTTGTACTTGGCGATGCAATCCCAAATGATCATAGGATCGAGAGTTCCTATATTTTGTGTCACTGCATTCACCTTGATAACCATGGTTTTGTGTCTTTTGATAGTCGTCGACTCTTTGACGAATTGTCTGTTGTTATTTGAAAACTTGATGTGATCAAGCTTTTCTTGCTCAAACTCTCATGAATTCTCCTTTGTAGATAGACACATTCTTGAATCTCGGACACTTTGAAAACCTTCTTGACAGTGTCTAGATGTAAACTCAGAATAACTTTCAATCAGCACCTTAATCCTTCTTCTTTTTTGAAACAAAGTGCTTGGCGCATTCCCACACGAACTCAGGTTCTCAGGCAACCATTGGAAAAATGAAGACAAACAGAATTTTCACTTCTTTGATTTGAAGCACGCCTTCTTTACTGGATGTCTCAATTCTTTATAGAAATCCGGGCATATCATGACTTCCTGCAACATGAAAGTTTCCATGGGATTGAGTCCATGAAAGCTTTGAGAATTGAGTTACAATGACGAATCCATAAGGAGTGGGTATTCGAAGTATGGATTAGATACTTATGAAACACATGTAATGGTTGTAAATGAACAGGAAAGCATATGTATTTGGATGGAAAGGGCCAAAGCTAGACTTGGAAGGATGGATATGCTTTAAACATGAAAGTGGAATGCATGAGAATGCGTTTGAATGAAGACTCAACTTTAAAAAGTGACTTGGTTTCAAGATGTCGCTACATGGAAAGTGGATTACACGTATATGCAACCTGTAATGAGAAACGGAAAGTGAGATGACATGCAAATGTGGATGGAGGATGAGATTACATGTAAGTGCATATGAAAGATGAGATGAAATGCTTTATGACATGGAATGACAGAATTACATGTATTTTGCTCATGAAGTGTAAATGCATATGAAAGGAATGAATGCAATGTAACTTGAGGCGAAGTGAACTTTATAGACGCCTTTGAGGAAAAGTAAAGTTGAAATACATGGGAAAACATGGGAAAACATGCACATGGCATTTTTGACATTTTAAAAAGTATCTTTAAGTAAAAAACAGGTTTTGGAGATGCAATTACATGTAAGGCTGTTCATGTAATCATGTCGTGCGAGTGGATGCGAAAAGTGAGATGAGTGAAAATGGAAGTGGAAAATGAGATTACATGCACGTATGGATGATAAATGGGATGAAATCAGTGTAATGAGACTCGGACTCGGACTCGACAAGGGTAACTTGACTCGTGACCCGACTCGGCGGTGACTCAGCGATGACTCGGCAAAGTGAAAAAACCTCGAAATTGTGAGATTTTCTAGGATTTAAAGAACATTCCATGCACCCATTATTGAATAAAGTGTAAAGACACAATAACATCATTAAATAGAAGATAATTTGATCATAATGCACATGCCACATACTTAAAGTTAAAAACTTAAAACTTAAAAGTCAAACATCGATTACATATGTACAATACTACAAAGTTACAAACTTACAAAGCTAAATTACTAAAAGTAAATACTATATTACTAGTAATTAAAGTCAAACTAAGATAAATCCATGCAAACCATCAAAATGTATATGAATTATCATTTATGCATTATGAAATCCAACACATCAAGATTCAATAGTCATCATCAAATTCAAATGTTCCAAATGCTGATCATATATTAAGTTACTGTTAAATAGTTAAACAAAAAGTTAAAACAAGACTATAAGTCTACAGCTATGGCTCCTAGTCGGAGTCCTCATCATCATCCTCATCCTCAGGCTCATTCTCATCATCATCCTCATCATCATCCTCATCCTCATCCTCATCCCCAACCTCAGCCTCAACCTCAGGCTCAAGCTCAGGCTCAGTATAATCTACAAAATGCCTCTTAGTAAGGCGTCTAAGGTAGGTCTTGGATGTCTCAGTAGCCATAGCATCAGCTCGTGAGGTGCCTCTAGGATCAACTGTACTCTCTGCCTCTGGCTCTGCCAATGTCTGTGAGGTGCCACTAAGAACAACTGGAGCTCTTTGGTCCTCTGCTGCCATAGCCACAGCCTCAGCCTGGCCCTCTCTATTTGCCTGGTCAAGCCACTATAGGTTCTCATCGTCAAAGACAGGATCAGTAGCCTCAGTGATCCACTCAGACTCTAGATCAACCTCCTCTAGAGTAATCGGAGAGGTGTCACTATCCAAAATCTCCCTGATCCTAATGCGCAGGTTGTAGTGCACAAAGACTAGACTATTCATTTTCTACACAGACAGCCTATTACGCCTCTTCGAGTGGATGTGCTCAAACATGCTTCAGTTGCGCTCACATCCAGAAGCGCTACTTGGCTGGCTCAAAATGCGGATGGCGATTTGCTGAAGGTTTTTGGTTGAAGGCCCAAACATTTGCCGCCATCTATCTGAATTTTGAAAAAAGGAAAACAAAAAAATATTAGTCTCATTTCAAAATTTGAACTTTAAGTTTAAAGCTAGAAATTTAGAAACTAGATTGTGTAAGGCTTAAGCTGCAATCTTTACCTAGCTGCAATTTTGTACGGCCTTCTTTGCAAATTTGACTGAAAAAAATGGGCCCTGATGCATTATTATAAGCATCCATCTCAAGCAATATATCTGTGGGATTAGGGAACATCTTCGATACCACTGTGTATAGGCCACTAAGAACCTCCTCATCTGCCTTGAAATCATCAAGGAAACGGTATGCCGGATTGAGGTAATAGGCTGCTGCGTGGATGGGCTTATGAAGCTAATTTTACCATCTCCTATCAATTATGTCCCAAATAGGGCCATAGTTTTCTTCAACTCCTACATATTTGGCCTTAATAGTCTCCTTGACCCTATCCATGCCCTCATAAATGTAGCCCATAGAGGGCTTCTTGCCATCAGCAACTCGTAGGAGGGCTACAAGGGGCTCGGTGATTTACAAAACAATTAAACAAAAAAACAATTTAGTGAATGATGAAACTTTGCAAAGTTGCACAATGAAAATAAAACAAAAATATGTATTTAATTTATAAAATTTTAGACTTAAGCTTTTAAAATTTAAAATTTAAATTTTAAATTACCTCCACAATCTTTGAACATGGCCCCCAAAAATCATCATCATCATAAATGCATTTTGTTGCATCTATCCCTGCAGGGCTGCTTGCAAAGGAGGAGGAACTCCATTTTGGACCAACAAACATGCACCTCGACTCTAACCTTGAACTCAGCAAGGATTTTAGTGTGATAAAGTTAGAGGCAAATCTTGTGATACCAAGACGAGCCAACTCCTTTCCCTTCGTGTATTTCCTCATAGTGCTGAGGACCAAGGCATGATTATAGATGAACTTACAAAGATTTTTGGCCTTGGTAACACATGATTTCACCCATACAAGCTTGCCAATATCCTCTAACCTGAGGTCGATGCAATGGCCCGCACATGGAGTCCAAAAGATTTTTGGGTGTCTCTCCATCAATAGTTTTCCTACAGCAATTTTAAATTAGTTAGTAAACAATGAAAATTTTTGATGTATTAAAAAACTTTTAATTTTCAAAATTTAATGAAAAACTAAAACAAATTTTTTAGAAGTAGAACTTAGAAAGAAGTTAAAATTTTACCTGCAGCAACATAATTAGCTGCATTATCTGTCACCACTTGGACAACATTGTCTTCCCCCACTTCCCTTATGACCTCCTCAATAGTCTCACATAAGAATTTTGCATTTTTCACACATGAGGAAGCATCTATGGACCTCAAAAACATGGTGGATCCTAAAAGTGAAAATTAAACAAAATAATTATCATACAAGAATCCATACTCAATAAAACAAAATTTTCATTATTCAATAATAGTATACATTAAATTTTAGACTTCAAGAAGTAGACCACGATGAATTACCTCCGCTAGAAACAAGAAAATTTAGGAGGGTTCTGGACCTCCTATCTGTCCATCCATCTGTCATGATGGTACACCCCTTTTGGCTCCAAATCTTTTTGTGGTCCTCCAACTCAAGTTTCATCTCCTCAACCATATCTAGCAAGAGGGGGCCACTCAACTCATCTTCAGTGGGGGCTTTGAACCCCACACCACAAATGGAAACTGCATCAATCATCCCCTGCCAATAAGGAGTCCTATTACATTTATAAAAACATTTTAATTAGCATATTTCAAATTTTCAAACATCAAGTTAAAAGTATAAAATTGAATATAAATTTTAAAACTTAAAACATAAAACAATCAAATATAAATGAAGTTGAAAACTTGAAGTACCTGGCTGCTATAAATGGAATGTCGCAAAAAAACCAAAACTTGCAAATTGCTCTTACTCCAGCTTCATGTATCTCCCTATTCCAACCCACGCTCTCAAGTGAGGCTTGTGCACCAGGAGTTGTATGCGGTACAAAAAAGTTGTCCAACTTACTAGATTTTCTGACTCTAGGACGAAGAATAGCAGCACTACTAGAAGGGGCAGCACAATAGCATCACTAGAAGTGCAAGGAATAGATGTAGAAGAAGCACGAGCAACAAAAGCACTAGGACGATAGGGGGGACGGGAAGAACCTTCTCCAACACAGCCTACTGACTTAGAAACATTTGCGGATGAGCGTGGAAGGGAACTAGAACCAATCAAAGCTAACTCTTCTAATTTTTTTTTTTTAATTCTTTATCTTATTCATATTTTTCCAAGGCTACATAACAAAAACGTTGAGCCTTAACAGTTGTAGCTCCACAAGGCTCAATATCATGACCACATAAGCCAGCAATATGGTATTTTAATCTATTTATCTCTCCACTATTAATGGTATTGCAAAATAAGCATTTTGTTTGAGTTCTCTTTCTACTCGGAAATTCTATGGTGAACTTCCAACACTCATCTTTTTTGTTGCCTTTAGAGAGCTTGGGTTTTTTACCTCCTGAAGCCATTATGATTTAATTAAGGAAAAAGGTAAAAGTTGCTGCAATAAGACATTTTAGACCAAATATTACCATTTCAGTATTGCATTTTATGAAGATCTAAAGTTATAAAAAAACTCATAAACAAACAAAAAAAATTCATCCAAAAACCCATAAGCATAGACAAAAAAATCATCAAAATCTAAACAATCAAGTCTTACCTCTTTCATATGCTTTGGGAAGTGTTGAGAAGTCTCCTCCTTTCAGCTGGTTGCAAAACAAGAAAACTCTATTTCTCTTCTACCTCTCTCTCTCTTTCTTCTTTTCACTATAGACTGTTATGGGAGCCCTTTTAGGGTTATATGAGTGAGAAATGTTAAAAAAAAACATTAAAAAAAGTTGAAAAAAATTATATTTTAATGGTCGAATTTTTGCCTGCCACGGTCGGGTCAGGCGAGTCACTCTGTGACTCGCAAGTCACACGAGTCACTCCCCGTGACTCACTGCTCGTGGGTCACGAGTCATTGTGACTCGGCGAGGTCAGCACGGCTCGCTGACTTGCGTGACTCACGTGACTCGCCGCGAGTCACATTACCCTGGATGAAATACATGTAATTGCATTTGACAAATGAGATGCTAAGTGTTGTGACATGGAAAGATGGAAATGATGCTTTTGCATGAAATTAAAGGTGGAGTGAAGTGAAACATGACCCAAGTTATTAGAAAAGAACTTTCAACTTCTCCAAAATGAAGAAAAACTAAAAAGCAAACAAGCAAAACACAAACACAAAAGAGAAACGTACCTTTGGCAGACTCAAGCATGTTAACAAGCAAACCACTTCAACATGCAAATTCGAATTTGGAGTTTGGAAAAAAACCAAAAACATGAAAATGAACCATTTCATCATTTTTAAAAGAAAAAATGCACTATGCATGGCATATATTTGGACAAATGTGCGATAACAAGCCATAATATGCATGGATATAGCAATATAAGCATGAATTGATGAGCAAGTTTGAAAATGCCCATTTACTTAGAGGTTATGAGCCAAAATAGCAAGATTTATAGATTTTGAAGACCAATTCCTCCTCAAATCCGAACTTTCAAACAACTTTTTGACTTCTTTCATACTTGCATTCAACAAATATTAATGAGCAATGAAAGGTCAAATTTGACATGAGAATGCCAAAAACATGAACTCCAAAGGCAATGGCATGTATTAAAACTCAAAAACAACCCCTATTGATCCAAAGTTATGTGCTGGAAATGCCATTTTTTGAGTTTTTTCAACAAAAACGTGACTTTTATGCAAAAATCTGGGCTGTTTTTGCAAAAACGTGGCAAAAAATGCATGTTTTAGAGTCATTTTTGACTTCTAAATGCAAAAACAACTTCCCCAAATATTAATATGTGGATCCAAATGCAAAAAAGTGACTTCATAATACATAAAAGTGGATAAAACCCCCAATTTTCTGGGCGTTTTTAGCAAAAACGTGATTCATAAAAGGCATGAAATGAATTTTTTTTGACATCTAATGGCAAAAATGTGTTCTTCAATAGTATATATATGGATTGAAATGCCAAAACGACTTTTATTTAGGCCAAAACGTGAGCCAAGATGATAGATTTTAGGCGTTTTTCACCGAAGCGTGCCCTTGAATGGAGTCCAAAATAACGTTTTTGGCATGAAATCTCAACATTCAATGTTTAAAAACCCATAGATTTGCAAAAACGACCCGAATGGATAAGATTTCAAGAAATTTCATGGAGGAAATCAAGAAAAAACACCAAAAACGTGTTCTTAAGAGCCCATTGCCTTAAGTTTTTTTTCAAAAACGGGTTTTAGAGGACCAAATACATGTGTTTCAATGCACAACACACCTTTTGGAGGTGTATGCACATATTAAAAATGTGTAATAAGGAAAAATGCACCTTTTGGAGTCCATTACATGTTTTTAAAACATGTGATGGGCACTTTCAAGGCAAAAATGCACCTTTTGGGTGCATATGCATGTTTTTAAAATGTGTTTTTTTGCCCAAAAACAGGTTTGGGAAGTGCAAATACATGTTCTAAGTGAAAAACTCACCTTTTTGGTGTAAAGACATTTTAAGTTACATGCATATGCATCTCAAGGCAAAAACTCACCTTTTTGGTGCATATGCATATAACACATAAAGCTCTTTTTTTTTATGTCATTGCACATTTTAAGTGAGTTTACATGCAATGGCATCAAAAAGGTTCACCTTTAAGTGACTTTACACTTTAAGTTAAACTCTACATGCAATGGCATGAAAAAGGTGCACTTTTTATTGAATTTTATATGTAATGACATGAAAAATGTCCACTTTAAGTAATTTTAAGTGATTTAATGAGCACATGTCAATTTAACTTCAATAAAATATTACTTAAGTGGGACATAAATTATATTTACATTATCATATTAACAATATAACATGTAAATATCATTTAATAAGTAATATTTACTACAGCATTTGATTTAAATATCAAAAATCAAATTGAACTAAATAGCAATGTAACCCGAAGACTCACACCCCCTCCCAAACCTTGAAGTACCCGTCCCCGAAATGTCCCCACACCAGGTACTTGAGTACCCAAGCTCCCCAGCAACCATACCACCGCTGGGATGTGTAGTTGAATTTCTATTTGAATTTTGATTTTTGAATGTTACTATTGAGTATGTAACATGTTATTATGTTAAATGTCAATGGTTCTAATTCATGTTGCAATTTTCTGTGTTCAAGTATTTTAATTTGGTATGTTCTAGTGAACTACTAAAACATCATTTCATAACTAGCATTTCAAGTTCTATATGTATACTATACAACACCCCTCTCTGGCCTGTCCTCCCCTTGCTGCCATCGCCTAGCCATCCCCCCACCATCCCGAAGTACCCTCGTACTGGTGTAACACTACTATAAAGTTAATATAGTCACTTAAGTGAAAAATCAAAAACTAAACACAACTTAAAAATATAACATAAAGTGCGCTATAGTTGCTTTAAGTGAGAATTTAAATGATAAAGTAACTTAAACACATAACATTAAGTGAATTTAAGTTATATTTTTACAAAAGGATATATCAAAGTGTTGTTGCATCAAAAAGGTCCACATTTTTTGCACTAAAATGATCATATCTTTTCACTAACAACTCTGATTAAGCCCTAAGTTAGATCAAATCAAAGGGGAAACCAAAGCAATGACTTGAGCAAAACCAAAGGACTAAAAAACAAGAAACACTCACTCAAAAAATGAAAAAAATGATGTTGAAGGCTTCAAAATCAAGCATAGGCTTAACAAATAGAAAAACAAAAATACTTGACGAAAGCCTTCAGTAAAATGATTCATTATATCAATTGGTGTCATTTGATTGATCAATACAAACCAATTAAATAATGAAATAAGCTTAGAAAAATAAGAAACTAGCTTGGAAAAGTTGCGTACTGTTACTTACATTTTGTGGTGACAAAATGTAGGACAACATTTTCTTCCTCTAAGAATATGATTTCCATAAAAAAATGCTTAGGTCTGCCCATATAATGGCTTGAAATATCCAAGACAAAAATGACTCGGATTTTTGTATTATTGAGACACGTTTTGGTGGAAAACACCCAAATTTGGGGCAAATTGATCACATTTTGGCTCAAATATAAGTCGTTTGTAATGTTCTCGTCATAAAATAAATATTTAATAGAACCTTTGTTAATGAGCCAATTGACTTAGCATATCTCGGACCCATTTTTATTTAATTGTTTCCGTAAGTATGGCCATCGACTCTCTTTGTAAACCGTCGGGAAGTTGCCCTGAAGGGTATTTAAGCACGACATGTAGGTAGTAGTAGGTATGCAATTTGGATTATTTCTTTGTATTGCGAATTCCTATTGGAGTTTTGGATTGTTCGCCATTTCGGAAGTGAAAGATCTTTCCTACTTGGTTCTTTGATTTCGGTGGGACTCAACCCTCACCCTATTCCGTTTAAGCATCTTGGCTCGAATCTGGCAAATCGAAGCATCATTATTATTTACAAGTAACATTATTTCTGGAACCTATTTTCGTCTAGACTACATTCATATCTATCATTGTTCTGTATATTGGCAAGATTGCATTCAAATTATTTTGCCATAGATAGTGGTTAATCATTTCTACCCCTCAGCTATCGGGCAATCCATACAACCTCCAATCAATTCCCATATCACTGTACGGCTCAAATACATCACCGTACAAACACCCCACAATCACCATACAGCTCAAATATCTTATCGTACAGCCATCCCACACTGACCATAAGGCCTTCAAGCCATTACTGTACAGCCTCTACACAAGCATCGAGCAAACACCAACAACTACCGAACGGCCAAATCCCCATCCATCAGCTAGTCCATACATCACCCCTTGCCTACAGTCTAGTCTATTCAAGCTACTCCGTACGGCTGCTGAGACCTAGTGCACGCATTGTCTCGAGTTTGATTTTGGCGTTCGCCAAGCTCACACAAGGGCAAACCAATTCCTGATGGTAAATCAGCCATCAGAAGTTTACAGTGGTATCAGAGCCAGTGATTCTGCTAGCCTGTGGAAGTGAATGCAAGTTTATACCTAAAGGAGAAGACAAAATAACCTTGTTGGTAGGATGGCATCCTCGGGATCCTATGACGGATAAAATAATGATATTAATATCCAACAAAACACCATCAAAAGGTCTATGGGACTGGAAGATTACAACAACAAAGCTGGCAATAGCAAGAGCACCAAACGGTGTCTGGAAACTAAAGCAAACAAGGAAATAGAAAGCAAGAAGAAGAAGAGAAGAGAAATAGAGATAAGGCCAAGAAAAAGACCAGGAGTCCTTTCTAGGTAGGAAGAAATCATTCACAGAAGTATACGCCTGCTGATGGGTAGAAGCTCTGCTCTGTCTCTGGGAACTCGTAGAGGACTGTCACTACTGCAAATAGCCAAAACGGGATCTGACAGCTCTGGAATAACCAGAAGAGCTGGTAGAGTTAGATGACCTTTTCACACCCCGTAAATGAGATACAGGTGTGAAAAGGTCGTGATGAGCTGAGTAGAAGTATGTTGGTGAGGAAGCAGTGACTGTAGCGTAGTATCACGAAGCATAGTGGCCTCTTAAATATAAAGTGCAAGGCACCTCTAATCATAGTAACTGAAAAAGTCATAAAGAGAGAAACATTCCTAGAACAAACAGTAAATTCTCCCTCTGATCTCGTAGTAGATAGTGCAATGGAAGATAAAGTGAGTCTCAGTCTCAATCTTATCCAAAGTGCACAGCTTATAGATCCGCTTCCCGCTATCAATATGATGATCGGTCTGAGCTTGAAAATGGTGAAAGCCAACTCTGAAGGACCCCAGGGAGATACGCATGACTTGAGACCACCACCGAGAAAGGTAGCTAGTGATGGAACTCTAATTTTAGAGGCTCCATTCTTGTACATTTTCATATCTTTTCGTTTTTTATGTTGTGTCTATAACAATGGCAGGAGTTTACATGCCATATATTGATGATTATAAGGAATCAAATTATATGAGGAAAAGAGCACTGTGAAGGTTTGAATGGGCTATTAGAAGCTATTGATGTGCCAGAGAAGGAAGTATTAGTTTTGTTCTCTCCAAGCTGCTAGGTTTTTCTAGATAACTAAGTTCAACTAGGCAAAGGAAGGAATTCAAGTTTGTAGATAGGGATGTAACATGCTGAATCTTCTTATTCATCAAAAGAACTTGAATTATCTTTATCCAGATTATGATTTCAATTTGAAACTTATGAGGACACTCACAGTTAAAATGTGTAAAAATCATAATTTGGAAATTCTTTTCATCTGTGCCCTGAGATCCAGAGATTACAGCACTATTAGAATGTTGAACATGCAGAAACAAAAAAGTTGACGGATGAGACTGGTCAAAGTTGAGATGAACTGACATAAACAAACCTACACAGACCCGCAGGGAGGCAACTATATATACAGATTTGACAGGGCATTACAGATTTCAGAAGTACAGATAAAATGAAATCATGCAAGTGTATTTGGGGTCTCAGCAGAATCAATGCAGTGTTGTTATGATTCAAAAGGGAATAGTGTGCCCACTATTCTTTTTCTTATGCAGGAACGATTGTATGCCCAAGGAGGTTTTAAGATGGAAGGTTTGTTTTATTGCTAGTACTACTAAGCAGAGTTAGTTTCAAATTCAAATCAAAGACTATCCAAATACTATGCCGTCATGGAGATTGTTCAAGCTTTACTATTCGTGGTTCACACAGAAATTCACATGTGATAATCTTTTGTTGATATTCAGCAAATATGGAAGGAATAAGCATAACTATTTGTTTTCTGGAAGAGTCAGGAAGAGGCAGAAATCTAGCATGAGAAAATCTCCATCGTCATAAGGTCGATACTTGTCTGAAGGGGTGTGCATAGGTTTTCAAAGTTGCCATGATTCTATCATATTCAAATGTCTTCTTCACCTGCAGCAAGAAGACATTTCAAAAGGTCTATGTCACGGCAGGATACACCTCTGTGTGTGTCGGCAAATCGAAAAGAAATTAGATTCTATTGAGTCTTGATCCTTGCTTGGAGAGATTATCGCGAGTTTGGATATTGTCTGTATTGGAAACCTTTTAATTTGGATATTGCGAATGTTACTTATTTCTTTGGCGTTAATGATGCCAGGGGGAATAATCTGTCAGCGGTGCCTTTTGAGGAGCGTTCTGCATAGAATTATTATCAATATTTGTTTGCTCACATTGTTTTGATTGTTGTGACAAGTACTCGCATGGATGAAGGAGCCGTCTGGAGCCAGGAAAGTAAGTGCTTCATTCCGATGAGGACAAAGAAAATGCACAATAACATGGCACACATTTGATGCTTTCTAGGCAGGAAAGAAATATCACAGGAAATGAACGAAATCATAGCAAATATTACAAGCCCAGGGAGGAATATAGTTGCTTGCTAAAAATCAAATCACATTATAAATCAATTAACATTGTTTAAAGAAAGCAATGATATAACCACCAGTTATAGAGCAGGTTATATTAAAAAAATATTAAGCATTGATTAGTTGCCTATGAAAGGTTGGAATGTTTGGAAAAAGCAACTGACACCCTTCAAAAATTTATAAATATGAGATGTAAAAGACACAATAGAAGAGCAACCATTTCCGGCAAATTTTTACATACCCACAATATATATATATATATATGCACTTGATATATTTTTTTTTTTTATGGTAAATAAGTGAAGTTTTTGAACTAAGCCTGTGAATGGTGGATTAGTGAGCAATTTTTTATGCGGTCCGGATAAATTTGCAGTAGATGGATCATCCGTAAGGAGTGTCTCTACGTGTAATTTTTATTTCCGGCACAATTTGTAAGGGTATTTATTTTATTTGCATTGGAGTTTAAATTATTATTAAGTTGTGTCCTTTCTAAATGTTTTTTATTTATTTTCTATAAATATTTTAATATTCGGATAAGTGGATTGGATCATTATTGCATTTTAAATCTGATAAACATATATATTGTGAAATATTTTATTGTTTCCGAGTTTATGTCTAATTTGTCTCCGCAGGAGTTAAAGTGCATTTTAGACTAGTTTACATTCCATTTATATAATTGATCGGTCGCATTTGAATTATTAAAATTGTTTATAGTTAAAATATATTAAACTTTATAAAGTTGTACGTTTCAACTTCTAATGTTGACTCTAATTGCCCGTTTAATTAGGCACTAGTCTTTCACTCCTAATCCATAATCCATATGCTGGCAACTGTTTCATTTCTTTCCATTGAAGAATTAATATATTCATTCATTGCAATCATTTGTAATAATCACTTTTATTTTTTTTTAAACATTCATACAATTATTTACTTTTATATTTAATTTACAATTTGCAATCTTAAAGCTTTCTATAATTCTTGCCGTTTTGAAAGCTTTCATCGTATTCGCTTTCTAATTGATCTATTTTAAGTATCTTGGATCTAAGTGTTTTGTCCAGGATCAGGTACACGCGCCTCGGTATTGCAAAGCCAAAAGTGCAGGAGATTTAGATCACGTCGATCGATCTCATCAAGTTGGCCTTAACCAATTGGATATCCTAGCATCGAGTAGGCAAGGCTTGTAGGATTCCAATCTGCGGTTTTGGGAACCAACAGCTAAGACGAACAATAATCCCATCAGAGATCTCCAAAAAGTGCTCAGCATAAAAAGACATCCTCGGACGTAAACCCCCAGCCAGGTTAACCTAGGTAGTGGCAATATAATGGCTATAAATGTCAAGTCTAACATGCTCATTTAGCTCCTGCCCTGAGAGGAGAAGATGAGCAGGGGCATTCAACAAGAACTGGTAAGGGGGGAGTCAGTCATATCAATCCCAATCGATCCCAACAAAGAAGAAGTCTATGCATACCAGCAGCGAGCACGAGAACCAGCCTTAGAACTCACAGTGATAACCAAAGAGCAATATGCCAAGTAGGAGTACTGATCCCGTTCACTCACCACATCCGCAAAACCACACAAACGATGAAGGAACCAAATCAGGTCAAAAATGGCCGCAGCGCTAAAAGGATGAGCATCAAACTCGGCAAAAATGATACTATGGGAAATAAACTTGTGACATCTAATGATGCACCGTAGAAGTAATGTTTGTACCCGCTCGATCGAGGCCCAAACAGAATCAAAGAGAGGACCCCTAACCACAGATCCATAAAGAACTGTCGGACGCACAAGTGAGTCCAAGAGGGATAACTTGGATGAGGTATCCTAAAAGTGATGTCTAAAGCATTGTTTCTCAAGCAAAGCAAGAGAGCCCATACCTTTGTTGACTCTGGGCCAAATAGCAGGTCTCATGTTTAACCGTGGTCCAGAAAACTTAACCCCTAGATAAGTATAAGAGGAAGCGATCTCAATCTCCTATCCCTGAAAAAAGAAGTGAAGATGAGAAGTCTTCAAGCAATTAAAGATCATTACCCAAGTCTTACCCAAGTTAACCACAAGCTGTTGCTGATCACAAAAGGAAGCCAAGTCATCAAGGAGCCTCAGTAAATTGTCTGGAGAGGAAGCAAGAAGAACCACATTGTTTGCAAAAAGAAGAATGGAGATCGGGACCTCATGTAGGTAGCAGCCATCACTCGAGAGAGAGAAGACTTCAGAAGGAAGTCCTCAAGCTCATCAATATATAACCCGAAATCTCAATCTCCCGAAGCCTCTCAAAAAGAGCTATCCGAGCAACAGAATCAAAAGCCTTGCAAAAATCAACAAAGCAACAGTAAACCTTCTCATATCTATTAAACCTTCTCATATCTGTGTCTAGCCTCCTCAATAATAGCCTGCAAAGTGAAGATGTGATCCATTGTCTGATGGTCAGCCCGGAAACCAGCTTGCCCTCTAGCCCTACACCCTTTCTTGTCAAGTTCAGCAGATATCGTAGCATTGAGGGTTGTTGCATAAAGTTTATGAAAACATGTGTCCAATCATGACGGTTTTGCAATTTCCCGATCAGAGACCGGACCAATCTTATGGATAGGATAAATCAGATGCCTGGACCAAGAGATCGAGAATCCAGTGTAAATAACTCTATTAAAAAGAATAGAGAGATAGGGGCCCAGAACTAAGGCACCAAACTTGAAGAACTCAGCCTGGAATCCCTCTTCATCTGCAACTCTGCTACATCTCATGGATCTGATGGCCTCAAAAATGCAAGAAGGGGTGCACAAGTGGCAAAAAGGAGGCGAAATGGGGTGGATAGAAGGCTGCCCAAGGATGTCACAAAGAGCCGTGGTGTGAGAGGTAAGGGAGCGAAAGTCGAGGGTGGAGGGTGGAGGGGGACAAGAAGGGAAAAGAGTGCGCCAAAAAAGCTGGGGGTCGCAGATCAGCATGGAAAAAAGGGATTTGCACTGGGAAGCGGTGAAGGAACATTTCTTCATATGAAGAAAGCGAAGGAAAGACGAATGCAGGTGAGCAAAATCGGAAGAGTGAGCCTATAAAGTAGAACGAACAGAGCAATGGAAAGATTTGCAATCCCCATCGAACAATTGGTTCATAGGACAAATATTACGGCATTTGTTGTAGAGGGGCAGCAAAGGACGGTGGGGAAGGGAAAGGATGGCGAACTCCTAGATGACAGACACAAGCAAGTCAAACATGGAGGTGGCCTCACAAGAGTCAGAAAAGCATGCAGGGTTGAAGAGTCTCGAGAGATGAGAGGAAAAGAGCTCACAGTCACTATCGATGAAGTGGAAGCGAATAGGCGAACGAGCAATGATAGAAGAGAGGTGAGGTGACAGAGGAGGGGGCGAAGCATAGGGGGAAAGGCGAGTACAAATACTAAAAAGAGAAAGACATGAGATGGTGAAATTGTGGATGCATGGGATGGAGGGACAGGTAAGGGCATAATCAACAATGCTAGCACCACCACAATGAAGCCAGCAGGTGAAGCTTTTGAGAGAGTTCAGTAGAAACCAAATTGTAATGTCCCCATTTTTGTCAATATCAAAGTTTCATGGATTAGCCTATTAATGTGATCCTCGTAGGCTAATTATTGTGGATAGAAGGTCTTCTGAGGTAGTGGCTTGACTTGAGAGCGTCTTAACTTCTCCACAATTCAGTAAGCTACAAGTTCATCTTAGTTTGGCTCAGATTGGACTTCATTTGGGCTCATTTTTGTGTGCTTACTATTTGTGGTAACTTGGTGTTTATCGAGATGGACCCTTTCTACTTTTGGAAAGTGCATTTGGTCACATGGAGAAATAATAGGTATGACTCCTATTTCAGATGACATATTTAAATGATGAGTATTTTGGGAGTTATTATATTTTTAGTGGCCAAATTATTATTAAATAATTAAATGGCTTATTATAAAATTATAATTTCACTTAAGTTGAAGGTTGAGTTATCAATTGAAAGTGTCATTTATCAATTAGTTAAGCCAAGTCAAGTGAGAGAATCTAATGGAAGCTTCTAATTAATGTTGTGTGGTGAAGCTTCCTAAGTGAACTTACATTTTGGCAACAAAAGGGTATCTAGAGGTTATAAATACAAGCCCATTTGTTGAGAAAAGTACGTTTGGATAATTTATTTGCTTTTGTTGCCTTTGTGACTTTCTAAGTATGAAGCTTGTGCCCTTGCTGAAGTATAAGGGTTTATAGCTGAGCACTGCAATGTAAATTCACAGCTGAGGTATTGTGAATTAATTCTAAAATTGTGAATTCATTCCCACTCCTGAAGTATAGCGAATTGAAACTGAAAATTGGAGCTTCCTCATACAGTGTTCACTGTGGCTGAGGAGTATTTTGTTCATTGGAGGATCTAGAGTCTTCTCTTACTGTTTTTCTACTGAATCTGAGAAGAAGGGTTTATTGTAAAGGAAATTGGTAATCCAACTCTTGTTTTTCTTCTGGAATTATCTGAGTCTCGGTGTAGTTGGGCTAGGGAATTTGTATCCCTATTAATTATTGTTATTGAATTCTACAATCTACCATATTGGCGTTGGAATTATATCTTTGTGCCCCCAGTTTGTGGTCTACTGTAGTGTGGGCAATTTCCATCTTTGCTAGCAATTTATCACTAGAGTTTCATGCACAAAAAACTCTGCCCTCAAGTGCAGCAAAATCTGGTTGACCTAGGCAAATCTTTATCAGAATTTGAGATGCATGTGCATACAAAATACACATTACTTGCAGCTTGTATATTTGTATTTTGGTGGCCATTAGCAACTGACATTGGTGGTCATCTTCTAGGAGCCGAATTGTGGAGTTTGTCATCCATACTTGGGAGTTCTGACATGTTGTTACAGGAATCGTGGCTTCATCCTATGATTTACAACTAGATTTCAAACATTTACAATTTTGCCTTCAAGTGCATTCTTCTGCTGCAAATCGATCAACTGGTCTAAACTTCTAGGGGTTCTTAAATAAATACAAATCAACGAAACCCAAAGACTTATGCAAGAAACACTAGAAAAATTGGCCAAGAAAAAGACAAGAGAACAAAATGGGCATAGCGACGATTTTGTTACAGGAGGACAAACTCTCAACCCTCTTGCTCTCGAACCTCGATATCCATCTTCCTTACAAGGATAGAAGCACCACACAAGGAAAGAGAACCACTTTTCAGGAAATACAAGAAAAACATCAGGAAGATTGGAGAAACGTGAATATGGAAGGTGATATATCTTACAGAGACTGTTGATCTAAGAATGAGATATTCAGGTGGGGAAATCGTGGTTATCTTTATAATGATCTCAGGAGAAAGATTAGAAAAGTAAACTTATCACCATTTGATGGATCCAGCCATCACTACACAGGCACAAGTTCTAAAGGCAGACACCTATTTCCAACTTAACCCAATGCCCGAAGAGGAAGCAATCAAGTTCACAACACTCCATCTGGAAGGAGTGGCGCAAGAATGGTGGCACCATGGATTGGTTACTCTTTGCCATGACCAAGTAACCTCTTATGTCGAATTCACTGAGAGACTCATTGACCATTTCGATGGAAAGGATCCTGAACTAAGCTTCAAAGATCTAGCTTAGCTAAAGCAAACAGGTACGGTAGACAATTACATCACTGGGTTCCAAAGATTGTCAGTACTAGTCATAGACATCTCTAAAAGATATCAAATTGTGTTATCCATGGATGGGCTAAGAAAGCCGTTGAGAGGCTAGATCAAAGGGTTCAACCCGTGCGCACTCAACGAAGCTATTAAGACAGTGTGTGACATGGCCACATCTTCCTCCAAAGCTCACGTAGTTATGCCAACACCGTCCCAATATGAAGGCAAAGACAAAGAAAAGGTGCCAATTTAGAAAAAACATTTGTTGGATGAAGACTCTCGACAAGAGCTCCGAAGGAAAAAACTTTGTTTTGCGTGCAAGGAACCATAGGGACCAAGGCATCACTACCTTGGGAAGGGAAAGATTCATTACATTGAGGTGTTTCTTGATGACAACAAAGGATGGGTACCTACAATGACTGGTGAAGAAATTAATCAGCAGGAGAGAATAAATACCCTAATACAAAAAGGGGGTTCAATTGCTAACCTCACTACAATAGTTGGAAGTAGTATCTTCAAGGTTCGTGGCACACTTCACCAGAAATGGGTCACGGTCATGATTGATAGTGGTGCCACACTCGATTTCATCAATTCATCTTTGGTCACCAGTAAGGGCTTGCACGCAATAGAGCATGGAGGATTTCAGCTTAAGGTTGCTGGAGGAACTTTGTTACCCTGCACTCATGTGATCCCACAACTAAAAATTTCCATGGGAAACTATACCTTGTCATATGATTTCTTTGTCATAGACTTGGTTGATACTAATAACATATTGGGCATCCAATGGATTAAGAGCCTTGACAAGTACACCCAAAGTTTCAATAGGATGGACTTTTCATTCAAGACGGATGTTAAGAAGAAGTTGCTAAGAGGAATGTCAAATAAACAATCAAAGGAAGTCAATCAAAAAGATGGAGGCCATTTTTAAACATAATATGATCCCAGATGCTGCAAGTAACAACATGACAATCAACACTTTACCCCATTCCTTGGATAATTGGCAGGCCCATCTGTTGGTTGAGTACTCCAAGAACACTTTATCATGTCAACTGATGGATGGCTATATACATGATGAAAGATATCAAGTTATTGATGATATCATTTACTATGGTGATAAGATCTACTTGGTACTTGATTCGAAACTGAAGAAGTTGATTACAGAAGGTTTCCAAGAATAAGATTTGCATTTGCTTGAAGACAAGCAAATTTTGGGACGAAAGGATTGTAATGTTCCTATCATAAAATAAATATTTAATAGAACGTTTGATAATGGGCCAATTGATTTAGTATATCTCGGACCCACTTTTATTTAATTGTTTCTGTAGGTATGGCTGTCGAATATCTTTGTAAACCGTCAGGAAGTTTCTCTAAAGGGTATTTAAGCATGGCATGTAGGTAGTAGTAGGTATGCGATTTGGATTATTTCTCTATATTGTGAATTCCTATTGGAGTTTTGGATTGTTCACCATTTCGGAAGTGAAAAATCTTCCTTACTTGGTTTTCTAGCTCCAATGGGACTCAACCCTCACCCTATTCTGTTCAAGCTTCTTGCCTCGGATTTGGCAAATCGAGCATCATTATTATTCACAAGTAACATTATTTCTGGAACCTATTTGTGTTTGGACTACATTCATATCTATCACTGTTCTGTGTATTGGCAAGATTGCATTTGGATTACTACCGTAGACAGTGGTTGATCATTTCCGCCCCTTGGCTATATTAGGCAATTCGTACAACCTCCAATCCATTCCCATACGGCCCCCACAATCATCATACGGCTCAAATACATCAACGTACGGCCACCCCACAATCACTGTACAACTCAAATACCTTACCATACGGCCATCCCACACTAACCATACGGCCTCCAAGCCATTACCATACGACCTCTACACAAGCATCAAGCAAACACCAATAGCTACCGTACGGATAGATCCCCATCCATCAGTAGGTTCGTACATCACCCCTTGCCTACCATACGGTCTATTCAAGCTACTATGTACGACTACTGGGACCTAGTACACACATTGTCTCAAGTTTGATTCTGGCATTCACCAGGCACACACATGGGCAAACCAATTCTTGAAGGTAAATCGAACATCGGAACATTACATCATTGAGGTTTCAATTCATATATTTGCTATTGAAAAACATTTTTTTGCCTTTAGATGTCAAAAATGCTTCATTTCATGCCTCCTATGAATCACGTTTTTCCTAAAAACGCCTAGAAATTTGGATTTTTATCCACTTTTTTGGCAGTTTGAAATCATGTTTTTGCATTTGGGTCAATGTATATGCATTTGGGGAAGACGGTTTTGCATTCCCAAATCAAAAACAACACAAATACATGCATTTTTTTGCCACGCTTTTGCAAAAACGACCCAGATTTTTGCAATGAAAAGGGCACATTTTTGTTTAAAACACCCAAAAGAAGGCATTTCCAACCCATATGTTTGGATCAATAGAGGTCATTTTTGAGTTTTAATGCATGCTATTGCCTTTGAAGACCACGTTTTTGGCATTCTCATGTCAAATTCAACCATTAAATGCTCATTAATCATTCATTATTTGCAAGTGTGGAGGAAGTCAAATAGTTGTTTGTAAATCTAGATTTGAGGGAGAATTGGTCTTCAAGTCTATTAAAATTGCTATTTTGGCTCTTTGATCTCCAAGTAGGTGGACATTTTCAATCTTGCTTATTACTTCATGCTTATCTTACTATTTTGATGGATATTTTAGCTTGATGTTGCACACTTGTTCATATATATGCCATAAAAAGTGCTTTTTGCCTTTAAATATGATGAAAACTCTCATTTTCACACTTTTCGATTTTTCCCAAAATCCAAATTCGAATTTGCACATGAAAACAACTTGTTTGTTGACATGTTTGGGTCTAAAACCAAAGGTATGTGTTTGCTTTGTGCTTTTTTTCGTTGTTTGTTTGCTTGTTTTCTCGTTTTTCTTCTTTTGAAAGAAGTTGCAAGTTCTCTCCCAAGAACTTGAGCACGTTTCACTTCACTCCACCTTCCACCATTTCATGTAAGTGCATCATTTCATTCCACATTCATCATTACATGCCATAGCACATTGCATCTCATTCCCCGCATGCAATTACATGTAATCTCATCTTCCATTTGTATTTACATGTAATTCTATCCTTCATATGCATTTACATATAAACCTATTTCCCAAACCCACTTACATGTAATCTCATCCTTTGAACCTAATTACATGATTACATCAATTCATGATTACATGTAAAGCACTTTACATGTAATTGCATCCAGAGAATCCGACTTTGGTAGGTCACTCTAAACACAAAAATCGCCATTTACACATCCATATGCATCCCAACTTGCATTCTTGGCCATATCTACAAAAGCCTATCTTTTCCCACATGCAATCGACCCTTGAGAGTCTAATTTAGGCCCTTTTTGCCAAAATACATATGCTTTCCAGTTCATTTCCAGCCATCATATGCATTCCATAAGTATCTGATCCATACTTTGAAGACTCATCCCTCATGGATTCATCATTGTAACTCAAATCCCAAAGTGTTCATGGATCCAATCTAATTGGAAGATGTTTTCTTCATGTTGCAACATACTCTTCAAGATATGTCAGAACTTCTTCAAAGAACAGAGACATCCAAGCGAGAAGGTGTGCTTTGATTCAAAGTAAGTAGTAATTCATTTGGTCTCCACTTTCCAGTGGTTGTTCGAGATCCTAAGTTCGTGTGGGAATGTGCCAAGCAGTTTGCTTCAAAATAAAAATAAAAAAAGAAGTTGCGGATGTTGGTGGGAAAGTTGTTCCAAGTTTACATTTGGACATCATAGAGGTGTTCAAAGTGTTCGAGACTCCAACATGTGCCAATCTACAAAGGAGAATTCACAACAACTGCCAAATGAGGAAAAGCTTGATCACATCAAGTTTTCAAAATGACAAATAGAAACTCATCAAAGAGAATGCAGTGGCACAAAATACAAGAGTTCCCAATCCCATGATCATCACGGAGTGCAAGGCTTTTGTTGATAGGATTGATTCATTCAGAATCAACAGTTTCAACATTCTCTTCAAGTGTTTTCTATACAAAAGATGGATTACATGTAATCCAATTGCATGTAATCGCATGTAATTTGATTGCATGTCCTCATGACATGTAATCCAATAATCTCTCACCTAGTTTGACCATGTCAAAGTTGGTTGAGTTGCTCCCACTTTTTTCTCAACTCCTTTGCCTGTATAAAGGAGTGTCCCCTCATTGTAAAAATCATCTTTTGTTGTATGCAAGAAAGCTTTGCCAAACTTGTCCAAGCATAACTTTGTGTAGTACGAATTTGGGAGAAAAGTGAATAAAAGAAGCAATTGGATTCGAAGCTTTGACTAGAAGCAATAGTGATAGAGAAAATTATAAGCTTTGACTGTAATTTGTACTTATTGTCTTTGATTCATGTTATTATTGTCTATTCAATAATAAAGCATAGTGAGTTAAGAAGCAATCAAAGCCGAAGCTTTGATTAGGAGGGATTGTGGTGATACATAGACTAGAAGCTTTGACTGTAGCTTGTAGTACCATCTCAAATCCACGAAAAAAGTTTGAATTACCCTACTTCTAGAAGTCTTTGTGCCCCAATGGTAGAGGTTTTTGTTATAGAATAGATTAAAACAAGACCTAGAGCCAAACCGGTACACTTTCAATCAAACTTTGAGTTGGTGTTGGTTTATCGGTATCACCGTTTCCAACTATTAGATAAAAGTGTAGTTAGAGATTTCATCTTGCCCATTACTCGCTCTGCAGGTAAGTGAATTATTTCCTGAAAGCTAAGAGGAAAGAATATTGGTAACAACCTTCACAAAATCTCTCAACTTCTTGCTTATCTTGAGCTGATCCAAGGAACGGTGAGAAGGGGGAGCCTTCCCTTTAATGTAGGTGAGACTTGGTCTCATATGTTGTGGCTGGTCTACCTATTTTGCAACTAGATTTTCACAAAATTATTGGTTGCAAAATATCCACCCAAGAAATAATATAGGAAGTTAGGCTTTTGAGTATTATAAGAATACACATGACAAGTAATTTGATAAATGTACAAATAAAGGAAACTTGTAATCAAGCTTTAAAAGCCCAATTGCAAGTTGTAAATTAAAAATAAACTCCCATCATTTATGAACTTCAAAAGCTAATGTCGTACTTCTGACCACAACTTGCAAGTCAAAAACAAAACTCTTTTACTTGTAATTGAGCTTTAAAAAACTGATTGCAAGTATTAAAAACAAAAGATTTATAAAGACAACTTTTAATCAAGGTTTTAAAATCCAATTGCAAGTACTTTCATTCTTCATTTACTCTTCAAACAAAGCAATTACTTAAACCTGCAATGGCTCAAGAACAATTGGATTTGAAAAGGAAAAAGATTTAAAAACTTGAAGAAAACAAAAACAATCGTTTTAAACAAGAAAAATCAATCAAAAACTTTACAATTTCCAAAAATTAAGGACCTACACTCAGGAAATTATACACTGAAATTTCAAGAAAGACTAAGAAAAGCTCAATGAAAATCTTGGAAAATTACATCTTTAGGACTAAAAACTTATACCGATTCAAGGTATGATCAACTGCCTCGAAAAATGCCTTCAAAAAGCCTAGCCTAGAGAATTAAACTAGGAATTCACGAAAAAACTTGTAATGGTGCCCCATTTTTGCAAATACAAAATTGCAAACAACAACTATCCTCAAAAGAAAATTGTCTCCTCCTTACAGGACTTATTAAAAATTATCTCTACATCACAATATAGAGATTAGTGCAAACAAATACATCTCAAATCCATACAAATCTAAAAGCTCCTTGTGCTTGATCATCATAAGACACTCTTCCCTCAAATTAAGAGTACTACTATCACCCTCATGTGTTATGGCTGCCATGAATGTTTGGGATTCTACAGTAGATAGAGAATGTGCCAAACTCAACTCCAAAAAAAGCTTGTCAACTTGAATTTATGTTTCTTTATGGACCATTATAGTGCTCTTCAAAGAATCCTTCATAATCTTAAGTTGATCAATAAGCTAATTTACCTCTTGTTAAATAGTGATCAGATTTATATGCTAATGATTTTTTTTCATTTTCTTTATCAGTTTCTTGCAGCTGTATATGTAGATCAAACAATAGTTTTGATGTCTTTTGTAGATTACAGTATCAAAACAATAACAATATGTGATAGTGAGTTGATATTGATCTGCTATGATCCCAAATCCGATATCAATCCAATATATATAATGACAATATTAATGAATATTGAAGCAGGATGTCACTGTGATATGTTTATGAGTCAATATTATACTGAGACAATGTAATGTCATTGAGATAATTGTTGCTGGTGTATCTTGACTTTGCCTGGTTAATTTATGTACATTTTCAAGACATGGAGGTCGGTCTTCACATATATAATGTGGTGGGAGATATGTCTCTACGTGAGTGTAGTAATCTGGTTTTAATGTAATAGAAAAGAAGCTAATCTTGATTAAGGATATTCTCTCAAACAATTGGTATGAATTCCCGAGTCTTAACATTTTCCACTGCTATAAGGAATCCAGCTGCAGGGAGTACAGAAATATGACTCGTAGACTTGGTAAACAATATATAAATACTCAGGAAATGACAGTACAGATTTATATTATTCACTCTTGCAGCAAGTTTAATACAATGGTATAAGTATTCAGAATCATGTATGAGTAATAACTAAAAGCATTTCAACATACTGTCTATATTCACGTCTCTACTTCAAGTTTGTAAACATAGATAATGATAAATGGAACCTGGTTCAGGCGTGGGAAGCTGGAAATCCACGCTCTCCAAGGGCTGCGGTCCTGGAACTGTCAACTCTAAATGCTCCAATACGCTTGGCAGTATTACTGGTATCACTTCCTGTGAGTGCAAATGCAACTACCATAACTAATACTCAGATCCCTGACGTTGCTGACCCTTATGTACCTTGCGGTTTATAGTGGCAATCACTGACTGAAATGTGCACCACTGAATATGACTTGACTTCCACGTACACGGCCTGCAGATTTCACAGTCAGGTCCCAATTCTCCTACCCACGGAAATGGCTGTCTGCTAATACTGAATGCTGTCCAAGAATAACAGTCAACTGAAACACAAGATTTACTAGTCACTGTAGCCGATTACTTCCACTGAATTTCTTTCTGTCGTCAAGCTTTAACCCCTAAAACTCCACATATATCTTACTGACCTGATGTGTGAATTAACACTGAGTATTTTCATTTGCTAAATCTCTGTTGCTGAACTTCCTCTTCTCATAGATCTGCAATACATCAACTTGGAAGCTTGATTCTGAAGTATAATGTGAGATGCTAGGTTTTGCGTCTAGTCTCACCATTCTTCCATAAGGGGTTTCGTCGTTAGGAGAAAATCCACTCACTTTTAAGCAACCATTGGATTTGGAGAAATATCATATATATTCGTTGTTTTAATCCCAATGTAGCTCCACACTTTTATAACCTCGATATGAGGGAAGACACAAACAACTAGGCAATGTGGGATTAAAAGCCACTTTCGTCTTTTAGTCACTCAAGTGACTTTATAACTTTATAACATTAAAAATTTTAAATAAACCACTTAAGTCACTTAAACTTTAATATCTCTTGAAATACTTGTCTAATTGCCATGTCGTCTGGAATAGGAATCTCTCCTCATAATTCCCCATGTGACCAAATACACTTTCTAAAAATAGAAAGGGTCCATCTCAATTGCCCCTAACTTACTATACATAGTAAGCATGTCAAATGGAGTCCAAATGACATCGAAGGAAGGCCAAATCCATAAATCGCTGAATGTTGGAGATGAACCAATCCTCAGAAGACCCTCTAACCATCCCCATTAGCCTAGGAGGATCCGATATTAGGCTAATCCCTGAAATACTAATGTTGGCAACCAATGGGAACATTACAGTGAGACATGTTATATTAAACCTGCCCAATAACAACCTTCCAGCGATCTTAATTTGATCGATCAGTATGTTGTGATAATCACAATTAACATTGATACAAATTATTGATTCAAAGAAAAATCTATGATTATTATATTAAACTTGATCATACATTTATATGTTTAATAATATGTGTGTGTGTGTGTGTGTGTGTGTGTGTGTGTGTGTGTGTGTGTGTATGTATATATGTATGTCTATATGTGTGTGTGTGTGTGTGTGTGTGTGTGTGTGTGTGTGTATTACTAAATGTATAGATGCATGATTATTAATTATAGATCATGCATTATGATAATCAAATACTCATATTAGGTTACATAAGGGATAGAGATTAAATGCTCAAGGTCAATAGATCATTTATGCATTTGATTTCATCGATTAGAGTAATCCAACCGAAGCTACACTTCTCTAGTACTCTCTCTTAACTAGGGAATAGAACTTCTACCCATAATGTAAGCACACTAAATCCATTTATTGTGAGAGATAAAGTTATCAATACATTGTGATATCAAAAGTTATGGCAAGTCCATGAATATCAAGTTACATGATATTCACCACACTCAGAATATTCATTATGGTATGTGCATAGGCATCATGTCATATGATGCCTACCATAGGGATATGTATTCATGGCATATCCGTAGATACAATGTCACATAATATCCACCATGAATATCTCAGTAATATAACTTATTACGGCTATTCATAGATATCAGTTTACATGATATCCACCATTCAATTGATATTGCTTAAAAGATATCAATTATCATGACATGTCCATGGATAGCAAGTCACATGATATCCATCATGATAGTATGGTTAACTATTGTAAAGGCATCACCTAACAATCACAACCAGAAGCACAAGTGTTCATCATTGAATCTCTCAGTGATAATCACAAGGGCCCATGAAGTCATAGAGTCATACACATGACAAAAAAAGTGTTTACACATTAAACATCTTAAGAACATATTAGTACAACAAATTACATTGTTGAGACTCAATCTCAGATAAGATTTTCACCATACCAAGCTTACCTCTAAAGTATTTAACCTTTGTCTTGGAGAGAAGCTTGGTGAGAATGCTTGTTGTTTGTTCACCTATACTAATGAATCCTAACTAAACAACATTTATCTCCACCATGTCTCTAACATAATGGTAGGGAATTTCTATATGCTTTGATCTATCTTGAAAAACAGGATTCACTGAAAGATTTATGCAACTCTGGTTGTCATAGAGAATGATAATAGGGTCCATAGATTGTCTAGACTACAAACAATCCTACAAGAAGTTTCCTCATTCATACAACTTATTGGGCTCTCATGGATGTTGCAATTACTCGCCTTCTGTGGAACTTTGTGCAACTGAAGATTGCTTCCTACTAAACTAAGATATCATAGTTGATCCTATGCCGGAACAACACCTTGAAGTACTTTTGCAATCAACTATACTTCTGGCCCAATCTGAATCTTTATATCCATGCAGATTTAGATCTACATTATTATATTTTAGACAATAGCCAATCCTTGTAGGTATCTCAAAATGTGTTTTACTGCAACTAGATGTAATTGTCTTGGCTCACACATGAACTAAGTGCATTCACTACATAACAAATGCTTGGACTAGTGTTGACCACGTACATCAAGGATCCAACCAATTTCCAACAAAGAGTAGAGTCTGTCAATTCTAAGTTTGTTGCTGCTTCTTTTAACTTGATGTATGTTTGTATCAATAGGAGTGGCCATTGGTTTACAATCCACCATCCCGAAACTTTTTGGGAATGTCAATGGTGTATTTTCCTTGATTTAGAATAATACCATAAGTCTGTTGTCATACCTTTAAACCAAGGAAATAGTCTAGAGGGCCCAAATCCTTCATGTCAAACTCAAATGCTAGGTCTTGTTTACATTTGGTAATGAGATGCTCTTCTCCTGTAACTAATAAGTCGTCAACATAAAGAATGAGAATCAACATTTCACCATTAATTACCTTGAAGTATAATTTCAGATTTACATCATTCAAGATAGTGATCCATCCTCTCATACCAGGCTTGAGGTGCTTGTTTAAGCCCATGTAGGGCCATCTTTAATTTGCAAATGAGAACCATTATCATGTGTTACAAATCCTTTGGGTTGCTCTAGGTATACTTCCTCTTTTATTATGCCATTAATAAAAGCAATCTTCACATCCATCTAGTGAATTTTCCATACGTTTGAAGTGGCAATAGCAATCACAGCCCTCCCTGAAAGAGGTGTATTGATCAAGTAGAGAAAATGTCTCTTCATAATCAATTCCCTCCTTTTGAGCAAAGTCACTAGAAACAATTTTTTCTTTATATTCTTCAATATTGTGTCTGCAGCACGTTTGATTTTGAGGAGCCATTTAGATGAAACCACTAATTTATCTTTTTGTCTAGGTACAATGTCCCAAACATCATTTTTAAGAATAGACTAATATTTTTCTATCATAGCATCATTCCAAACTTGATGTTTAAGAGCTTCCTCTATAGTAGAAGGTTTTGATTTGATAATTTCACTCATAAGGGCAACATAGCTGAAGTATCTATGAGGTTTTTTGCTTTCCCTAAAAAAGTCATTTTGGAGCTACATAATTTTCAACCTCTTAAATCATCTTTCTTGCTCGTAGAGGTCTTTTCTGATTTACAATAATGTCTCTAGGCTCATCAACAAAATCCATAGGTCCATTTTAATAATCATTTTCCATATGTTCATGAGTCTCCCTCTGGATCTTAGAAGCATGATCCCCTCCCATGTTTTGAGGAGACTCTTGATCTTCAATATCCATTTCATCAATGTCTTTGGATCTTTTGAATGAAACATCTTCTTCAAAGATTACATCTCTACTTAGCTCAATAATTTTGTCCTATAGGCTTTAGATATTTCACTGTAGCCAACAAAAATTCCGTTTTTTCGTGAGAGTTCTAGTTTTGATCTCTTTTCTTTGGGTATGTAAATGTTTTATCTTTGTAAATGCTTCTTCAGGGATTTTGTTATCTAAATGGGAGTGAGCGCATCTATTTTGAATATAGATAGAAGTACTAGCGACTTCAGCCCAAAAGGAGGTATGAAGGTTTTAGTAATGCATCATGGCTCTAGTTGCTTCTACTGTTGTCCTTTTTTTTCTTTCTGCCACCCCATTTTGTTGAGGGTTGTAAGGAATAGTAACCTCCCTCTTAATCCTAGCATTATTACAAAAGGTTCTGAAAGTTATCAGAGATGCTTTCCCATCCATTATCTGATCTTAGAGTTTTGATTCTTGTACTCACACATATTTTCTACTAGAGCCTTGAATTCCTTAAACTTTATAAGGGCTTCATCAAATTCTTTACATTTCAAAAAATTTACCCATGTTTTCCTATAATAGTCATCTACAAAAATAACATAGTACCAAAATCCTCCTAAAGAGGTTACTACCATAGGTTCACATAAATCTGAATGAATAAGTTCTCATACTTCTTTAGATTTACTTTCACTACTATGAAAAGTGTATTTGGTGTTCTCTCCCAAGGCACACCATTTGCAAGTTCTTTCATGTTCTTGTTTAAGTTAAGGTAAACCTGTTACCATTTTCTATATTGAAGGTAGAGTATGAAAGTGGAGATGCCCTAATCTTCTATGTCAAATCTCACATGTATTAGAGGATTCATGAATTAGGGCCAGAGAATGAAAAGTGCAAAGTTTGTATAGGCATCCATGTCAAACTCCTAAAGTGTGAGCTTTCTTGATGTTTGAATTCTTGCACCAAGATAGAACTTTACCATCTATGAAGGTAATTAGATATCCTTTGTCTTCAAGGGCTGAAATGGAAACCAAACTAAGTTTGATACCTAATACAAATAATACACATGTCAATTGGAGAGAGATGCCTGATTTTAATTGTATAGTGCAAGCTTTGTGTAGTGCCTCTTGTGCTTGCAGTCTGTACCTTGTCTATTTTGATTCGAGAGATACTTGATACTCTTATTTTGTACCTTACGATGACCCGAGGGTTGGACGTTATACTTTGATTCAATACTATAGATGCTATATTGCTATGTTGTTCAGTTTATCATATTTGCATGTTGATGCTACTTTGAGATGACAATAGATCTATGATGATATCTGGTTATATGATGTATGGGACATGTTTGTTGATTATATTATGAGATGAATTCTATGCTATGGTTATTTACTTCATTTATGTTCTTTACGCTTCTGCGAACGTGAGTGATGTAAATGGATTAAATAGGTATTTTAATACATGTTGCTTCGGCTATGATATTATATGCAATTGCACTTGATCGTGTGTTTTAGAGTGCAGGAATTATATCCTTGGCAGTGGCAGATGGAGTTAGTGATTCAGCTATTCATATTTACCAATGTCGTCCCTGTATGGTCGACGTATCCTTATTTTAATTGTTTTAATTAAAACCTTTCGGTGATTAGTAAATCCGAACTCATCTGCATTATGTGACTAGACCAGTAAGCGTGTCTGTGCATTTAGAAGTTTGCTTTTGTCGCAAAAGTGTTTAGTGATTTTCTGTGATTTTGGGTTTTCGGGTTTTAAGTCTTTTTGGATTTAATTTCTGGCAGCTTTGCCTTGGGTGAATTTCCATTACGAATAATAGCCTGTTTTCGTTTGGGTCGATTCAGAATTTAGCTACTCCAGCTAGCTATTTTCCAGAATTGACTATTCACTCAAAAAGTGAATAAGTATTGGAAAAGTGAATTGATTATGGACTTCTCACAATTTGAAAATAGAATTGTAGAGCAAATTTGGAAATCCTCTTCTGAAGGATTCTTGTTTTGCTCGTTCTGGGCGCTGTGAGCATGAGATCTGCACGAGGTTGGTCTCGTTGGATTCGGCTCGAGGAGTTTATGCTTTGCCGTCCTTTTCAACTGTTTTGGCAGGTGGTTTATTTTATTGTGAGGGTTTCGGTTTTCGCCTCTTTTTCCTTCAGGTAGGGCCTTCCCGTTTTATTGTTTTCGCTCCGTTTCAGCTTCCGTTTCTTGTAGCATTATGTTAGGAGGTTGAGAACTAGTGTTCCCCTCCGTTTTTGTTTGCTAGTTCTGCCCGGTTGGTCGGGTATGAACGTTTTCCTTGTTTTTGGAATGGGGGTTTGGGTTTTTGGGCCATTATGTTGGTCGTTTTTGCATACGGTGCCCGATTTCTTTTATTTTTGGATTTTTGGGGTTTTTGAACCCAAAGGCCAAATGGGTTTTAATTTTGAAATTTTTTCAAAATTTGGAGTTTTTACCTCGTTTTGCGTGCCGCCCTGTTTTCTCAAGTTTTCTTGGCACATTGTGATTCGTGGACCTGGGTGATCCGTTTGGATACCAGTTAGACCACTTTTGCATCTTTTGTTGCATTGGATGCGTGTTGCATCCGTCCTCTCGATTTTGTTTTCAATTGAGGGACTTGTTGCTTTGTGTTCTCTTCCAGTCCTTTTATTTGATCTTCGTGATGGTGGTGCGCCACACACGAGTACGTGCGCGTATATTGTCGAATGACTTGAGAGACTTGATCTTCCGTGGTACTTTCAGGAGTTATGATCATTGGGATTGGGTTGGAAATTTGCATGCCTACGGGCACTCATCGTTGGATGAGCATGGGTAGGGTAGGGTAGCATATGGAGGGGGCTTCTATTTTGCAGCCTGACGATCATGACGTCATGGGTTGGCAAAGGAAGTTTTATATAAGTGATAATTAAAGAAAACACTGGGTGGTAATAAAACTTAAGATAATAAAATGTGTGAGCACCCGATTAAGTTCGAGGACACAATGTGTGAGCACCCAATTAAGTTTGAGGACACACGATCCGAGCTTGGGCTTGTCGATGCCAAGCGACTCTCCATGATGTCAGCCCCTACATAGTATCCCATTGAGGTGTCCGACCAAGACCTGTAGTTTATGCATTGTCTATGTCTTGGATTTAGTCATCATACTGCTTGGCATGTGTGTTAGCCATGGTTGTTGTTTTTTGTGTGTGTGGTTGGATCATTATCTCCATCAACACAGCGGATGTGGACCTACGGGTGCCACATGGTTGGGAGGCGTAGCTACCTTCACCACTGCTAGGGATCGATGTACAGAGACGGTCTATTGCTCTAGCGTGAACGTTGCTGGATGTGTCACTTGGTACTTCGATTTGCGGAGTATGCTTTCTAGTGATTTATGCTTTCATTGGGATGTTGTTTTCCATGTTTACATGATGTTGGTTTTTACGCATTCCTTATTATGATGTTTAGCATATGGTAGATGATGTTATTTGATTACAGGGTTATCTTATGCTTTCTACTAGCATGTTAGATTTCATTTACTTATATTGTAGCATGTTTAGTAGTGATGTCCCTATCACGACAGCACCGATGATCTAATCGGTGGCTTGGGATGTTACGCACAGGGGATGGCTAGGGCCCACAATGGTCTTATGACGCCATTGATGGTTGGGAGGAACCACGTACTTGGTTATTTTGTTCATTGCGATGTTATTTCAGTTGTGATGTTTCCTTTCTGTACTGTTCCTTTACTATTTGATAGATGGTTAGATTCCCATTTTCTGTATTTCAATTACTCAGTTCTAGTTCAAGTGTTCTAGCCTCGAAGTGTGGATCCGGTACTCCCTAGTGTGGAGGTTCATTTGTCTGTTTTTCCCCTTTCTGAGTTCTTGAAGTGTCTTTGTTTTCTATGGGCAACATTTGTTCAGCAATGTGCGACATTAAAAATGTATCGCACGCCCATACAAAATTGTATCGTACGATACTGTAAAGTATCACATGCCTTCTTGAGAAATGTCGTGCGACACTGGAAGAGTATCGCACGCCTTTTAGAGAAGTGTCGCGCGACACTTTCCGGTATTGCACGCCTCTTAGAGAAACATCGTACGACACTGTTAAAGTGTCGCACGCCTTAAGGAAAAGTATCGCCCAGTCCCTGAAAGTGTCACACTCCTTGAGAAATGTCGCGCGACACTTTTCTATGCTACATTAAAGTATTGCACAGTTTTTGTAAAAACTTGCGCGGGTGGACAGCGGGCACTTTTCGTCGTGATCCGAACTTTTCTAGAGTTGATCTAGATACCCTTTTGGGCATTCTTCGACCCTATGTTGTTGCATTTTGATTTCAGATGGTTTCTCTTGAAATCCAGTTTTCGAGTTTCTGTTATAGTCCTTCGGGGTTTAAAATATATCGTTTAAGTATATAACTTATACTAAAGATATATTTTAATATATGCGACAAATCATTTGAGATGGGTTTCAGATCTCTATGAGCTAAGGTAAAGATTTTGGGAAATATCAGGGCTTCCGAATTCAGACTTAGCCTATTTTTCAGGAGTTTCCTTTGGTCTTTTAACTTGATAGGTCTCCTATGTTTTCTTGGTTGTGGTTTTGGTAGTAGTAGCGTTTGGAGATCCGTTGGTGTTGGATGGTGTAACAGTCTTCCGTTGCAATCCTTTGATCCGTGTAGGTTGTTTTCATGTGCACTTACACTTGGTTTTAAAAAAAAATTATTCTGGCTTGTTTTTCATCCTTGTTTCCAAGGATCTCTGGGCGGGGCATTACATCTGGTATCAGAGCCCATGTTACAACATTGGGATCTTTGTGTTATGCTTCCACTATGGTTTTGTTTGATGTTGTGTGTTGCTTTGTATGTTTTATTTTTGTTATCTTGTTCCTTCATGGCTTTTACTCTTATGATTGTGATCTGATTGTTCTGACATCACCTTGTTGTTCCCACAGTGATGCCTCCTGCACGTAGACCTAGTGGCCGTGGTGGTACCTATAGTGGTAATCGTGGAAATGAACACCATGAAGAGGAACGTCAGGGAGGAGGGGGAGAACATGGTAATATCGGTGATCAGAATGGCGTAGGAGTGATGATGCCTGTACTCCAACAGATTCTTGCTCTTTTGGGCCCTCATGTTGAGGAGCGCCAACATGATCAGAAGCGAGAAGAGGGATCCCATCATGGAGAGTCCCACCGTTTGGAGCATAGAGAGGAGGAACATGAGCGTGAACGTGAACGTGAACGTTCTCATACACCACCTGGTGGCAGAAGGCACCGTTGGAGGGGCCATGGCCGAGATGACTTTGATCTCACACAAATTGACATGATGCAGGAACTTCAAAGGTCCAAACCACCAGAGTTTGATGGCCAGGGAACAGGACTCAAAGCTGAGACTTGGTTGCTCGATATGGGGCGTTGTTTCTCATTACTACCTTATGGGAGCAACATAAAGGACCATTGTGCGATCACACAGCTGAGGAACATGGTTCCATTTGGTGGGGTGAAGAGAGTGAAAGACTTGGTATCAATGTCGCAAATCTCACCTGGGAGATCTTCGAGGAAAGGTTCAAAGAGAAGTTCCTTTCACCGCAGTATCGTGAAGCTTGCATTGATGAATTCCACGAGCTTAAGCAGGGCTTTATGACAGTTGATCAGTATGAGAAGAAGTTCCTTGGTTTGAAACAATATTCGAGCTACAGGCATGATGATGCACTCATCACCCAACATTTTGTTAGGGGTCTCAGAGACTCCATCATTGGAGATGTTCGTGCTCATCAACCAAGGACACTTGCTCTTGCCCTGGATAAGGCAAGGATCATTGAGAGCAATGTGGCTAGGGGCTATAGTGGTAAATTTGGTTCTCAGAACCAAAGTGCTTGAAATTTAGGACAGGATGCTCAGTTCACTCAGTCCTCAGGCAAGGGCCAATCCCAATCAAAGCCCTCTTAGGGTAGTTATCATGGTAAGAGTAAGAAGAAGTTTTGGGGAAAGAAAGGTGGACAAGCTTCTGGCACCTCAGGGAAGAAAGGAGATAACCAGAACCGAGGACACAAATCTCAGCAAGATCGTCCTCCTCAGAGCAATCAGCAGAATTCCAGCAGGGGTAGTGCACCTTACCCTAGTGCTACTCAGGGAGGTCGTGGATCTGGTGCTAGCTTTGGAGGAAACTGTTTTTCTTGTGGCCAATCTAGCCATAAATCTTATGATTGTTCGATCAGACCATCCACTGGTCCTGGTAAGGGCACAGCGAGATCTAAGCCTACTGTAGGTGATGCGGGTAGGAATCACAGTCTTTGCGGCGGTTGACAACCGTCAAGCTGAGCATCAAGGTACAATAGTTGAGACTACAGGTACGTTGCATGGTATTTCATCTTCAGTTTTGTTCGACTCTGGTGCTTCCGATTCTTTGATATCACCATCTCTTGTTTAATGATGTGGGCTAGTGGCAATGCGTCAGGTTGATAGGTGGCAGGTAGAGTTAGCCACGGGTTCTAAAGTGGTTGTTGACTCGTTGGTTAGAAGTTGTGTTTTGAGTTTGGGAACCTTCACCACCACAGTGGACTTACGCATTCTACCTCTGGGATCGTATGACATTGTGTTGGGCATGGATTGGTTAGCTGCCCATCAGGCGAATATCGATTGCCATCATAAGGTGGTACAGTGTGTGGACGACACGGGTGGGTAGGTGGAACTTTTGGGAATTCAGAGACCAGTCTCTCTTCGTATGATCTCGGCTAATCAGTTGAAGCGAAGTGTACGAAAGGGTTGCCAGATGTTTCTTGTGTCTCTTAGTGATCTCGAAGAAGCCAAGAGCCGTACGTTGACACTTGATGATCATCCACTCCTTCGTGAGTATGCAGATGTGTTTCCTGATGAGATTCTAGGTATGCCACCGCAACATGACATTGATTTTCAAATCGATCTTGTACTAGGAGCAAAGCCGATTTCTCGAGCTCCTTACCGCATGACTACTCAAGAGTTGAGTGAGCTCAAATTGCAGTTGGAGGAATTATTGGCCAAGGGCCATATTCGTCCTAGTGTATCCCCGTGGGGTGCACCAGTCATCTTCGTAAAGAAGAAGGATGGTTCATTGCATTTGTGCATTGACTACTAGTAGTTAAATAAGGTGATGGTGAAGAACCGTTATCCTTTGTCGAGGATAGATGATTTGTTTGATCAGATGAAGGGGGCATGAGTGTTCTCAAAGATTGATCTTAAGTCAGGATACCATCAGCTTCGTATTCAGGAGGCTGATATTCATCGAACAGCTTTTCGTACATGGTATGGGCATTATGAGTTCACGGTTGTACCCTTTGGGTTAACCAATGCACCATCAGTATTTATGAGTTTGATGAATGGTGTATTTCGTACTTACCTCGATCAATGTGTCATTGTATTCTTGGATGACATATTGATCTATTCAACGACTGAGGAGGAGCATGAGGTCCATTTACGTCAGGTATTGCAATGCTTGAGAGACCATCAACTGTATGGCAACCTGAGTAAATGTGGGTTCTTCCAGTCAGAGGTGAAGTATTTGGGACATATCATCACTAGTGATGGAATTACAATGGATCCGAAGAAGGTTCGTGCTATCATGGATTGGCCGATACCCACGAATGTCTCAGAAGTTCATAGTTTCATGGGATTAGCGGGTTACTACTATCACTTTGTGAAGGATTTCTCACGAGTAGCCCATCCCATCACTTCTCTTCAGAGGAAAGGGAAGAAGTTTGTTTGGTCAAACCAGTGCGAGGTAGCTTTTAATGCTCTTAAGGAGTGTTTGACTAGTGCACCAATCCTTGTAGTGCCTGATCCTGTAGGTGATTTCATGGTTTGCACAGATGCTTCATTGGAAGGTGTGGGGGCGATGTTAATGTAGGATGGTCGAGTGATTGCTTTTGAGTCTAGAAAACTCAAGGACCATGAGCTAAACTACCCCACTCATGATTTGGAACTCGCGGCCGTAGTGCATGCCCTTGTCCGTTGGAGGCATTTTCTTTTGGGACACAAGTTTGAGTTGCATAGCGATCATAGGAGCTTGCAGTATATCTTTACTCAACCAAACTTGAATGCATGACAGCATCGTTGGATGGAGTTCCTGTGCGAGTATGACTTTGATGTTCATTACATCAAAGGGAAGGAGAATGTCATCGCAAATGCCTTGAGCAGGAAGCGACATGAGGTATCAGTGATGTCATTGGGCGTGGATTTGCGAAGCCGTATTTTGGAGGCTTTGCCTAGTGACACTTGGTATCAGGAGGTGAGGGCGGAGATCGAGTCTGGACGTACCCTTGAGATATCAGATATATTTGGAATCTGGACGTACCCTTATACTTAAGATATATTTTAATATATGCGACAAATCATGTGAGATGGGTTTCAGATCTCTACGAGCTAAGGAAAAGATTTTAGGAAATATCAAGGCTTCAGAATTCAAACTTAGCCTATTTTTCAGGAGTTTCCTTTGGTCTTTTAACTTGATAGGTCTCCTATGTTTTCTTGGTTGTGGTTTTGGTAGTAGTGGCGTTTGGAGATCCGTCGGTGTTGGATGGTGTAACAGTCTTCCGTTGCAATCCTTTGATCCATGTAGGTTGTTTTCATGTGCACTTACACTTGGTTTAAAAAAAAATTATTCTAGCTTGTTTTTCATCCTTGTTTTCAAGGATCTCTGGGTGGGGCATTACACTTTGATTCTTTTCATAGGGTAGTTGGAGTTATCTCCAATGGTAACTTCCTCATCTGAATTTTCCACCAAGCTATCTAGGTGTTCTCTAAGTCCAATGACATGATGAGATGCTCCACTATCAATTACAATGTTAAGACTAGTAGACATGTGACTCAATAGAGCTGAATAAAATACAAGTCTTTCAAAGTCTTTTTCCGACCTCGCCTTATTAACGTCAAAAAAGAGGCTTGAGGTTTAGGCCTTTCAAGGCATTTCATCGCATAGTTAGCATATTTGTCACATCTAAAATAATGTACTTTAGACATGTCCCTCCTAGATGAGTGTTTTCCACTTGACTTTTTGTCTTTCTTCCTTTTGAAGTTTCCTTTCTTACCCTTCTTGTGAGAATGAGAATTGAATACTTCAATATCTTCACTAATGGAGTTTTGATCAATCCCTCTTGTGATTAATCTTGACTCTCCTTGAATGCAGTCAGTTTTTTAACAGTCAAACTTAGGAAGTTAAGATCGAGCACTTACCCCTTAATTGAATGATTACCAAGATGTTGAGAGTCCATTAAGTGCCAACAAGATTAACTCCTTTCTATCAATTGTGTGGCCAATGGTGAATAGCTGGTCTCTTAATTGTTTTATCCTTATAAAGTATGATGTGATGAATCCATCCTTGTTCATTTTCACATGGTGGAGTTGTTGTTTTAGAGCAGAGTCCTACTTGTATTATTTATCTCATACATGTTCTCTAAAGTTGCGAGCATGTTGTATGCAGTATCTAATTTTAATATGATTGGAGCTATATGATCCTTATAGCATCCACAATTATCTTCATGTCTTTGTTGCTATCTTTCATCCATTGATGTTTCACTGTCTTCACTAGGTATAGACGTTTCCTTTTCCACAAATGACTCTTAACTCATATTTTTCTAGGGCAAGCATTATATTAAATTTCCAAGATACAGAATCTGATGCTCCTTCAAGTCAATCGTCAAATCTGACGTCATTCACCATTTTTTAGAGTATATAAAGAACTCTAAAGACAGTTTAGATGATCTCTTATTAGTCTGATATGGTTCTTCCTTATGCTGGCTCTGATACCATGTTAAATATTAATCAGATTTATATGCTAATGGTTTTTGTTTTTTTTTTATCAGTCTTGCAGATATATAAGTAGATTGAACAATACTTTTGATATCCATTGTTGATTACAATATCAAAACAATAACAATATTAATACCAATGTTGGTATGAGTTGATATCGATATGTTATGATCTCATAATCAATATCAATCCAATATATTTGACGACAATATTAATCAATATTGAAGCACGATAACAGTCTTCCAGCGATCCTAATTTGGTTGATAATTACGTTGTGATCATCACAATTAACATTGATACAAATTATCAATGCAAAGCATGATCTATGTGAATTGTAGTAAACCAAATCATACATTTATATGTTTAATAATATATATATATATATATACTCAAATCAGATACGGAATGGATAGAGATTAAATACTCAAGGTCAATAGATCATTTATGCATTTGATTTCATCAGTTAGAGTAATCTGACCGAAGCTACACTTCTCTAAAACCTCCTCCTCTTTAAGCACATCAAAATAGATCTCGCCAAGCATGAAAAGGTTCTCTCTATCAGAAAGTAGTTGTAGGTAATTTATCTTCATTGCCGCTAACACTTCTTTAAGTTCTTGTGAATCTAAAAGGGAAAGTTCTCCATCAAGTTTCATACACATCCCTGAAGACCTCCAACAACATTTTTCCATCAGTTTATAGGTGTCATAAAAATGTTTAATGGCTACAATAATCTGGTATTAAGCTACCTTCAACTGTCCTGCCAAATAATAGAATTCCTAAGACCTATAATCCCATACAAATTTTCTAATTTATGATCAGCATCATGTAACACTCAATTAGATACATCAATATCAACTCCATCAATGTTACTAATCATGAATGACATTCTTCATGCACAATTGTGTAGGTGAACTTAGAAAAGCACTGTGGTCAAAAGTAGAGACGTCTCTACTTGAGACATGTCACATTAAACCTGCCCGATAACAGTTTTCCAAAGATCTTAATTTGGTCGATAAATATGTTGTGATAATCACAATTAACACTGATACAAATTATCTATGCAAAGCATGATCTATGATTATTGTATTGAACCCAATCATACATCTATATGTTCAATTGTATGTATGTATGCATGTATGTATGCATGTATGTATGCATGTATGCATGTATGTATGTATGTATGCATGTATGCATGTATGTATGCATGTATGTATGTATGCATGCATGCATGCATGCATGTATGCATGTATGTATGCATGTATGTATGTATGCATGTATGCATGTATGTACGTAAGTATGCATGCATGCATGATTATTATTTATAGACCATGCATTATGATAATCAAATAATCAAATCAGATACAGAATGGATAGAGATTAAATGCCCAAGGTCAATAGATCATTTATGCATTTGATTTCATCGGTTAGAGTAATCCGACCGAAGCTACACTTCTCTAACACCTCCTTCTCTTTCAGCACATCAAAATAGATCTCACCAAGCATGAAAAGGTGCTTTCTCTCAGAAATTAGTTGTACGTAATTTATCTTTCATTAGCACTAAAGCTTCTTTAAGTTCTTGTGTTTCTAAAAGGAAAACTTCTCCACCAAGTTTCATACACATCCCTGGAGACATCCCACGACATTTTTCCATCAGTTTATAGGTGTCATAAAAATGTTTAATGGCTGCAATAATCTGGTATTCATTTACCTTCAACTATCCTGCCAAATAATAGAATCCCTAAGACATATCAATCCCATACAAGTTTTCTAATTTATGATCAGCATCATACAACACTAAATTAGAAACATCAATATCAACTCCATCAAAGTTATTATTAATAATGGCATTCTTCATGCACAATTGTGTAGGTGAACTTAGAAAAGCACTATGGTCAGAAGTAGATCCATTCCAAATAGCATCATATATAGGGTTAATCTCAGGCAAACCAACATAAGCGGTAGCACTTGCATTAAATGTGGAATCATCATCATTGGTTGATTGGAAAGCATTATATATGCTATGAATATGTCCATCATATACATTAGTGTGAGCAGCCTAGTAGGATAGCTCTACTTCCAAGCTTCCTACAAAGAAACTTGTGCAATCATTACCTGAAATAATGTCTTTCCCATGACTGAAAACTTCACTTTCAAGTGAAAATTGCTCCCCATAACCCCCGCGACAGCATCCCCTTCAATCTTCATATACTCTTCATCTATAGCTTCAGTAAGTGACTCTCCCTCATATTTGGATTTTATGAATGTCATACAGTACTCCTAGAAATCTGGGTCCTTCATAAGTTTAAAGAGTCATCAGCTCAAAAATTGTCATACCTGAAGCATTCAATTTTTTCAATGCCTATTATGCCACTCCAAAACTTCATAGGATTGCAGTTGCTTATGCTCTGATCCCACTTGAAATGTCCCACCCTCATCTGGAACACTATAAAACACCAACTGTATTGGCCTTTTCTTTTCTATTCCGATTTGTCAATGAACATTTAACAAATACACCAAAAACAATTTCATAAAATTTATTTTAAAAACACCAAGAAAGTTAGATCAGTTATAAATATCATATATGAATGGAAATACCAAACAAACACCTTCAGCAATATCTTGGCTTGAATTCCAGGCATGAAATCTCAAGTTTTAATTGGATTTAATATCAGGCATGAATGAATGGAAGATTTTAATAACATCTGCAAGGCCAAAGCACACATTGAATCCCAGGTTTTGATGTAAATAAGAGAGACCCAGATCAAATAAATTCTTTAGAAATCAATTTCTAACAAGCATAGAAAAAATCTTCTAAATCTTGATGAAGGTTCTCAAAGAGCAGTCTGACAGGTCCAAAACACTACGCTAACAACCACTTAGGATATTCCGAAATTTATTTGCTGTCTTCAAAATTGCTCTCTTCAACCTGAAAATTCTTCCAATCACCTTTGTTCTCCTTGGCGCTAAGAAAGGGCAGAAAGAATGCTTCCAGAACCAAGCATTTTCCCCTAGGAAACACGCACCCAAGAAGTGAGTTATATGGCTCCTTATGAACTGCTATTTGGTGCTAAAGGTCTCTCACACCCCTATAAACTACCAAAAACACTATCCCTTTCACTATCAAAGGAAATATGCTTGCAAAATACACCAAACAACGTTGAGAATGGATTCTCCCAAGCTCCAAAATTATGCCCTTTTGGGTTAGCCTAGCAAGGGAGTAGCTAACTCAGAAATTTCTATTCAAAACACTTCAAAATTTATTTATAAGCTTAATTTAAACTCATGAAATAGAATTTCCATCTGCACCCTTGGTAGATCTTTCACTGCTGCAGATATGATGACCTATAGGATTTTATGTCTCCACAAGCTACTCCAAACCCTCAGGCTTAGCCAAGCTCCTCTCAAGAGGCAAAAAGAAATAATCAACAAAACATAACATGATCCTAAGATGACTTCAAGTTGCCTTTATAAGAATCCTTCCATTCCAACACCCTAATTAGGGGATTCTTCAATGATCCCAACTGTCTTACACACTAAACTCTAAATTTTGCATGGATTTCTTTGAGTTTCTGAATTTTTTTTGCAACTTTTGGGGTTTTTGATTTTCCTAGGTTTTTGTGATTTATTCGTTGTTTTTTATGATTCAAGAATGCAATGCTAGAATTGACAAATAATGACAAGAAAACTAACAACTAAATAGCTCACAAGAAAGGAATTTAATTATGATTATCTTTTTCTTCAATAACTATTAACATACTCATACCAGACTGTACAGCTTTGGGATTTATAAACAACAAAATTTGAATTGATTTATCTTGCAATTTCTGATTTGGGATTTTGCCTTCGTTTTCACCAATCTGTTAATGTCGCCCAGAAATCTTCTATTTTTATGATGTCTATTGCTGCTATACCCCAATGATCAGCTGGAAATGGACGTAGGGTCTTCTTGAAACTGTAGGACCAAGGTAAAGACACCTAGAATATGTATAATCTGCCACCCAAACTTTAATCAGCGAATCTGATGACTGAAATATCTTTCCTTGTCAAGACTTATCCAAAGATCCTTCACAAAATTGATGCCACGTCAATTCCCAATCTGATTTATGATTAAAACTGTCACCAGGAACAGTTAGTTTTGGTTAACTCCTTATTCTCCCCAGAGTTTTCATTCCTACAAGCCAAATCTGTTGTTCAAATCCTTCTCATAGCTCAAACCTCAAAATGTTGATGTAAAAATGATAACTTAAATGAATAAATGGATGTCCCCATCTTTTATTTCTTTTCCTTTTCCCTTCAAGAAGTTCAACCTAATTAAGACTTGCAAATTTTATTTCAAAAAATATTATTAAACCTATTTCCCCACCAAAAGGTTTGAGCCTCTTGAGGTCCCATTCCTCATTATAAAATGAAAACTAACTTGTAACTTATACGCCTAGGGAAGTGTGTCATGGAGGGGGCCACTTTATTTTATTTTATTTTATTATATTATAAAGTGACTTAATTAAATAACTTTGATTTTACTTAAATCGGGACACTACTCCATACTAAGTCACAGGACTTGCCGAATTTCGTCCATGAAGTTTGAATTTCAGCAAATTTTTACCCTTTTCAAACTTCATCCAAATTTTATGATATTTAATATAATATTGTTAGTTATAATTATTTTATTTTATTTTTAAAAAATATTAAGTTATTTAGTTTAAATATATTTCAAACTATTTTTACAACTTTGTGGATATATTACTTATATTTAAAAATTGATAAATATAATAAGTTCAATTTAATGTCAATTTTTTTTCCGAATTTTTACCCTTGCTGAATTTCATCCAAATTTTATGATTGACGAACTCAAATTCAAATTTGATCCTTGTGACTTAGCTCCATACCTTAATTATTTTGAGTTTATTCATAACTCCATCACTTCGGCTCCATATTGAAAATTGTTGATGCAAATGCCATCCTGGGGATGTCTAAAAATATAGCAGGTGAACTAACAGTCCCCTCCTAAAAAATAGGAACAACAATCAAAGTCTCTAAAATGATCTCAGAGGTCCCCTAATGAATCTCAATCAACTCCTAGTCAATCTCTAAAAATTAGGAAACCCTCTTAAAATCTAGGAAACTGCCTCAAACTCTCTAGAATGGCTTATAAAGCCCCTACATAGCTCCATAAGCCTTGGTAGTGGGTCCCCTTTCCACCCCACTGGCCTATTCGAGCTCGATGATAGGCCAATCCCTACTCAATTGCCTGTCACCTAAGAATGGGACATTATAGTCCTCTTTTCCTGAGATTGCTTGCCCATAAGCAATTACCGAATAAACGGTTGCTTTACTCTGATAAAAATGACCAAACACCACAAACCATGATGCAACATATGTAATCCATATGAAACAATGTACCAAGCAAATCAATACCCAAATCCCAAATCAAAATATGGAATCCCTTGACACAATACATACCTCCAAATACTAGCATCAACTGTTTTAAGTTTTTAACAATTGAAATATCCTTGAATGGAACTAGATTTAGTCCTACACATACCCACATAAAAACACTGGAATATATATAAGCTCAGCATATTGATATATATATTGGGCCTTGGCAAGAAATGAGTGCGACAAAATTAATATTTTTGAATGCCACCTAGAAGCCCAAAGAATGAATCGGGCACACATTACAAATAATACTCCTCACTTAATATTTTAATCACCCTACTTTAGCCCGCAGAAGTTATAATATTCTGGAAGCATTAATTTGACATTCTTTAACCACACATATCAGTAACAAGCTCTCTATGGAAAATACAATTTTCACAATTTTATAAACTGGTTACTAAGCGAATTTTATTTACTGAATAAGCCTGAGACCTTATTTCCTCATGGAAAATAGATATAAAGTCTCACTTCTGAAACAATCCTTCAAACCTTGCTCAAGTGGACAGGAGAACCTTTAATTTCTTCAGAAAATGTCACCAAACAGAAGTCATCCATTGTTGGCTGAATAACCATAATAACCCAGCTTGAGGATATCATTATTGATATTATTAAGCATTTTCTAAAAGAAAATGCAATGATATTGATAGAAAATATTAAATCTTCAGCAACACCAAAAGCTTTATTTCTGAGACAATTTTAAAAACACACAAATTTTTTCTTAAATGAAAAATTCACAGAATTTGTAACAAGTTCAATAGTGAAACCTATGTTGGCTTCACCTCCCAACAGAGAGTTTAAGTTTCCATCCAAATCTCCAGCTCCAAGGGTTTTCGTCCTTGGTAGCTTCACTCCTCCAAGAAGGAAGTAAATTCAATATCAATTTCATAAACATCTGAACATAATCTGAAAATCCTCCCCTTGAACTTTAATAGCCTTCTCCAGAAAAACTCTTGACCTTCCATTTCTTTGTCTTTTAAATTTTTGACTTCGCTATTTTAATTTTAAACAGAATATGGAGGGAAATATTTATTTAGTGACATTTAATAATACTAAAATTAATTTAATTAATATTAAATAATCATTAAATATTTCATTTATTTTTAACAACTTAATAAAATTAATTTAATTTATGGTCACTTTAATAAATTGGAGACATTAAAAATTGCAGGCTACATAAATACTTGCTAGAAAGCCCCATCACAATTTAATTGCCCAAGTATAAGTCTCTCATAATTTTATATATAGAATTCTCATGTTCATCTCCCAATGTTGAATCAAGCAACTTGGTATATGATATTGCAAACATATCAAGTCTTTCTTCTCTATTAGGCAAATGAAAATTACTTTACAATAGATAAGACAAACCCCATTTATTGATAAGTATGACTGCTACAAAATAATGAGCAAGTAATAGACAAATTATATCAGTCAGAGAAGAAAACAGCTCTACTTTTGAAAATGGGGACAACCTTAGACTTGAGAACTTCTAAATACCCAGAAATTTGAGATGGTGAGGGTCTGCAGAAAAGAATATACCTGTAAATACAACAAATATTGACAAAAATGAATATGATAAAAGAAAATAAGGCATTGTAATCACAAATGAAGTCAAATCCTTAAAGCATTAAGAAAACTGAAAAAAATCAACCAAGATTGAATGCTTTGTCATAAAACAAGAAAAATCATGCATACTCCGTTTTTAATGGTAGATAGCTTTTGTTTACTGATGCAGTACGGCGTAGAATACAAAATTGTGTCCTGGTTTTCAGGGACAACGATCTTGCCTGTCCGATCTCCTTTTCCTCCATACTGGACAAAATAAGTTTTACAGTAACCATAATTAGTAAACATGGTACCAGTTACCATAAAGATGCAATCTAAAAACTGATTCCATAGTTGAATAAAGTATGAACAAGATAAAGCCGTTTGATAATCAACAGAGCTAATGTGGTAGCTGGAAAGCACAAAGCACTACAGGAAAAAGATTTCGATGTACAATATGAATGAAAAATAATCAGTTTAGTGTTAGTTTGAGATGGCATGTTATCTTCATATCAATAAAGTCATTGACTCTGTAGCAGTTATCACCATGTTAAAAAATTAAAATAATTGGATATTACTAATAAGAAGATGCTAATTATGACCAATACTCACAAGAAGCTTGTTCAACATTACCCGCATACTGAATAGTGAAGGGTAATTGTACTAGCACATTTTGAACAAATTTCAAGCAAGTTTATGGCCTATTAAACAAACCTTTCACTAGCTCAAGAATTTACTTAGCCAACCCATACAAAACAAGTATAGTGGTCTTTTAATTGCTATGTTCCCCCGAGTTTCCAGTACGGGGACAGCGGGACAGGTTTCCGGAATGGCAATTTTTTTTGGCGATTTTGGGGACGAGGGGGGACAGCAAACGGGGATTGCTAAATATATATATATAGGGAAATTTTAAAATATACATTGAAATTTGCAAATATACATGTCATTCATATGAAACTAAGCACAAAGCATGTCATTTAAACATTATAGAACCATAACGTACAACATTTGAATGTCATCTAGGAAATAATATCCGATTTCAGTACCCAATTGTCAAAATGCATATCAATATCAGTGAACATTGAACAATGAACATTAACAATATCATAATGTCATAATGATAAATCTGAAAATCAAAATCAAAATATGCCCAAAGCTATAGGCCCAAAGGGTAAAGGGCTGCCATAAAGTAATAAGTATCAATGTATCATAATCATGTTCATGTTCAAAATAAAAAACAAAACATAGAAAAATGAAACAGACTGCTGCTCCTATTCTGCCTCGACCACCATGGCGTTAAAATCAGAGTCCTCCCCACTATCATCCTCCATAGGAAGCGTGGTCTCATCTAATGGAACCCCTATCAATCTAGTGTTGTGTCATCCTCATCTATCTGAGACACATCCTCAGGCTCAATATCCCACCACAAAGTTGGTGTCTGCCTATACTCTGGAGTCTAACGATCCGCAAGTCACTATTGGCCACTTGGAGAGAAACGCCAATAATTAGTCACTAAGTAATGACAGTGACAATAGACCTCAGTGATTCCAAATAATGAAGTGGATACTAATTGTATCTAACTCACTCTTGAATTAATCTACCATAGTCATCATATAGAATTTACGTATGGCTAAGCATTTTGAAAATAAAATGCAAAATATTTGAATATACATTAGCATTCAAAACAACTATAAAAATTTATGTATAACAAGAGAATTTAATCAACATTATCAACTAAACTTGCCTACAATCAAAATAATGGAATCAAAATACTGGTTAGCACATTAGGATTTCAATTTTTCTTTCAGTACATCACAAAGTAAAACAATGTCTAAGGTTGAACCACTTTTAAAGTTGTAAATGAAGCTCCTTGGAGAACTAAGCTAACCCTAGACAAGTAAATTGATGTCTGGAGTGACTAAAAGTATGTCAATGAAACTTTTACAACAAATTAGCTTTACAATAGAAAGTTCTAGGAACGTGACTGTCATGTCCCCTTTCTAGCGACATAACTTCTATCGGAGATTTGCCTATTATTGACTCTCGTAGGCAAATGATTTTGGAGAGAGAGTCATTTTATTTCCAGATGATTACATTCTTGCTCTCGAAGAATAATAATTCAGTTAGTGGGGCCTACTTGTTCTAATGTTGAATTGAGATTGTACTTTTAACTTTATAAAGTTATTTATTTAATTTTATAAAGATTAATTAATAATAAAAGTGCATTATAATAAGATATTATAAAAGACAATTCTGGAAGCTTCCAATGTCTTCTCAAAAAAAATGAATAAATAGAGGACATGAGGCACCCATTTGGACAAGCGGTTTTGTGGAATCTACTTCTTCTTCAGCTGGAGCGATTTGTAGTCATTTGGTCTGCAAATTCTCAATTTATCTTTGGGAATGAAAACTCCCATTGATAAGCAATTTTGAGGGTGTGAGATATCACCTGAATTATTGCAAAACAAGAGGTGGTGTTACAGTCATCTCATCAGGGCGGGAATCTGTGGCCTAAGGCCAAACTTTGTGGCTTGTTGACAGTAATAGAAGGAATTAATTAGTGCCGAATTGGAGGATTCTTTGAAGGGAACTGAAGACACATTCATTACCTCTACTTGGACGAATTTGCAAGCGGATCATTTACCCAGTCTTACCTGTGCTCTGACGGCTTAACCCGCGTCAGGAGTGCCATCTCAGCGGGAGGAATAAATCTGTTGGAAGATCGCAGTGTGAGCAGGAAGGAGTGACGGAACAGATCGGGCAGACTGTGCAAATTTCAGACCAGTCCTTCCATCCATCAGCCATTATAAAAAGCGGAAGTCGTGACTTCCCCATTCCGTTTCGGAAGTCTCCCTACAGTCTCCGCACATTATCGGGACCCTTTTCGGAGTATAAAAAAATCATTCAATAATCAGGACGAGGGTTTATTCAGGAGTCGAACTCCATCATTCGAATCCGCAGGATCTACAGTCGGCACCCGCAGTTATTTTTGGTCTTCCGCACGGGACTGGAAAATTTTTTTTAAAAATCACAGGAGGGCACAGGCCCGGATTGGAATCAATCAAGAGCGATCTTTCCCTTCGAAACAGACAGAGGTGAACTTGAAAACTCATTCCGACTCAACTTGAGAATTTGCCAACGATATTTCATGGGTGGCTCGAAATTCAGGACCATCTCAGTGACATCCTAGTAAAGCAAAATAAAGGAATGGAAGCACTAGAAACAAAATAAAACCATGCAACACCAACTCAAGTGGTTAAGAAACCAACACAAATAGTTGTATGGGGGAAACTAAATCGATAATGAGCATAGGTTGATAAGGACAAGGACAAATAAAAATTTGATCAGATATCTTTATAGGGACCTAAGGTTGTTATCACCAGTCCCAACATCAATCATTGTGAAAGAACTAGTATATGATTTGGGAACACTCATCAAACAGAGCAGAATGCCAAAGGCCGAGCACGTTGTTGCAAGAAGGAAGCAAAGCACTCTATCTATAATTTCTCCTTGTTGGAAAATTATAATGACCCAATTTTAGTAGGCTCCTGCAGCTAGGCTAAGTCAGTTGATCATTGCAACCCTCATGAGCTGGCAGTATGTTTTGAGAATCTCTGTGGCAGACTTTGTATTTTTAGTAAGTCTAATTTGGGGTGGTTTCTATTTTTAGCAGTGCATTTGAGGCACTGGCAGTTGATCTTCACAGCAGTGGTTTGAGTATATACATGGAATTTATAAAATAAACTATTTCTGAGGCATTTATTATTAAGAGACTTTTTATCTTATTTTATGTTATAAATTGAAAGTGTAAATGAGAAGCCTCTTAAGTGAAAAGTGTCTTCATGAAGCCATCTGCTTGAAAGTTTTTTAATTAAATAATTAGTTGGAAGCTTCTAATTGAAAGTTGCATTGATGAAGCAACCTTGATGAAAGGTGTATTGGAGAAGCCAAGCGCTTTATAAAAAGTCTTCATGAAGCAATTAGAATCATCTCTTGTCAATCACTTTTGATAATTGCTTGTGAGGGTTTTGAGTTGTGGTTTCTTCAAGTACTGATTCCTCTTGATTTGCTATTCAATTTGTTGTTGCTATATAACAAATTGAATCAATTTGTTGATGCTTTCAATTCAGTGCTAAAGTATACTGAATTGAGCGGGTTTATATCAACTGATTTGGGCACCTTCCCAGTTTGGTGAATTTATATCTCTGTTTGAGTGATCTTAACCTCTGCAAACGGGCACTCAATATACTTGAATTCAGCCACTTATATCTCTGTAAGTGTGGCATTGGCAAATCTTGCATTTAAATACCAGCTGGATGATAATACTGGGCGATTTATTTCTGCAACAACAGACACCATTATTGGCATTCTCTCCAAGTGGCTGCAAGCTCCTTGTGGCATTTATTTTCCCTGTTGCATTGAATGCCATTATTGGTGTCATTTGCCACTGAATTTGGGGAGCCTAATATCTCTGTTTTGGGAGGCGGCATTGCCTTGCATTTTGGCACTTCTATTTCAGCATTTCAGTCACAAAGAGGCAGCGCCATTACCACAGCGATCTGCATTATTGGTCTGGAGCTGATCGGACTGCTAGTATGATTATCATCTGCTACTCTGCTGCAATTAGCTATCTCCTGCAATCACCTACAGGTTCTTATGTTTAATTGTAATTTCTCCTAAAATTGAAATAATAAATTCGCACAATGTAATTACAAGACAATAGCCACATTGGACATCGTTGCTAGTTATCAATTTGAATTTCTTTCAGCATTACTTCAGCATTTCATCTCTCTTGAAAAATCACAAAAGTCATATGACAAAAAACAAAAATAAGTGCAAAAATATCAAAAACCCAAACATATCTATCAGTTTGCCAGTGAGAGCCACCTGGGCTCTTTACAAAAATATTGTTCTCATTGATGTCAAAGGAAAGTTAATGTCAAGGCAAATTATCTTTGACGCTGTAAAATGTGGATAAATTTAGAAGTCTATGCAAACAAGAATCTGAGAAAAGGAATTTATTTATTGTACATAAAGTCAGAATTTTATCCTTACTAGTGCCAACCCATATTGTATCATTTTAGCACCCAATTTAGGACACTCACATTGATGATTGGATAATTTGGTCGTCCTTTATGTGGGCCAACCTAGAATAGAAAATAGTCCCCACCTTGGGGAAAATATAATAAATTATTTATCCTCACATTTGGCCAACCTCCTTGTGACAATCACCTCTTTTGGTAAACAGGTATACTGCAACGTATATACTATATATGCAAGATAAGTGTTATCAGGAAAACGGGTAGTTAGACGGTTGGTCTATTCGAGGAAGTTATACACATGTGACGGTTCGCCTTGCATCCCCACTGACACTATATGTATGCACTTCTCTCTTGGAATGAGACTCTTGTATGGAGAAACTTGTATGTAGCAATGAATTGATGAATACAATGTTTTTATGTTATCTTTAAAATAAAATAAAACAAAAATATTTACAAAAAAAAACTGCGGACATGTGTCCCATGGACACCGTGTGCCCCATGGACACAGGGCCGCAGACAAGTGCTCAAGATTATAAAGTATGTGCCGCAAGAGGAAAAACAAAAACAAAAACGTATTTCACAAGGGAGGAAACTTCAAACCACAGGGAAAGACATCCAACAAGATTGAAGAAGGGAGAAATACAGAGAGCTGTGAACAGACGACCAACAAAGTAGCAAAGGCAAGTTGTTAGTCAGTCGCAAAGGGGAAGAGCAACTAGTGGACATAGAGCAAGGCCACAGAAGAGAGAGGAGGCGATAGGGATAAAGTCATCGAGGGCAAAGAGCAGAGGAAACCAAAGGAAGCCAAAGCCATGGCAACTAATACAAAGTGCCGCAAAATACTTGTGGACATACTCGGAGAAGTGGAATAAATACCCATCTACATGCATCAATAACCGCCAAGAGGTGTCTAAGGTGGCAAAGGGCATTGTATCCGACCCTAACTGTTTTGTTGCAACACGACAAAACAAGAAACGTTTACATAGTTTAAAGTATGCAATCAGCAAGAAAGAGGCAAAAGTGGAAGGACCAGTTGGAAGCCAAGAGTTTTGATATGGAAAAAAATGCAAGAGTTCTGGCCTTAGGAGTCCGTGTTGCACAACCAAGACTGAAGCCCCGTCTCGTAGCAAGAAACAAGAGGTGCATTTGAAAGTGCAGCAAACTAGTCAGAAGGCAAATATTTCGCACTGTACAATTCAGTTTGAAGGCTTAAATGACAGTGAGTGTAGGCGATGGTGGCAAGAGACACCGAATACCAACATCATCAAACAGATATTGATGCGTGCGCAAGTGCATTGGGCTATTCAACTGCCAATATTTTTCATAAGGTTGTTTGAGCCGGTATTGAGAACTATGATTGAATCCTATAACAGGCATAGCAAGACTAGCTCCTTCGAATACAAAAAGCATCATATCACGATTTTGTTCAAAGCCCATGATTTTACTAGAGTCCTTGGTATTCCCAGCCAAGGATGCCGCAAGGTGGTAACCACAAATCACAAACTTCTATAGGATCGAAAAAAGTATTGGGTGAAGCTGGTGGGTCGAGACCTCACGGCGGATGAACTCGATACTGCCATAAAGGGTACCAAGAGTAGAGGATTGAGACGTGACTTTATCATAGAAGGGCATTGGCGGTGTATCATGGATGTGATAAAGAGCTAACTCACGCGGGCTAGTAGGGCTTCCGATATCGCCTTGCTACAAATTGTCTTCATGAATGGCATCATGAACAGGATGGTATATGATTGGGCATCTATCCTCGCTGATCGCATGGAGGAATTTATGACTCTGCAACACCGTACATTTTACATGCCCCACCATGCCATTGGGCTATTTTTAAAAGATGCACTTCATCAAATTCCAGCTGATGTATTCGAGGTCTCACCGAAAGGCAAATTGGTGCAGGGAGAACCCCCAGTAGTCTGTTGGCGACACTTAGACACCGACGGCACAATAGCTGGCCAGAAGAGACTAATACAAGGATTGAGTACAAGTGACACTGATAGTGGTCATGAAGATACTATGGAGAGTGAGGAGACTACTTTAAAGAGCAATAGCTCTCAAGTTGAGGACGAGACAGAGGTGACCCAGACTATGTCTCTGCCTAAGTCATTGTTCGCGCCACCTCTATTACCCACGACAACACAATTGACACCCAACACTGCCACTCCTTCCATTCCACCATTTGGCCATAGGAGGCAACAAATTGTTATGACACCTATGCCAACCATAGAGATTGAGCAAGTGATGAGGACTAAGATAGTTGAAGTGCCCTCCTAGGAAGTTGAGAGTTGAATAGTTGACGTTGTCCCTGACCAGATGAGCCTAGATGTAGCAGAAGGTGCAATGGAAATACACCAGGCAGAGGCGGATGAGAGTGGCTATCTCAAGCCCCAGGTCAAATTAGAGGTCATTGGCACTGAGGCAGTCGTGACCGTTACTTCTACCCTATTGGTAGAACCTGAGAGCATGGCGCAATCGGCCCAACCAATGATAACGGATGACTAGGTGATGGACCAGGCCAATATGTTCTTAAGACGTCAATTCCAACTCACTCCTATAGAAATCGATCCTTTCATTCAATCCCCACAACGAAAAGAGGGTTTGACCAGAGCACCAGAAGCAACACCACAGGAGGAGAGTCCACTATCTGAGGATGTGCCAATGAGGAAGTTGCACCAGAAGTGGAAGTTGTTGCCATAGGAGGTATGAAGATTGATTCAGACCAGCAGATGGGGTAGGAGGAGGATGAGGAAAGCCTTTCCTATGGATCAGATGAGGAGAGATCTAGAGCATACGTTAGAGCTCTAGAGAATGTGCTGGAAAGAAGTCAAGTGATTGGATAGCATACCATGACCAAAACATGATAGACTACAACTAATTCGGGCCTACATAAGGTGAACATGCCCTGAGCAATTCCACTCTTTCTTTCAGGCAAGAGGGTAGCCAGCATTAGATACACCGGAGATGCTGGCAGCCTAGGCTACAAAACTCGAGTTGGGACTAGTCACCAACACCACGGAGAGGCTTGCACACGAGATAGTAGCAACGCATAAAGATGCCTACTATGCTCAGCAGGGTGCGGAGGCAGACAAAGTGGTGCCTTAGAGGTCGAGGTTAAGGCTCGAGAGGAGCTAGCTACTCATTTGGCTAACCAGTAGGTAGCTTGGGCGATAGAGCAAGCAGCGCTCTTATACGATAAGGAGCAAGCAAAAAAAGGGCTAGAAGAGGCTAAAGCAGCCTGTATGCAAAGGGAAGCTTAAGCCATGGAAGTCGCACTCTTACTAAAAGATGTCGTAGAGGTCAACACTGTTGATGTATAGCATCAGTTGAAGCAATATTATATACATGCAAATATGATTTAATGAATTATGTATATTCTTCACTGAAAATATATACATATATATATACCTATATATACATATATGTATATATATATATATATATATATGTATAGATATATATACCTATGTATTCAGATATTCACTAAAACAGACTTCATTCATATAGGGTTTATGCATTGGAATTATCGAGGCTCTTGTATCTACCTCCGATTGCTAGTTAAACTACCGCCGACTGCCATTGGTTATGTTAAGCAGTGATTGGTTAAGGTTGTGTTTAGTTAGTCATGCCTACGTAGAGGCATGACCCTTCATGACCTTTGGTCACATAGAGTCATGTCTCTACAAAGACGTGACTTCTCATGATTATATAAATATGACAAGAGATCGTTGGGAACAATATCAATATAAGGCATACAAGTCCGAGCGATCTACTTCTCCTCTTTGCAGATTATAACAGTTACATGGTTGATACTCCATTGGCCAATATTCTAAAGATTACTGGACAGTAGTCGAATCTAAAGATTGCATTATCTGAAATATAAAGACACAGGTTTGAATCATTCCTTCTCTAGTACAAAGATATCAAGTAAGGATAATTCAGTTGTTACATTCTGAAATAATAATTTACTCTGTCAGTGATCCTTAAAATTAACATGGTATCAAAGCCATTCTGATAAGAAACTCTATTATTCAAAATTAAATCAAAAGTCTCAGATTTACAAAATTTAAAGTATTATCATTAAATCAAAATAATGAATCATGTAAGGTTGGAGGATAGACTTCAGGGAGCATCAAATTTTTCGTCATGGAAAATTTGAGTCATGATAATATTAAGAGAAATGGAATTAGAGGAGTACATAGAAACAAACAAACCCATGCCTGAAAATGATCCAAATAAAACGACATGGAAAAGACACAATAACAAGGCAATGAAAATTATAATAGATCCTGTGAAAGATCATATTCTTCCTTCTATATCCAGTCTTAAGACTATATTTGAGATGTTCTCTACTATCAAAGACACATTTGAAATCAACAATACAAGTAGACTGCTAACCCTAAAACAAGATCTATTATACATAAAGATGAATAATGGAGAATCTATTAAATCCTATTTTCTAAGAATTTCTGAATTAAAAGATTAACTTGCAACAATGGAAAATCGAGTTGATGACAAAGAACTTAGCATGATAGCATTAAGAGGACTTCCTCTATCTTGGGAAACATTTATTCAAGGTCTAAGCTCCCAAACTAAGCTTCCTAAATTTGATTTACTAAAAAATGAATGCACACAAGAAGAATCAAGATTAGTCTCAAGAGGACTAAGCATAAATCAAGAGGAAGATATTCAAGCTCTTCATGCAAATTCAAACAAGAAAAGAAAATTCAAACATAATAAAAGGGAAACTGACAAATCATATAAGAAACGTGGTTGTTCCAAAGTAAGATGTTTCAAATGTGATAAAATTGGTCACTCTCATAACTTTTGTCCTGAACGTTAGAGAATTCAAGCAACCCTAGCAGAAATCAAAATAGAGGAAGTAGAGAAAGAGGAAAAAGAAAACTATGCATTTTATTTAGCTTTTTCAAGTGAATTAAACTCAAACAAGAACACTTGGATTATAAACAGTGGAGCATCTCGGCATGTAACAGGTTTTAGAGACAATTTGAAAACTTCTCAGAATACTCCTCAGAAGAAGTCACAATTGGAGATAATTTTACTCATCCTATCAAAGGTATTGGCTTCTACTCAATTCACCTAAATTCAGGAATAACTCTCCAACTCAAAAATGTTTTATATGTACCTAGTATAAAAAGGAATTTGGTCTCTATTTCTGGTCTTGCTGATCAAGGATTCAGAGTCAATTTTAGAGACGAAAGTCTATATAAACTTTGTAATAATCAAAACCTAGCCCAAGACATGAAACCTCAAATTCTACCGAAACTTGGCATAGGAGGCTAGGTCATCTTCACTATCGTGCATTATCATCCATAGGAGAAATTGTAAAAGGTTTACCTAGTCTCAAAATTGATCACTTAAGCATCTACAAAGGATGTGCTCCACACTAACCTTTGTGGTCCTATGTCTATACCTTCACTAAATGGGTGTCTCTTTTATGTAATTTTTATTGATGACTATTCTAGATGAACTTTGATCTACTTCCTAAAACAGAATGAATCAGCTGAAGTATTATCAAAATTCAAGGAATTCAAAGCTCTAGTTGAAAACCAGTCAGGACAGAAAATAAAAATACTAAGGTCAGACAATGGAGGTGAATACATCTCCAAAATTTTCAAAAACTTTTGCATCATTGTTGGGATTAAGGAGTTTGCTGTACCATATAATCCTCAACAGAATGGAGTTGCAGAACGTAAAAATAGATCAATCGTTGAAGCAGCCATAGCAACGATGCACGATCAAAACCTTCATACTTACTTCTGGGCTAAAGCATCTAATACTACAGTCTACATTCAAAACAAATGTCCACACTCCATATTAGAGAACACCATCCCGGAAGAAGTATTTATAGGTATTAAACCAAATCTAAGTCACCTAAGAATATTTGGATGTCCTATTTATATTCGCATTCCTAAAGAGAAAAGAACAACACTAGAACCATCTGGAAATAATGGGATACTCATTGGATATAGTGAAACAAACAAATGCTACAGGGTTTTTATTACAGGTCAAAGAACAATTGAGATTAGTAGAGATGTGAAATTTGAAGAAGTTATTACCTTCAATATCTCTAAAAATAGTGATGAATCGTTTACAGAACCTGTTCCTAAAATAGATGAAAATCACATAACAGAAATTGAGAAGGAGAATGATATTGAACTATCTTCTACCACTACTTCAAATCATGAAGATTCTGAAAATGTTAACAATAAAAAGAGGCCACTTTAGGCTAGGAAAATGATAGAAGCGAATCATGTTGAACCTAATGAAGTGATTCAAGAAAGTAAAAGAACAAGAAACCAATCATGCTATGTTGCATTGTTAACTAAACTTATAATAACAGAACCTTCAAATGTTAACGAAGCCTATCAAGCCAACCTTGGAAAGAAGCAATGATTGAAGAATATAATTCCATACTAAAAAATGATATATGGGATGTTGTACCCAGACCTAAAAACAAATCAGTTGTTTCTTCTATGTGGTTGTTTAAAATTAAGCATGCTCTAGACGGCAGTATTGAAAAGTACAAAGCCAGATTTGTAGCACGAGGTTTCTCACAGAAAGAAGGTATCAATTATGAAGAAACATTTGCTCCAGTTGCTAGATACACTTCAATTAGAACTATCTTGGCTATTGCAGCATCCAAATGATGGAAAGTTCATCAAATGGATGTTAAAACAACATTCCTAAATGGTAAAATTGAAGAAGTTTATATCGAGCAACCAGAAGGGTTCTACACTCATGACAATAAAACTCATGTATGTAATTTAAAGAGAGCACTATATGTTCTCAAACAGGCTCCCAGAGCGTGGTATGAAAGAATAGACAACTATCTAACAAAGTTAGAATATTCTAAAAATGAAGTTGATCCTAACTTATATTTCAAGATAGATGGCGATGATATGATTATCCTTATGTTATATATTGATGATTTGTTGATAACAAGTGAAGAACATCTCATAAAGACAGGCAAACAAGAACTAACAACAGAGTTTGATATGAAAGATTTAGGTCTTCTACACTACTTCCTAGAATTGGAAGTCTGGCAAAAGGGTGACTACATTTTTTTGAATCAGGGAAAATATACAGTTGATATTTTAACAAAATTTGAGATGATGGAATGTAAACCAGCTACTACTCCAAGGGAAGTCAATCTACACAAACTAAACGATGGTATGATCAAATCTGAATCTACAGATCCTACTTACTACAGGCAAATTATTGGATCCTTAATGTATTTAGTGAATACTCGTCCTGACATATGTTATGCGACCAACACCTTAAGCTAGTTTATGTGTGCACCGAAGAAGATACATCTACATGCAGCTAAATACATCTTGAGATATCTAAAAGGCACTATTGGCATGGGAGTCAGATATGATAAAGTAAACATCAACCTTCATGGATATTTTGATTTTGATTGGGCAAGCAGCCCTACTAAACATAAAGAGTACTTCTGGATGTTGCTTCAGTCTTGGATCTGGAATGGTTTCTTGGTTCAGCAATTAATAGTCTTAAGTTGCATTAAGTTCTACAGAGGCAGAATACATTGCCTCTTCTTTGGGAGCTAGAGAAGTTGTATGGCTATGAAAATTGCTAATTGATTTGTTCAAAAGACCTTTGAAGCCCACTGTGATTCATTGCGACAATCAAAGTTGTATCAAGCTCTCAGCTAATCCAATCTTTCACAATAGTTCCAAGCATATTGGAATTTTTTATCACTACATTAGAGATATGATCGATTGAGGAGTCATTCAACTAGAGTACATCAGTACAAATAAGCAAACAGCAGATATCTTTACTAAGCCTCTTGCTAAAGTGAAGTTGGAACACTTCAAAGGGAAACTTGGTATGATCAAAATGTAATATTGGATACAGAATTTAAATTTTCAATTTTTATGAGTTTATGCTTCTATTGTTGTTTAGTTGCATCAGATACGTAATGAAAGGTGACGATCTTTCATAGACATATATTTTCAAAAGGTAATCATTTGTGAGGTGACAGTCTTACAAATGATAGGCATGTTATCATGAAAAATCTAGAAATTGTTTTGGACAATTAGAGGTCATTGATAACGAATGCATTATGATTACTCTAGATATCGTTTTGGACAATTAAAGATCATAATATATGTTATGATAGTTTTCATAGCATGGTGATTTAAATGATTTGACAAGTCACTATTTCAGAGTGTTAAAATCAAATAATGTGTTAAGTACAATTTTTTTGTACTCTGGTGACTATTAAGGAGTTTTATTACTTCAACCTTGCTAAGAGGGAGTGTTGATGTATAGCATCAATTGGAGCATATTATATACATGCAAATATGATTTAATGAATTATGTATATTCTTCAGTGAAAATATATATATATATATATATATATGTATGTATGTATGTATGTATGTATTCAGATATTCACTAAAACAGACTTCATTCATATTGGGTTTATGCATTGGAATTATCGAGGCTCTTGTATCTGCCTCGGATTGCTAGTTAAACTGCCGCCGACTGCCATTGGTTATGTTAAGCAGTGATTGCTTAAGGTTGTGTTTAGTTAGTCATGCCTACGTAGAGGCATGACCCTCCGTGACCTTTGGTCACATAGAGTCATGTCTCTACGGAGACATCACTTCTCAGGATTATGTAAATATGACAAGAGATCGTTGGGAACAATATCAATCTAAGGCATACAAGTCCCAGCGATCTACTTCTCCTCTCTGCAGATTATAACAGTTACATTGTTGATACTCCATTGGTGAATATTCTGAAGATTAGTAGACAACAGTTGAATCTGAAGATTGCATTATCTAAAATATAAAGACACAGGTTTGAATCATTCCTTCTCTAGTACAAAGATATTAAGTAAGGATAATTTAATTGTTACATTCTGAAATCATAGTTTACTCTGTCAGTGATCCTTAAAATTAACAAACACAAGAACTCAAAAAGATTTGCGCATCCGCACGGATCAGGTCTATGAGTTGCGCCAGTTGTTGAACACTCCAAGGATGCAACCTCCCCCTTAGACTATGTTTTCTTGATATATTTGTATAGTTGTCTCCTATTTTGTCAATTTTAAGTCACCTAGAGACAACTTCTCTTTTTGGGGGGGATGACGTTGTCAGGAAAACGGGTAGTTAGATGGTTGGTCCGTCCAAGGAAGTTAAATGGATGAGATGGTTGGTCCGTCCGAGGAAGTTATACAAATGCGACAATTCGCATCACATCCCCTCGAACACTATATGTATGCACTTCTCTCTTGTAATGAGACACTCTTGTATGGAGAAACTTGTGTGTAGCAATGAATTGATGAATACAATTCTATTATATTATCTTTATATCCATTGTTGAGTACTTTACTTATGTGTGCAATTAATCCTTGTTAACCCTAGAGGGAAAACATTAAGTTTGTAGTGCAAGAAGAGAGCAATCAACAAAAAATCTTTCAGATTTAGAGCAGAGGTATATTCTCTATCAATAGATTTATAGAAGACCTTTCAAGGACACCTTGGAGGTCATCCATAGAAGATTTGGAATGGACCTATTGTGCGGATTTCACAACATCACCCCATTACCGATGGCAGGGGCCTTTTGTTTTACCTTGACTTCTGTAGCACTTTTATTGTAGAATTTGGCATTAAGTTGCATTGTATGAGGCTTCGTTTGGTTTGACATTTGGAAAAACAGCCTAAGTGTTTTGGGAGATGGAATAAAATAGAAGTTGGACTAGGAAGTGTTAAAATTTGGCGAGGTATGTGTAATGTCCTCACTTCTTGTATTAAATAATGAGATTATAACCAATGTTCCCCTAAATTTCCTGAACAAGGATGGCAGGGGATACTAGGATGGATTTCCAAGATGGAAAAAAAATTTGCGATTTTGGGGACTAGGGGAGACAGCAAATGGGGACGGCTATATAACAATAGGGAAAATTAAAATATATAGAGAAATTTATATTATTTATATGAAAACATGGATAAAGCATGTACTTCTACATAATAGAACTTTTTTTTTTATCAATTATAAATAATAGAACCTTAAAATTAAGAATCAGCAATATTCATGTGCCAAATTTGTCTTACTTTGAGAGTCAGTCTAATTTGTTCTAGAAATCAAAGTCAAAGTCCCCTAGGTTTCCCCAAGCTTAAAATGTATCGAGGACGCATTCTTGGGTAACACTAATTATAACCTGTAACAATTCCTTAGTAAATGATAAAATATACATAAATCTGAAATCAACTATCTATGAAACCTGCAACAAGCATTAGTAGATCATAAGATAAATAACTGTCAAATTAACTATTCACTAATCCTATGATAACCCACCTAATCCTTAGAGAGTACTCTACTTAGATTTACCTTACCCTCTGTGAGAATAATTCTCAGTTAGGCAACCATCACATTGAGAATCCCCTTCTAAGGCCTTTGGGATCTCTGTTAATGAGTGCACTCATTAACAATAATTACTTGGTAGAGATCCCACCTTTGATTAAGCCTCTAATCTCTAACATATGCATATATTTAACCACTGCAATATATATATATATATATATATATATATAGTCTCTAGGGATTCTTAATGAATCTTTCCTTGGATTCCAATTTGGAATCATGACATTCATATAGAATGTCTTCTAATCTTTGAGTTCTTTTTGAGAAACTTGACATTCAAAATGAATGCCCTCTAATCTTTGAGTTCTCTTTTTAGAGAAACTCTATATTCAAAGATGAATGTTCTCTACACAAATTAATAGGCCTCTATGCGGACTTTTATAGTTTTCATCTTGTATTATTAGATATTCTAGCAATATAATAAAAGTTAGATGTGTCTTACCTATGTAGTCTATGACTATGGTCTTAAATAAGTAATTTGACTCCTAAATTCACTATATTACTAAAATATAGTTTTCGACTAATGTAAAATCAGGTTTTGAGGGGACCTAAAACCCCATACAAAAATTATCCACGATAAAGCATTAAGTTCAAAGTTTCAGCATTCTATCAGCACAAAGAACACTAATAGAATATATATAGAGGATGCATACCCAGGTAACACTGATTATAACCTGTAACAATTCCTTAGTAAATGATAAAATATACATAAATCTGGAATCAACTATCTATGAACCCTACAAGAAGCATTAGTAGATCATAAGATAAATAACTGTCAAATTAACTATTCACTAATCCTATGATAACCCACCTAATCCTTAGAGAGTACTCTACTTAGATTTACCTTACCCTCTAGTGAGAATAATTCTCAGTTAGGCAACCATCACATTGAGAATCCCCTTCTAGGGCCTTTGGGATCTCTATTAATGAGTGCACTCATTAACAATAATTACTTAGTAGAGATCCCACCTTTGACCAAGCCTCTAATCTCTAACATATGCATATATTTAACCACTGCAATATATATATATATATATATATATATATAGTCTGTCTCTAGAGATTCTTAATGAATCTCTCCTTGGATTCCAATTTGGAATCACGACATTCATATAGAATGTCTTCTAATCTCTGAGTTCTTTTTGAGAAACTCGACATTCAAAATGAATGCCCTCTAATCTTTGAGTTCTCTTTTTAGAGAAGCTCTACATTCAAAGATGAATGTTCTCTACACAAAATAGGCTTCTCTACAGATTTTTATAGTTTTCATCTCGTATTATTACATATTCTAGCAATCTAATAAAAATTAGATGTGTCTTACCTCTGTAGTCTATGACTATGTTCTTAAATAAGTATTTTGACTCCTCCTAAATTCATTGTATTACTAAAATATAGTTTTCAAGTAATGTAAAATCAAGTTTTGAGGGGACCTGAAACCCCATACAAAAATTATCCAAGATAAAGCATTAAGTTCAAAGTTTCAGCATTCTATCAGCACAAAGAACAAGTTTTACAAGGACCTGAAACCTGATAGACGAAACATTACAATTCATTTCAAAATCCCCTAAGGAAAACACCTAACTACTAGAAAAAACAGACCAGCAAAAACAACTAGATACTATGACCAGAACCACAAAAATGCAGCAACTACCAAAGACACAAAAAAACCAAAAAAGAAGAAACAACACCGTCATCAGACAAGCTCCTTCACCACTTTAGCCAAGGTCTTCCCAATAGCAGCCACTTCATCAATAGAATCTTTAGCAGTTGAACCTAGACCCACCCCAATAGCCTTCCTAGTGCTCTATTTGGTATACTTACTTGGTCCCCCACTCAAAGAAACAACCATTGGAGAGACAATCTCATCTGCACTTCTCCTTCCCAAGCTGACAGCGACGGCACATAAGCTAGATGTAACCACATTCATATTATGTGTACTATCCTTGACAAGTTGTCGTAATTTCGCCTCATAGTCTAGGAGCTTACCAGGAATGTCCTCAACCTTAGCTTCCAATTCCATCCTTTTGTTCTTTTCTGCTTCAAGATTGTCCTGCAGATCCTTGACCACCTTATAGAATTTATCTCATTATACATCCATGTATCTACCATGAGGGAAATGTTCGCCCGCATCTTAGCCTTATGAAGAAACTCAAGACTTCCACTACACTACTCCCAGCCACCTCAACAGGATCATCAATAACATAATTGCCATCCTCAATGGGTGGGCCCCCTTTTACATCTTCAAGCCTGGTATCAACAGTTCCTTCTAACAAGGTCTTCCCACTTTCGGCAACCACATTATCACCCGGCCCTTCCACATTATAGTTCCCTTCTGGCACATTTTCCATAAAGTTTTTCATTGGACTGACTATGGCTTCCTACAAATCACCCTTCATTTCTTCGAGGGGCTCCTTCTCCTCCTTATTTTCCTAACCCAAGATGGTCTCCTTCACATGACTCTCTCTAGTCTCCAGAATGTTAACATCCTAAGACCCATTACAAGTCTTCTTCAATTCTAAGGCATCAATAATTTTAATCTTATTTTCAAGAATTTTCATCAACCCATATCCACTTTTCATACTTTTTACAAAAGCATCCTCATGGCTTCCAGAGTAGCCATCATTGTTTGAGCTACAACCCCCACTCTCCATGACAGCCTCAACATCTCGACTACCCACATTCTCCTTTTTCCCTCCTACCTCAGCCTCCATATAATCATTTGACTCAATATCCTTCTCCCTAGCTCTAAGTTTCTTGATACCCGCACCAAAAAGACCCTTCTTTTTCTCCAACATCATCACTTCCTCCTCCTCATGTTCGAACCCACTCCCCAACTTAGTCCCCTACCTCTTTCTTGAGCAATCCATTTACCTTCAGGGGCCTCTTTCACTTTTGTAACATTTGTCTTCTCCAGAGAGCCCTTAAGTGACTTTCGTTTCCTTTTTACTGACGACATTGACACCCCGGAGCCTTATCCCTACAAAATTCTGAAATCAACAAAATTAAACCCTCATGGAGAACAGGCTTACTCTCTTTTTTGCGGTGAGCCCTTAACCCCTACAGGAGAGTATTTCAAGTAATAGGGAAACGACATTTTGTCCTTGTTCCTCAAATGGTTCAAGAAAACAAAATGATAATTATGGACTCTCCTAAAGCGTCCATCTAAAATGAAGTACTCCCTTACACATGAAAGAACATTCTGCCAAATTTCCTTAATCTGGTCTAAATCCAAAAAATCTCCAACCTTTACCAACTTCTTCTCCTCTTTCGGGGTCTTAGGAAACTTCTTTAAGGTTGTGTTAGAAATCTTTGTTTCCTTTTTAAATTTGATCCCCGTGTTTGGAAGACTAGTTATCTCGGCAAGAAACTCCTCAGTAATGGTAACATTAACCCCATACATAGTAACTCTCTCTCCAGAACAATCATTGGAAAACTCTTCTGAAATGTGGTTTAAAACCATGGAGTCTTTCTAAGTAAGAAGTTACCTCACCTTTTTTAAGTTGCTCTCTCTCCTTCCAGTAATTATAGTTCGAAGGCTCCTATTTTCTTTGCTCACCCCCCATATTCCAAGCTTGAAACACAGAGACCTTTCGCAGAGCAAAAATAGCATTCATAAAAATAGTGAAAAATAACAAACTTTTATGACCTAAAACAGCCTTCGCCAACACCCAGAATACGTGCCTCATTAATATGATAATAATGAGAAGGTACTTCCTCAAATTTTGATAATTCATTTCATTATTACCAATGTTCCCGCAGTGTAAATGAGAATAATTAATTAATCCTCCCCACATTAGCATTAGTCACATCAAAGTTTATTAATTCCTTGAGCTCCGTATCGGCGCTTACGTCCTCCTTCCACGACGGTTGTCTACCAGTGCTGACGGCAATATTCGCAATCCAGTCAGCCACCATATTAGTTTCTCGATAGCTATGAGAAATATGGACTTTATCAAATTTATTAAGGAGCTCCTTTATTTTCAAAACAGCAGCTTCAATAGTCCACGAAATGGATTTTTTTTATTATTTAAAGAATTAATTATATTGAGAGTCCCCTTCCAGCCAAAGGTTTTGATATCTAATTTCCACTGCCATTCTAACCACGTAAAGTGCAACAATTGCCTCCGCAATGTGACTAGAAGATATACCAATGGGAACTGCAATAGCATTAACGACACTCCCATAGTAATCCCTTAAGACTCCTCCATGGCCAGCCCTTGCTAGATTACCTTTCGCTGACCCATCAAAATTGGCTTTTAGCCATCCATTTGCAGAGCTAACCAAACCACTCTCTCTCTTTTAGATTTTGGCTTTGCAAAAGTGTTCATAGCAGGGTCCATAATATTGAACTCCCCCATACCACCATTATGGGATATGAAATTCTCCTTGATTGCCCTGACAATTTTTTGACCCACAACCCAAGATGGAGTATTTTTATCCTTGAAGATACGACTATTCCTTTCTTGCCATATACCCCAGCACAGGTGTGGTGGGGAGAAGTTCCAGAGAGCATTGACTTTGGGACTTTTCATTGGACATTTCCAACTTATAAAGCAATTAGTCAAATTATCAGCGTGAACCCAACTCGCATTCTAGTAATTTACAAGTTTGTTCCATATGACTGAAGCTACAATGGATGAACAAATGATTAGTATTTTCAGCCTTTCTTGCAAAGGATACATCTATTAACCAAATGAAAGCCTCTCTTATTTAAATTGTCAATGGTCAAGATTTAAATTTGGCGAGCAATCTAGAAAAAAATTCAATTTTAGGAACAAGACCTATCATCCAGGCCTTCACCTAAGGTTAGTATTAATTTCCACAATGTTCACCAATTTCCCATCTTTCCAATAATTAGAAACACTATCTCCAAATTTTTGTTTACACCTTTCAATAAATCCAGAATCATTGAAAGCACTCTCCAAAGGATAGTCCAAGAGCCAGCAGTCCTCCCAAAACTTAATTCTCCTACCATCTCCCACCTTCCATCTACTCCTTAAAGCCACAATATTCTTGACCCCTTGAACTACATTCCAAATGGAAGAGCCATGGACAACCGGGGGGGAATAAAAAAATCCTAGATAGAAGAGATATTAAATAGATATTTATGTTTCCAAATAGTACTCCACTCCTTAGTAACCTCAAAGACCCTCCACCCTTGCTTAGCAAGGAGAGCTTTGTTCATGGTCTTCGGCTTACACACTAAGTCCCAAGCAACCAAAGGCATTCTTTTCTTATCCTTTGTCCCCATCCAAAGAAAATTCCTTTGAATTCTTTCAATGGCATCAACATACTTAGCCAGATGAAAGCCTCTCTTGTTTAAATTGTCACTAGTCAAGATTTAATTTTGGAGAGCAATCCAGAAGAAAAAAAAATCAATGTTAGGAATAAGACCTATCATCCACGCCTTCACCCAAGGTTAGGATTAATTTCCACAATGTTCACCCATTTCCCATCTTTCCAATAATCAGAAACATTATCTCCAAATTTCTATTTACACCTTTCAATAGATCTAGAATCATTGAAAGCACTCTCCAAAGGATAGTCTAAGAGTCAGCAATCCTCCCAAAACTTAATTCTCCTACCATATCCCACCTTCCATCTACTCCTTAAAGCCACAATATCCTTGACCCCTTGAACTGCATACCAAATGGAAGAGCCATGGGCAACCGGGGGGGAATTGAAAAAATCCTGGATAGAAGAGATATTAAATAGATATTTATGTTTCCAAATAGTACTCCATTCCATAGTAACCTCAAAGATCCTCCACCCTTGCTTAGCAAGGAGAGTTTGGTTCATGGTCTTCGGCTTACACACTGAGTCCCAAGCAACCAAAGGCATTCTTTTCTTATCCTCTGTCCCCTTCCAAAGAAAGTTCCTTTGAATTCTTACAATGGCAACAACATACTTAGCTAGAATTCTAAAGAGACTCAACACATAAGTAGGTCAACTTTGAAGGCAAGATTTTAGTAGGGTAACTTTACTTGCTTGGCTAAGTAAATTACCCTCCAACCCGCTAGCTTCATGTTCAATTTATCCACCTAAGAGTCCCAAAATGACTCAGGAGGCTTTAATCCTAGAGGAAGACCAAGATAAGTCATAAAATAGTGTCATCGGTATTGATGGTTAGCCGTTACGATAATTATGAATTACTTTTGAATATAATTGAGAAATATGGTATTATCATGGAAATACTCTTTTTGGATGTAGGAGCAGACGAAAGGGGGAAGCATTGTTGAATAGGATTTAAGGAATGGGGCACCAAAAAGGTCCATTGCCAAACCATCAAATATGGTATCTAAGTATTTTGGTGAAGGATTTAATGGCTAATCAACATAGAGTATTCCTTGGACAATCATGAGCTACCCGATCGGTTCCTAATGCAAGAGAAACATTAAACATTTAAAAACTTAAAAGAATTTGTTAACTTCTTATCTTGAGATTATTGAGTGGTTAAAATGTGACTCTATGTATTGACACCATGTTATTTTTTGCTAACATCTATAATTGCACCTACATGTATATATATGTACATGCGTGTGTGCACAATCAATATATTGATAAAAGGAATTATATGTGCTTTCAAAATTGCACACGCATATAAGTGTATGTGTACGTACAACCATAGGTGTTACCAAATAGCATGATGGCAATATATATTGGTTAAAAAAATCTAAAGAAATATAATCTCTAAATCTTTGATTGGCTCCATGTCATTGAGCGAATGCCACCTTTATATCAGCATTATTCCTTTTGAATTTTATAAGATTTGAAGAGTTTCTTGTGACCGATGATGGCCATGCACAGCACTTCTTTCTTGTAACAGATGAAGAGTATAGGAGATCTATTTTACACTCCTCATTGCCAAGGAAAAGCTCTCTTGTTTTTCATTTTCTTTTGCACTTGATTGCTCTGAGTTAGCGAGCAAGAAATCTTTCCCATTACTACAACTCCTTTCAGAGACTCATTACTTGTTACATATCACGATACCACAACTACAAGATCAATCATGCTATTGTGCGCAATACAAGAAGCTCTTTTCCGTGCTGAAGTTTGTGTTGTCAGACCATGACAACTAATCATAACCATCATTCTCAGGTCATGCAATCATTTACTCAAGCTTCTTTTTATATATTTCTCTGTCTTTTCCGATTGTTTTCAAGATGATTTTCCACGATGGAAATGAATGGCTATGGTGATGATGTACATTCACAATCATGGATAAGCATGCTAGTTGTAACCAAATGCTTAAAGTGTATTGATTCTGAAAGCATACTTCATCTTATTATATTTTTTATTCATGCATATCGGGTGATATCGTTTATACAGATGTGCATAATCATGTACAGATTGACTCCATTGTAATTGTTTAACAATCACTTGTAAAATGCATATCATGTACATTATACATAGAGTTGGTTCCATTATATTTTGTGAGGCCTACATCTGACTTATACAGTGCTATCACCCATATGCCACTGAGATAAGAATCGGATTGGAGGAAGTACATTCTGAATGAAAAGTTGAATGCATTTTTACCCAGAAATCTCCCAGGATGCACCCAAAACTAGAAGGGTCAAGCATAAATGGGTGAAGAGGAGAAGTATCCTTGCAATAACAAATTGAATGTCAATAACGAAAGTAAATAAACAAGTAAAACTTCTTAGACCAAGTCAGCTCATGGTTGTCCAAAGTATATTCAATTGTCAAGTCGAACGGTGGTGATCAAGCTTATACAATGCCCATCTAAATCCTTGGCCAAGGTAGGTTAGAAGCATGCCTGCCGCAATTATAACTAGAGGTCAGGGTGCTAGCTGACAGAGTGGAGGTTGTTGGAGGAATTTTGCTGCCTTGTCTATTGCTTAGCCGACACTCTTAACACCAAAATCCTTGGGTGGCAGGACTATGATGTCCTTAGCCTAACCCCGAGGTAGGGAGGGCCTTTCTCGTATGAGATTGTGTGCGGATATGTTAAGGTTTGCGGTTGGGAGGTTAAGCCTAAGCCAATGCTTCTCCTCTTCACCAAATGCCAAGGCTTAAACAACTCATTGATAGTTAGTTTGACTCATGTAGGTTTCTTTATCTTTTGCCCATTCTTACTTTAATTTCATGTTACCCTTGAGATGCATGTGTGTATATATACGTGGTTTCTATCAAGTTTAATTGTGGAAGTTAGTTATGGAAGTCATATTAGTTTCCTTCATATGAATTTAAAATGGTTATTGCTTTAATTTTGTTTACTTACTCTTGTGAAATGAAATCAGTTTTCTTAGAAGGAAGTAACACATATAACCACTGTTATGTCATTCTGTTATGAAAATCAATTATTTTCTGAATATGTTTTCTAAATTCCAGCCTATGAGAAATGTTATGTTAGAGGTTGCAAATATTAAAATAACCTTCATGTTTCTTTTTAATGCTCACTATTATATCTTATTATATCTCTGTCAATATTAGAATGTTTCTAATATTTAGGTGTAGTCTAGAATAGAATGTTTCTATTCTATTCGACTCCCCTCTTTGTATATATAGATCAGTTTGATCTCTAATTAATTCATTCAAGTATTCCGCCATTTACATGTGTAACATGGTATCAGAGCTAGGGTTTAAACCCTCTGTGCAAATCGATTGAAAAATTGTGTCTTCAGCTACTGGCGTTCTTGGAAACCCGTAGCTTAGTCTGTAAGTCACAAATCTGAAGGTCGTTTTTTCAAATCTGGAGGTCGTTTTTTCAAATCTGTTCACATCCAGATCTCAAAAAGTGGGATTTTTTGGTTGTTTTTTTCAAAAACGGGTCTGTCTATCCCTGTTGGATATTCTGCTCGCATTTCAGCTGCTGGGTTTTGTTGTTTTTTTCACCTGCAAACATCTTTTTTCTGCCTTTTTGACCTTTTTGGCCGCCGACTGTTATTCTGCTCGAAACCCTAGTTTTTGACTTCGGAAAAATTTTCTGAGCACATATTCTTGGTGGGTTTTTTGAAATCTCAAATGGGTCTTCATCAAATTTTTGTGGGTGCCTCGTTTTTTGTGCCTCGATTTTCGAGCCAGCGGATCTGGATTTCGACAACATTTTATTTCTGGGTTTTTCGAGCTCTTTTCTAGTTACTTCTCCAATTTTTCTGGGTCTTTCATTTTCTCACCTCGAAGTTTGTGCCATTTGAAATATTCACATATTATAAGCATCTGTATCAGCAGCATCAAAAGTTGGACTCAATTAAACAGCACGCCAATGCTGCCCAACACTCAGAGCAGAAAGAATCTATCTACCATGCCTTTATGGCCAGCATACCTGCAAATCATGTGAAATCTTCTGCTTGGTACATCGATTCTGGTACCTCCCAACATTTCACTCATAGGCGTGATTGGTTTGTTGAATTCACTCCCTATTCTGACTCAGTAATCTTTGGAGGCGGTGAAGAATACAATATTGTCGGCAAGGGCAATGTTCAGATTCAGTCTGGAGGAAGAAAACTCATGTTTCTCAATGTATGTTATGTTCCTGGCATGAAACATAATCTTCTGTCTGTTAGTCAGATTATGAAGCACTCTCCTCAGTTGGATGTCGTTTTCAGTGGAAATAAGTGTTCGATTATTGATCGTGTTTCCCGCACTACCCTTGCTTTCGGTCTTGAGGATCATGGTATTTATAGGCTTGTAGATTCAGGCGATTCCCTTGAGCATGCCTTCATCGCCGAATCATCTGCTCTCAGCAGTCTCTGGCATCAGCGATACGGTCATCTGAACATTCAATATCTAGCACAACTTGCTCGAGATAATTTAGTCCATGGCCTACCTAATATTCAGACCCAGAACCATCGCGTTTGCGGAGCTTGCCAAGCAAGGAAGCAACATAGGACACCATTTAAGAATGGTGAATCATGGCGGGCATACAGAGTACTCCAGCTAGTCCATGCTGATGTATGTGGTCCTATGAATACTCCTTCTATTACTGGGAACAGGTATTTTTTACTCTTTGTGGATGATTTCAGTCGCAAAATGTGGGTATATTTTCTTAAGCAAAAATCAGATGCCTTTCTTGTATTTCAGCACTTTAAAGCTCTAGTAGAAAAAAAGTCTGGTTCCTCCATCCGTACTCTTAGGACCGATAATGGGGGGGAATTCTGTTCTTCTGTTTTCTCTGCCTTCTGTACTACTCATGGCATTAGACGTCAATTCACCACACCTCACACCCCTCAGCAAAATGGTGTTGTAGAGCGTCAAAACCGTACCATCACAGAAATGGCTAGGACTATGCTAGAACATAGAAATGTTCCCAGAAAATATTGGGCAGAAGCAATATCCAGAGCTGTCTACCTTCTTAACCGATCACCCACCCTTGCAGTTAATCATAAGACTCCTGAGGAAGCCTGGTCTGGTCGCAAACCTAGGATCAACCATTTGAAAGTTTTTGGCTCTCTGGCATATGTATGGATTCCTGATGCCAAACGCACTAAGTTGGATTCCAAAAGCCAAAAACTTATGTTCACAGGATACAATCACACACATAAGGCCTACAGACTGATTGATGTAAATACTGATCATTTAATCTTCAGTCTTGATGTTGTGTTTGATGAGGAATTTGGACCATTTCTGCTCTCTGACTCCCCACCACATTCCAAGATTCAATCTTCAGCAATCTCTGACTTGGGTTCTTCTATTTTATATGAGTCATCTGATGCTACTGATACACCACCTCAGTCACTTCCAGATAATACAACTCCTGCTCCTGCTTCTCATCCAGCTATTCCGTCAGCATCTGATATTGGCTCCTCGACTCTTCGGCCAAAATGGTGGGCTCAAACGATTAGTGATCTTTGTCCTGATGAACTCATTGAGGGTAGAACCTCCAGAAATAAGAGCCTTCAGCACAACACAGTTAATATAGCTCTTATGGCCAACATCCACAGTATCCCTGAGCCCCAGATATATGCAGAGGCCAAAGGAATTCCAGAATGGGAACAAGCAATGGATTCTGAGCTTCAGAGTCTTCAAAAGAACCACACTTGGGTTCTTTCAGATCTCCCTCCTGGGAAGAAACCCATTAGCTGTAAATGGGTCTATAAGGTCAAGTACCATGCAGATGGTACCTTGGACAAATACAAAGCTAGACTTGTTGCTCGAGGATTCACCCAGCGCGAAGGCATTGATTATGAGGAGACATTTGCACCGACAGCCAAGATGAGCACTATTCGCATTCTTCTTGCAATTGCAGCTCAATATGGTTGGAAAGTTCATCAGATGGATGTGAAGAGCGCCTTTCTCAATGGTGAATTACAGGAAGAAGTCTACATGACGCAGCCCCCAGGTTTTAAGGTTGCCGGTTCAGAACACAAAGTATGTAGACTCCAGAAGGCCCTCTATGGTCTTAAACAGGCCCCTAGGGCTTGGTACATAAAGATTGATCATTACTTGGTTGCTCAAGGATTTCAGCGTAGTCCGTCAGACAGTAATCTATATATTAAACACTCTGGTAATGATATTCTTTTTCTTGTTGTCTATGTGGATGATTTGATCATTACTGGAAATTCAGAACATTTGATTTCAAAAATCAAACAGGATCTATGCAGAACTTTTGATATGACAGATCTCGGATTGCTTCATTATTGTTTAGGTATTGAGGTTTGGCAGACTGACAATAGTATTTTTTTTGTCTCAGTCCAAGTATGCCAGAAGTTTGCTTGATAGGTTTCGAATGCAGGATTGCAAATCTGCCTCCACTCCAATGGAGACTGGTCTGAAATTGTCCGCACAATCTATTTCTCCTCCTATAGATGAAACACTCTTCAGGCAGCTAGTAGGTAGTCTCATCTACCTTACTACTACTAGACCTGATCTCAGTTTTGCAGTCAGCTACATCTCACGGTTCATGACAAACCCCAAGACTAATCATTGGATTGCAGCGAAACGTGTGTTACGCTATGTACATGGTACTTTAGATTACGGTCTTCTTTACACAAGGAGTACTACTCCTCAACTCAGTGGATTCACTGATTCCGATTGGGCCGGCTCAGTTGATGATAGGAAATCTACTTCTGGCTATTTGTTTAGTATCGGATCTGCAGCAGTTACTTGGACCAGTAAGAAGCAACAAGCACATGCACTCTCCTCTACAAAAGCAGAATATAGAGGAGCTGTCAAGGCAGCTTGTGAAGCAATTTAGCTCCGGCAGATGCTTGCAGATATGCATATTCCTCAAGCAGGTTCGACTTCTTTGTTTTCAAACAATCAAGGCGTACTCAAACTTGCCAAGAACCCAGTGTTTCATGAACGAACCAAGCACATAGAGCTTCATTGCCATTACATCAAACAATTAGTAGAAGATGGATCTATTCAGTTACGCTATGTTCCTACCTCAGAGCAATCAGCAGATATTTTCACTAAACCCCTTGGTCCTGACAAGTTTGTTAAATTCAGGGGATCTATTGGTGTAGTAAATAGATTGAGCATTAAGGGGGGGTATTAAAATAACCTTAATCTTTCTTTTTAATGCTCACTATTATATCTTATTATATCTCTGTAAATATTAGAATGTTTCTAATATTTAGGTGTAGTCTAGAATAGAATGTTTCTATTCTATTCGACTCCCCTCTTTGTATATATAGATCAGTTTGATCTCTGATTAATTCATTCAAGTATTCCGCCATTTACATTTGTAACAGCAAAATGATCTTTGTCATAATCTGTTATTATATCATTTTTCCAATCTCCCATCTCCTGAGATACTAGAAATAGTGTTGATGTGGGGTCTCCTTGACAAAGCATCTACTAGTCCATTCTTTACACCTTTCACATATTCTATATGAAAATCATAGGCTTGAATTTGCTTACGACTTTTGTTGTGTGTAGTTTAGATCCTTATGATTCAAGAAGAAACATAGGCTATTATCATTTCTTTACTATGAACTTTCCACAAATTAGGTATTGACAAAATTTTGCTAAGGCATGCAATATTGCCAACATTTCTTTGTCATATATAGAGTAATAATTATCTACTTCCCTGAGTTTACAGATTTCAAAAGCTATAGAGTGTTACTTTTGCATCAATAGAGCTCCTATTCCTACTCTTGACACATCACATTGTAATTCAAAAGGCATAAAGAAATCCGGTATAGCTAATATTGGGCATGAACTCATGACTTCTTTTAGTTGTACAAACGCTGCTTGTGCTTTATCATTCCAAGGGAAGGCTCCCTTCTTCGCTAGGTTTGTAAGGGGGGTTGCGATATTTGAGAAGCCCTTCACAAATCAACAATAATAACTACATACTCCGACAAAACCTCTAAGCTGAGTAAAGGTTCTTGGTTTTGGCCATTTTTTGATAGCTTTGATTTTTTTCGTCCATACTTACAACTTCTTTGTTGATTTTATGCCCAAGATAAAATACTCAAGTCCAAATTCGCAGTTTGAAATTTTAGCATATAGTGTTTCCAAAATACTCAAAACCTCTTCAATATGTTTTAGATGCTCCTCCCATGTTTTTCTATAAATAAAAATGTCATCAAAAAATATAAGAAGAAACTTCCATAGCTGCTGTCTAAAAGTGTAATTCATGCAAGATTGAAAATTTGCTAGTGCATATGGGAGTCCAAATGGAAGCATTAAGAATTCAAAGTGTCCATAAAAGAACCTAAACGTTGTCTTATACACATTTTCTTCCCTTATTCTGATTTGATGATATCCTAACCTTAGATCGATTTTCGAAAAATAGCACGCCCCATATAATTCATCCATTAACTCATCAATTATAAGGATAGGGTATCTATTTTTTATGGATGTCTTATTTAATGCCCTGTAATTGATGCACATTATCATGGTTCCATCTTTTTTCTTAACAACTACTACTAATGAGGCAAATGGACTACTACTAGGTTGTATATGTCCCATCTCTAATAGTTCTTTGATGGTTTTTTTCAATTTCTTCTTTATATTTATGGGGGTTTCTATAAGGCGTTGTAATTACAAGCTTTGCACCTTCCTCTATTTCTACAGCATTTTCAAAATCTCTTTTTGGGGCAATGACCAAGTGGAATATTTCAAATTTATTTTGTGGCTCAAGGGGTTTCACTACATTCTTTATGGACTCTTTAAGGCCTTCTATGAACATTTGAGTAAGTCGCTTTTGGGAGAGATTTGGAATCAACATTGTTAACCCTTAATATTGTTGTACAAATTCATCCACTGTTTTATTTTGTTTAAGATGTGTTAATTCTTGAAAGTGCCATTTTGTATCTTTTTCATCAAATCTGTTAATGAGGTTTTGGGAGAATTCTCCATAGGAGTTTTTATTTTGATGCCCTGATGAGATCAGTCCACGGCGCCACCATTCATGTGTTGCTCCTTCCAGATGAAGTATCGCAAATTGGAGAGCATCTTCTTCTATCATGGGACTTAGAATGAAAAATGTGTTCAGTATTTGTAACCATGTGTGGGGTCTAATCTTTCCTGATCCATCAATTTAAAATTGTTATGTTGCTCACCTTGTGTTTGAGTTCTTTAATACCACTTCTCTAATATGAGGATCTAACTCTACATAAGCCCTTGCTATGTCCTCAATATGGGTCATGGGTTCATGGGTTCTATTACTTCCTCTTCCCTTGGGGATCCTTCTCTAGGTAGGAATGGGGCTTGGGGAACTCTGTACTCGGGGTCATATTATTGTTAAGCTAGTGTCTCTCCCTTGGTTGGGTTATCCCTTTAAGTTATTGATTGGATTTCCCATGTTTTTTAGAGCACGGAAGAGGGTTTGATTTGATTTTTCCATTTGACTTATTAATGTTTGGTTTGTTTGCTCCATATAGGATCTGAATCTCGTTGAATTAGTCATTCATTGTGTCTTTCCTTGTTCTTCTCTTGTAAGTAACCAGACCTAAATTTGAATGAGTCAAGTCCTATAGGGTAGCGTCAAGCATCGAAATTTAAAATCTGGGCTATTATAGTAATGTGTGGTCCATTTGGGCCCAATGTCCAAGCATATCGGCCCAGCTAGGACCTAAATCTGGATGCCCAACAAAAATAGATTGGGTGAAAATTAAGAGAAATTAATAAATTATGCACAGGCCTGGTCTCAAAACTCAAGGAAGTAAGTCCCAAAGTCTAGCATGTGGCCTTGAGATTGTTAAGACAGGCTTAAACTGACTTAGGCTAGGCCTTAAATTCTATAACATGTGGATCCAAATACTGATCTGAACCAAATGAGACACAAATTGACCCCTTAAACATGTGGTGTGTGCCCTAATACTTCCTAAATGAAGTGCCAAGGACCCAAATTCAAATTGAACCTCCAAGTGTCGACTCAAAACTCGAGGAATGGTCCCAAGTATGAATTAAATACTGAGAGTAAGCACAAAACTCAATGCAATTATAAGACAGGGGCCTAGATTCAATGCAGATCGGAATTGCAAATCATATGGGACTTGCCCTATATCTAAAACTTACCAAAATGTGGGCCTAAGTTCCAATTCAAGGGTCTAATTAATGTTGCATAAGGCCTTAAAGAGTTAACCAAGCCCCTTTTTTGTGAAGCGTGTTGCCCATTTGGGCCCAATATTGAAGCGTGCAAACCTTAACATGGCCCTATTTCCCAAGGCGTAGGCCAAAATTTAGTATCTGTAGCCTTAGTTTTAAACTCGCAGGCCCAAATCTGGGCCCTTATTGCTAGATATGTGGTCATGTCTCCACAATTATGCCCCAAATTTTGAATTTGAAGGCCTAAATTTGATCGCAGGGCTTTGAATTCAAATGTAAAGGCCTTAAATTTAATGAGGAGCTTCCCTGAACAATTTAAAATATAGCAACTTCATGGGCAGAATTTAATTACCTTTAGGTTACCCCATTTATATATACACAAAGGATGAAAACTACTTATTTTCAAATGCAAAAACAAGTTTTTAGGCAGGCCAATGAGGTTATGAGAATTATCTATGATACTAGTACCTCTCAACATTTTACCAGGGCCATTGGAAGTTGAAACTCATGGGCCTTCACTAGGCAACCAGAAGATTGCAGCCCAGGTCTCCATGGTATTCTATGCTCTTCACTACCTAGTCAACCACACTTGCCACCCTCCAATAGCTTTGCATGGAGATCAAAAATCTCCTCCAAAATTTGAAGTCTTAGAGTCCTCTAGAGCCACTAGTGTGGAAGAAAACTGAATTTTCCAGCTCTATTAGTACTATAAGTCTATAGTTGTAGGAATGGTATGTTCTACGGCTGTAGTATAATTGCCCATTTTGTGGGTTTCATTGAGTATTGGAGATGTTTGTAGCTAAATTGGCAAAAAATTCAGAAACATGTTTCAAAAACAGCTAATCTAAACTTTTCACACTGTAGTGTATAATGTCCCTTATTATTAGAGCTTGAAAGAAATTAAATAGTTAAATTAAGATGTCAAAAATTTACAAATTAAAAGATAACTACTTTTGATTATGTAAAAGTGCTCTTAAGACTGACCTAAGCTGTGTCACTGGGCATCGAGGCCCAAAAGGGCAGTTTATAAGGTCAGTTTTTTGGTGGGAAAATATAAAGATTAAAATGGAAAATTAAAAGATTTTCTCTCAAGGAAAGTTATAAAAGGAGTTAACAAGAAGAAAGGGATTAATTCTGAATATTCATAATCTCTTTTTGAGATTTGTGCCTATGGTCAGGTTCCTGCTACAGGATGAAAAGTTGAAAACCCAATTGGTTTCATGACGGATGAGTCCAAAAGGCTAAAGCTAATGATGAAAACCCTCTGCTTTCAACAGAGTGGTTCCATCCAAGGATGAACAATGAGCTAAACATTTCTAATTAAGAGATGAAACCCTCAGATTCTATTGGGGCAATTTTATAGAAAATTATCCTTTCACCTCAATGAGGAAATATATCATAGCAGAGTAACAATTGTGCCCAAAACGTATATGATTTTTCTTCCAGTTGTGCATAAAAGATTTAGTTTACATTTTTGTGCAAAAATAGAAGATATATTTCTTCAAGGTCTTGGTTTTCGAGCTCCAACGTAAACTTTATCGTGACCTTCCGGGAAGTCCCGGTGCTTCACCCCTATGAGCATCACCTAGATCCAATGAGTGCTAAGTGTTCCACTTATTCTCATGAGCGATGGATTCATGTTGAATCACTACTCATGAAACATGGCTCAATGAGTTTGACTCAAAATCACACAGTTAAATCCTAATAGAAATATCACAATTTGACTTGCTATGGAAATTATCTCCTACTTATCAATTGATGAGCTTAAGGGGCTTTCTAATGAATGGTTCACAAGGCACAACACATGGTGAAGGTTTTGCAAATGGGGTTGCAAGCTTTAGGTTTAACCATGGAGGAAACTTCATAGTTAAGTGCGCTCAGGCTGGAGTAGTATTAGGATGGGTGACCTCCCGAGAAGTCCTGGTGCTTCACCCCTGTGATCATCACCTAGATCCAATGAGTGCTAAGTGTTCCACTTATTCTCATGAGAGATCGATTCATGTGGAATCACTACTCATGGAACATGGGTCAATGAGTTTGACTCAAAATCACACAGTTAAATCCTAATAGCAATATCACAATTTGACTTGCTGTGGAAATTATCTCCTACTTATCAATTGATGAGCTTAAGGGGCTTTCTAATGAATGGTTCATAAGGCGCAACACTTGGTGAAGGTTTTGCAAATGGGGTAGCAAGCTTTGGGTTTAACCATGGAGGAAACTCCATAGTTAAGCACGCTCAGGCTCGAATGGGTGACCTCCCGAGAAGTCCCGGTGCTTCACCCCTGTCAACATCACCTAGATCCAACGAGTGCTAAGTGTTCCACTTATTCTCATGAGGGATGGATTCATGTTGAATCACTACTCATGAAACATGGGTCAATGAGTTTGACTCAAAATCACACAATTCAATCCTGATAGCAATATCACAATTTATCGTGATTTGTTGCCAAATGATTAATTTGTGGAATTCATTGGAACCCCAACTATTACAGGTAAAACAATTTGAAAAGTAATGTTTGTGGGAATTACTCAATCTACAAATTAAGATAGGTAAACCTAGCATTAAAGTTTAAAGATAAAATATTTTATGAATTTGAGCACATACCCATAGCATTAGGTGAAACACACTTTCTCCTTGTTCGAAGGTTTAACAATCAGCTACATCTGCCGCCGCCTACAAAAGGGGATATCTGTCAATTCATTGAATTTCTTAAGCCTTCCTACGTGGGTGTATTATTATAGGAGGCATGGAGAATTGATTTACTATCAGTGAATAACAAAGGGAAAATTTTTAGATGAGGAGTTGTGGGACAAAGGGGAAGGTAGCTGACTGGGCAATGGAATAAGAGACAGCTTCTTATAAAGAATCGGACTTCTTTTTGCTAACCACCAGAAGTTCAAGAGTTAACAAAAAACCTTTTCCGAATAATGTGAAAAATAGCTGTAGATTTCCAGAGCGACTGGGACTCTTTACACCTGCTGGCACCTGCTACTGTTTGCCATAAAGTGCAAAGACTTGGTTGTTTGGGAGATTTCAAGACAATCAGCACAAGAGTGATCAAGTGGAATGAAGTGAACTTAGACATATTAAGCATCATGCATATTAACAGAGATTTGGATCAGTGGCTACTCTATTAGATGAGTCAATATTGTTTGGAAAGGTATCAGGAGGAGTTTTTAAAGTTATCAGATTATAACTTTCAGGCTTCAGTCAAATCAACAAGTGTGTACAGTGGTCATCTAGAAACTAGTTTCAGATTTATGTGGCAATTATATATGCTGCAACAAATACTATAGGTTAGTTTTGCATAAAATCACTATCTTAGTTTCTACTAGCTATTGTATAAGTTTCAGACCACCTTTTATAAGTATATGAGCAATATCTAAATTAGGTCAGCAGCAGTTGTTCCAAACTTTAAGTGGTACTGTTGGTTACAACTTCACATCATTTGGAGTTGATTGAAATAAGAGTATCCTTAATTGGCATTCTGTCAAAGAACCACCAAATTACATTTTGGGTTTTGAGCAAAACTCAAATTTTATAGAAATCCTAGAAAGGTTCTACACGGGCACTGTAGCAGCAATGTGTAAACCTGAAAATTTGGTAAAAAATGTTGATTTAACACTGTCAAAAAAAATCTAGACAACCACAAACAAAAAACCCGAATGTGATCCTAGAGTAGAATTGCTTGAAATGGATATGAAAGTTTTCGTCCTCAAATCCAAACTTGGATACCAAGGGAGTTTTCATCCTCAAGTTCTCCCACACAAATGGCTTTTGTCCTCAAATGTTACAAGCTCTAATTTTGAAGGAAAGTGAAAATGGCGAGTAATAAATGATTGAAATGGTTTTCACCTATCCTTGTGTATTCACTCTTTTTTTTTTATGTTTATATTAAAAAAATATATATATGTGGTTTTTCCTAAGTATTTAAAAGTATGTTTTAAATTACAAAAAGCCTATTTTTGAAATACATCTTCAATAAAGTGTTAAAAAGTATTTTTTATGTAATAACCCTCACCTGGCTCAACTATCCAACTGGCAATATGTACGAAATCTTAATTTTTTGTTTCTGCTAATTCTGTCTATGTTATGGACATTTAGGTGGCATATGTGCCCCTTGCGTTCTTTTTGCTTGTAATTTGAATATACAATTTAACACCAATTTCTTGCCAAGATAGTTATTTTGAAAATACAAACATGATGCACCAAAGAAATACTGAATTTCACATTTATTTGATGAGTGAAGATACAATGGAAATAAAATATCGAATTTAACAACTGATATTGAAATTCCACTTTGCAATTTTAATATTTTATTGAACTTCTAGGAAAGCTGAAAATTACAAATGCAATCAATGACAACTGATTTTTATATCAAACTAGTCGCCCAAAACATATGGTCTCCTCTTTAACTGATCGCTGCTCAATTCAATGGTACTGGCAGCCTTTGACAAATTGATGGCTCCAAACACCAGATCACAGGCATATAATGATAGCCGCAGCCCCTTTTAACTCACACACAAGGCACCAAATGGAGATGCGAACTTCTAATGTAGACTAAGACCTTCAAACAGAAAATGCAGACCTGTTATAACAGATCACCATGCCAAGAAACATGAATCGCAGGCCTGTTACTGTAAATTTCCAGCCTTAAATAAATCACAGCCTCCTGGATATGAATCACAGGCACTGGAGAAATAAATCCCCTTCTCCTAGAATGACGTCTCAGCCTTGGCAATGGTTGCAGACATTGGTAATACCCAAACGTGGCCTCCAGATAAAAAAAAGCAGTAAGAAATGCCCAGATCTACCCTCCAATATGCAGACACGGGATGGTGTAAAAGAATCTAATGGATCTGCTCACAAATGCAGACAATAATCTTCAGCAACATTAGACACAGTAGGAACAGTCAGGAGAATTAGCAAATAGTTTTACCTTAGAAACCATTTGCAAGCAATCCCAAACTAATTTTCCCTAACTCAGACCCTTATACCTCAGCAAGGGCACAAAACCAATAACTTGGAAAAAAGTCACAAAGACACAAAAGCAAATAATATTCAATTGATGCTTTTACCATCAAATGAGCTCATATTTATATTTCTTTATTGCCAAAAGTTTCCCAAAAGAACTCAGCTTCAGAAACTGCAGAGTTTCCTAAAAGAGTTCAGCTCTGGAAACTTTCCAACACAACTCATTTAGTAATATCTCATAATGACATTATAATAAAATATTATTATTATAATAATGCAACTTTAATCATTCATAAATAAGAGCTCATGCAAATATTTACCTCATCCACTGCAAATGACAACCAACTGCCAGAGCCACCCACTGCACTGCCAAAAATGGCAACTACCAAAAATAGACTTACTAAAAAGAGTGAGTCTGCAACTGGGACCCCCTAAACACACTGTCAGCTCACGAGGATCGTTGTAATGAACTGACTCAATCCTCTACAGAATCTTGCCAAAAATGGGGACATTACATTTTATAGCATTCTTCAAAATATCGTTATCGCCAACTTATCACCGAAGGAAAAAAAATAGATATCCACAAATATCGGAGATAAGTTAGAAACTTCTTGGAAAAATTTGGGAACTTAAGAATTGCTTGAATTTGATTAGAAATTTTTTTTTTTTGCAAAGTTAAATAAGGAGATACATCTAATGGGTTAGTAAATGAGTGAACAAACCAAAGAAGTTGATCTAGATATACATAAATGCAAATAGGGTACAAATTTGCATCCTCACGTCGGATGTTGATGGCTCGTAGCCAAAGTCTGATAGTCTGAACTATGAAGCAAATCAAAAATAGTGAATTGTCTTTGTAAAACTGTAAGCAAATTGTCTTCAAATCCAGAAGAAATTGCTCTAGAATGTTGCAAATGATCTTCTTTCTCCTCCAAACCCTTTCTTTTCTCTCCATACTTGTTCCTCCAAACAAAAAAGTATGTTTTGCCCTTTACTGGGCCATCACAATCTATACTGAAACCGCAGGCGATAAGTTGGCAATTTATCATGATAAATTGGCAAATTATCACTGTAAACTTCCAAAAATATCGGCGATTACTTAAAACTTCTTTTCGTGAAAACTAGACACAGTTTGTCAGCACATGAAACTTCTCGCGATAAGTTGAAATATCACATATATATCTGTGATATTTCAATATATGCTTAATACTATCACATAGGTCCTAAAATAACACTGAAATTGGGAAAATGAATGGATTGAGCCCACTTTAAATATAAAGCCTAGCTCATGGGAAATAAATAGCCCGTTGATAATGATTGAGAATATTAGTAAGAGGCTGTTATGCTGTTATACAAGTTCAGGCCCTAATCGCACCATATTATTGCTATGAAACCCTTTTTTGCTGTGGCTGTGCCACTCAGGCTTCCTCATTCAAAATGGTATTTTGGTTTTCCATTTACATCAGCTACATTGATTGGCACGGGATTTGATGGTAATATTCATTTTAGTAACAGAAAAACAATGGCTAGACATAATTCTAAATCAGCATAGTCTGTTAAGACTTCAATTGATATCAGTTGCATACCGTATTCACCAACAGGAATTCAATGGACTGGTGGACCTTGACTCATATTGTCTCAGTGTGCTAATCAGCTGCAGATTCAGTGATACTTCTTGTGCATCAGATATATCCCTGCAGCAGCTTAGTGACTACATCAGACTCAGGTTGCTGTTTAGGTTTGCCAAATCATTTCAGTATTGTTAATTGGCATGTTTAGTTATTGCTTTTACATCATGCATATATATAAGCATATTGAAGAAGTGAACTGGCATTGATAGTCTGTTGTTTCTGATCCGTAGCAGCTGAATATTATGTTGAGATTTGTTATCAGTTATTTCTAACTGTACCAGCTGTTTATCATTATTCATGTTAGGGTTACTTGCACCTACATAAATTCATTATTTCAGCTCACACATGCTTAAAATGTTTCCGATTTCCTGAGGTTGTCCAATTGGGGATACTGCATGCAAGAAACAAGAGAATTTTCTGTTGGTGCACCTTCTAATGGGCTAACCCAATAGTAATCCACACCAAAACATGAAAAAAACAGTTCCTCAAGAATCATGCACACATTTTATATGGCAGAATTCCAGAACTCATAAAATAGTCCATCAATGTACTCAAAAACTGGCATAACCCTAAGTAAATTCTGCCACGCAGAAGTATGGATGGCTGTTACATCCCTTCCTTGTGAACCCTTTAAAATAACTGTATTAACTGTTTCATGTGAAGTGTGATGTTAGACAGTTAATTAATTTTCATTTTATGAATCAGTAAGTTATGATCATTATGTTTTAAATTTATGTGCATGGAATATTGGGAAAGAATTAATTGATCAATGTAAATTTTCATTCTATAAAATTCTTATTGTTATAATTTTAACATCATGATGGTATAATCCTCCTTTCTCAGCAGATGCAGGAGAGGATCCAGCCTGTGAGTGGGGGAAGAGTATCATCAAAGTAAGGGGATGCACAGTTGAATCAAATCAAGCCATCAAACAGTGTATTAATTATACAAGTTTGCTACAGTTGAAATTAGTTAGTTGATAATATGCTGATTGCTATTTGTCACATGGCCACTCTAGAAAAGTTACGGTGATCGTGTCAAGTAAGTGAGACATCTATATGCAATAACAACTAGAATCATGTAATGTGCGCTTTGGTTTCCAACCTTGCACTTCGATCGCGACTCCTTTCTATGGGTTCAGTGTACAATCTTTTGAATGTAGATAGAGGACCAAGAAGGTTTGGATTTGCAAATTCCATCATCGCATAGAATTCATTTAGATTATTTTGCACAGGAGTCCCTGTCTGCCACAAACAAAACAGGAAAATTTTCTTAACTCCAGAAATAACTATAATGATATATTTACCAGTGATAGATTTTCATGTACAGAAAAGTGTATTTCACAAGCATAAGTGAAGCTAGAAAAAGCATTATAAAACATGGAAAAAGGACTATTTTCCCACTTAAACAGAAAATGTTCTCAATTCATCAAAGTTCTATAGACAACATATAACTAACTTAATTTGTATGCTATTAATACGTTCAGCAAAAAGATAAACAACGTGCTAAACACAAAGACATCCCTATGATTAGGTTTGTAACTTCCATGCATGTCAGCTCCAACTCTTATCTATCTTCATATAATATAAGATACATTTCTTTCAACTGACAGTAATATGCTTATGAGTTCTCTTAAATTATGTTTCCCAGTCATAAGCCATAAATTACAATTTCTGATTTCCAGTTGAAAAAAACATTGTCCTTGCTACAATGTTTCGAGGAGTATAATTACAAACTCATCCATGAATGTGACAAACTGCATGCAATTACATATACATGTTGAAGCAAATGAAATGGTATTGGATGGTTACAAAAAGTGACTGTATTGCGATATACTGCTCTGGGGCAGCAGAAGTGAATTCTAACTTCTATATAATTTATAAAATTGTATGAACACTTATTTGCATGCAGCTGTACCCCTTTTTGTGCCTATTTGTCTAAAAGTATTTACACTTATTGTGCATATACTTTAAAATCTGTCTATATACCTGGATAGCAATATTTATTTTGTATATTAAAAACAATAAAAAAAGCAAGACAAACATACCTTAAAATGTCAAACATTTCAGATGATGTAAAAATATTGTCTATTAGAAACTTGAGAAGAGACATGGGAAGAATAATGGAGAATTGAAGAACATCGAAAAGAAGAAATGTGTCACATGTGCCCAAATGAAGCATTAAATATCTCCGAGAATATTCTATCTAGAGTGGAAATCATTGTCCTCAATTTTGACATTACAAAAGTGAGGCAACCCTATGCAATTTTCTCATGGTTTCTTAGTTGCATCCTCTTTGTTCTAACATATTAATAAAGTGTTATGAAGGTAATTCGTCATCCTTGAGATTGTGCTTTATGTAACGTTATTTGTGTGTTCCTCTTGAAGGTTTCTGTCAAGTTAAATCCCCAAATGTTTTTAAGAGTTTTTTGTCCCTAGCTACAAGCACTTGATTTTTGGTAACTTTCACGTCTTTTCTTTGTTTTTCTTTTTGTTGTAAACAGTTTTGAATCTTGTTCTTCTCTTAGCTTGGAATCTTGTTTTGGATAATAGCTTGGAATCCCACTCATTTCAAGCTAACTTAGGCCTCAAACGGAGTTGTCTAGCTAAAGTTATAAAGGATAAGGTGGAGTTTTTCAGGACAATACGTCTTGTTAATGATGTTACATCCCAAATTTTGCCCTAATTTTTAATTTGATCATAACTATGGTTTAATGAATTATTTCTTTTCCTGATCATGTGAAACGAGTTAGTTAATTACATACATTGTATCAACTACTAACAGATTATTTCTCTTCTTGATCATGTGAAACGAGTTAGTTAATTATATACGTTGTACCAACTAATAACGAATTATTTCTTTCATGATCATGTGAAATGAGTTAGTTATTATAGACATTGATGAAATAACTAGTAACCTATAACTGTTATTAGATGATTAGCAGTTGTTTGATTTGAATTAATGATCAATATATTTTTGAATTAATGTGTTGGCGAGAATGTTTTGCTTGGGTGATTGCAGGAGAAGACTGGAGAAGACTGAAGAAAGGGGAAGCATCGCTAGACAAGATCATCGGAATGGGATGATCGTTTGGTTCAGTCATTAGGATCAATAGGTATGACCTAAGACTCCCTTGGAAAGGATAAGAAAACTTGACCACAAATTACACTATGGGACCACATGAGCTATTTGGAAAACAATGTAATAAAAACATAAAATAATCTAAATTAAAATATAATTCGTACCTTTAGAGAATTAATACTAAATCTTCTTATTTTATTATTATAATAAACACTTAAATACGAACACATAAATATAAAAATGAAATGGCACCAATAAATTATAATTATATAATATAATGATGTCACCTCATCAATATATATATGTAAACGTATATAAGAGCATATAATAATAAAATTAAAAAATTAAATCTCTTCATTTTCTTCTCATTTCTTCCTGCTTTAATTCTTTTCAAAAATCAAAATTCTTATTGCATCCGAATAGTCATCTTGAAAATGGATGGAAGCCGAGGAGTCTCGGCTCAGTTTATTTAGGAGCCATGATCGAATTTGGCAAATATATGAAAGATCCCTGATAGATGCCCTTGCTGATCTGCTGTAGTTTTTAAATTAATAAACTATATTTTCCTGTGATTTCTTTGATGGCCTTTGAGAATAGACAGAAGTTGCAGAAGGTTTTGTTTTTGTTTTGTGTTTTTTGATAGTTTTCACAATAGTAATGAATAATGAACAATAAACATGAGAGGAGACTGAAAATAAATAAGAACATAGAACCAAATCAGAATTGCTATAAATCGTACCAGGCAGATTTCTGATTTATAAACCAAATAATAAATCCAATGCAGTTCCAAAGAGCTTACGTCCAACAATGATGCCAAACTGTTACAAATGGCAGCCGTAAGACTGCAAAGAATCACGTCCCAGCTGAAAGAATCAATCTGCAACGCTGAAACCATAAATCTGCAACCTGAATCCACAATAAAGAATGGCGTACTCTATCCCTGATAGCAACACACACTGTCTGAAGAATCCAATGCCAATAACTGCTAAGGGCTACGTCCCAGCAAATCCAGAACCTGGGGTTTGCGTCCCAGATGAAGAATTGCTCTCTCAGAGCCAATTCACAAAAACAAGTTTTTCAATATGCAAAAGATAATAAGAAATTAGGTCTCCATCTCCTTATATCCCCTTCCAACTGTAAATCAAACCCTAAAGGGAAATTACACTTTGCCCTTTAAATAAAATATAATAAAATAGCATTTTCCCAATTAAAGTCATCCATGCTATAGGAAAAACATTACTTTATTAAAATTCCATAGCTGAAGGCACCAAAAAGTCTACAAATAGTAAAAATCATGTATAATAATTCGAGACCTTTCCAACGAGCTATAACACATAGGTGTACCTGATCAACTGAAGCCAAAATCCCCTTATTACTCCAAAATGGTTATATTATTAACGTTATTTTAATTTATTTAATCACCAACTTAGGAAATATTTAAATATATTAAAATATTTCCCAAATGGTCCCAAAAGGCCCAAAATGACCAATCAAACATGAATTTGACCTTGTCACCTGTCTGCAACTAATGCCGTACAAGATGTGTCAACTGGTAGTCCATCCCTAAAATCTAGGGATGCTCCTAAAAAGTAGGAGACAACCCCAATCAACCAAAATTGAGTCCCAATGACTCCCCTGTTGTGTGCACCTCTGAGAGAACTGTCACTGAACTGGTAGTTCCTCCTAAAAAATAGGAGATGCACTCTAAGTCTCCAAAACGTTCGCCGAGGTCTCCAAATGTCTCCTAGACCACTCCTAGTCAATCCCTACAAATTAGGAATCCCTCCTAAATTGTAGGAAACTGTTGTCTATTGCTCCAAACTACTTGGGAAGCTCATGCATGACTCTCAAAGTCCCTGGGATGGTTCCCTCTACGCTCTGCTGGCCTATGGGAACCAGATAATAGACCAACCCTGCTAGAAATGTTGTCACTAAGGAAGGGCAGAAATTGGGGACATGACAATATACTTCTTCCATCTCTTCTTCTCTCCAAACCTATACGTTTGCGTTTGAACTCTCTCTCAGCAGAGTACCATTCCTTTCTTACACCCCGAAACCCTATGGTACATCCGATATATTTATCCTTGTTGATATTCCATTATATCATTGCTGACGAATTGAAGCCGGAATTAGCCTCAGATTTGTGGGAGGACCAGATACAAACGAATCTCAGGTCATGAATTCTGATAATGTTATTTCTTGTTTTGTATTCCATGATAAACTGACTTGGAATGGTAATTTTAGTGGCAAGATTAAATACATAGAAGTAGTGCAAAATATGAATCGATCTCACTGAATTCAATACCCAACACAATTGATACAAAAGATAGATAAAGAATAATTTGCATATGATTTTCCAATCTTTTTCTTTCTCTTTCTGGATTAATATCCACCCACAGCCGGCTAACCCTGTTAAGTAGAGATCAATCCATAGTGCTAGCTATTTGTAACCTAAGGTATATATGAAATCAATCACCAAGTTTTTTCTGAGCTCACTTCATTTATAAATCCTTTGGAAGTTGTAATAAAATTGATTGTTTATATGAAACCACATCATTACACATGCTTAAATAAATTACCAAGCATATTCAGAACACTTTGATACTAAGGAATTCACCGGGCAAAGAAGCTATAGAAATGGTGAAGAGGTGTAAAACCAAAATCAAAATCATACGAACATCGAGGAATTCACCCGGCAAGGAAGCCTATGAATGGTGAAGAGGTGTAAATAAACCTGCAAATACAATAATGAAATCAGATTGGAGTAATAAATAAATAATAGCTCATGCATGCCCCGATAATGGAATCTGTTGTCAAGTCGAGTGGTGGAGATCAAGTTCACAAACCCAACTAAAATCCTTGGCCAAGGTAGTTATAGGCATATGTGTCAATCATGAGATCTTTTTCTTTGTCCATAGACATCAGTTATATAGGTATAACTAATGGGGCACTCAAACCACTAGGTAGCTCGTATGGCTAGACTTAAGAACATCCCAAGCCCGATCCCGAGGTAGGGAGGACCGTTCTATTAAGTTAGGATGTGTGGGGATAAGTATGGTCCGAAGTTGAGAGGTTAACCCTATGTCAATGCTTCTCCTCTCACCAATGCCGAGGCTTGAACAACATGATAAAGGGATTCCTCCATTAAATCTGTATGTTTCTTTTGCACTTTTACCTTTTAAATCCATAGAAGAATAAATAGATAGTTTAGTTTTCTAGTAGCATAAATTAAATGAATTATATTAGTTGATATGGAAGATAGTCGTTACTTATTTTCAGCTGAAAATGTTATCAATTGGTAATAGTTAAAATGTTAGCAATGTATTCATTTATTTATTTCATTATATCAGCTGAATAAGAATTACAGTTAGAATAGAAAACAGTTACTTTATCCTAGTTAAATTCAGTTAATGGAAATCATTGTCATGTGAAATGGAATCAATTACTTATTAAATCAGATTATTAGGTGTTTTAAATTGGTTATGAGAACTCCTATGTTACAAATGAATCCTCCAAAAGTGGGCTTTTTATTGGCAATTGCATGAAATAAAATTATTTTTAATATCTAAAGTGGATTTTGACATCCATTTAAAAATTTCAGCTCATTTTGGGTTTGATTTGACCATAGTTTTTGATGTTTCAATGAAATTTGCCTTTTTTAAATCTATTTTCATGTTACTTTATTGAAAATTATAGTTATTTATTAAATTTGATTATATGAGACACTTTAAATGCATAAAAGTGAGGTTTTTATTACTCATTGCATATCATCAACACGCAAATCACCTTTTAAAACCTACTCCCAATAAAATATAAGTCCTAAATACATGTAGGTGGGCTTTTTATATGAAATAACACATTTTATATCATTTAATATGTGAAGTGGGGTTTATAATGTGCTTTTGCATACTAAAATCTTATTATTATAGACCTTTAATAATTTAAAGGCTTATAAGTGGGGAATTTGAACCCAAAAGCACATACATTTCAATTTGCATGTGTTTTTGCATCTTAAAAAACCATCTATACTTCTTCAATAGAGGTGTTTGGGCATGTAAAAGCATATGGTGGAGTTTTTGAAGTGAAAAGCACATGTTTTTCCATTCTAAAAAACGTCTTTACTTCCATTTGCATTAAAAACTCACAAAGTGATGATTTAGAAGGCAAAAGCATGTGCTTTCGCATACAAAAACCAAGTCTTTACTTACCTTGAAGGCATTTTTAACTAAAATGCTCATGTGCAGGGATTTTGGAGGCCAAAGCATCATTTTTTGTCTTCAAAAACATACGTCCTTAATGAGATTATAAGCCTTTAAAACATTGGGTGGCTATTAGGCATTGAAAAGCACATGCTTTTCCTCTCAAGATACTTGTCTTTACTCACCTTTCATGCATTTGAAGCATGTGTGGCGATTCGGAGTTTAAAGACACATGTTTTGAACTTGTTAAAGCCTATCTTTATTCCTATCGAAGGTCTTTTTGACTTAATCTTCTTGAGTCGATTTCCAGCTGAAAAGAACAAGCTTTTGAATTGAAAAACCCCACTCTTCTCGGACATTTTGGGCCAAAAACGGGTTTTGAAGGACAAGCACACAAGATTCATCATTAAAAATTCCAAATTTGTGTCACCAACAAGGTCATTTTTCCTCAAATCCATCAAGGATCAATCTTGGCTCATCAAACTTACAGACTTGGAGGTGTTTTATTATCTATATAGCCCATTTAGGGCACGTTTTTGCTCAAAACGCCTCTTCTTTGGTCATTTTTCTTCATCAAATCTTCAAGTTGTTCCCTGAACATAAGTTCTAAGCCATCGCATTTTATTTCCAGCTCATTTACAACTCTTTTCAAGTTGCATTTGATGCCTTGAAGGCCATTTTTTATATACATTGCATATTGCATATGATTTGGTCAAAATAGTTGCTATTATTGTGCAATTTTAATCTCCAACTTCCCATACTTGGCAAGCAAGGATTGAGTTAAGAGTCGAAGTCTATTTAAGTCTCATTTATGCAATCTTTTTAAATCTGAAAATCTCATCGGATTCTTTTCAAATTTTTGATAAGAGAATAAGAGACTTCTTTCTTCGCTTCTTGAGGAAAAAAGGTAAGATTCTTTACCAAATTCATTGGGCTTTGTTGTATATATTTGTTCTTTTTTGTATGCAAATCATTTCATTTCAAGTTTGAGATTTATGTAATGTATATGATGTGTTCCTTCTATCTTCTGTCTAAATTCTCTGAGTTGCATGTGCAAGGATTTCACCTTGCTTCTTTGTGCAATTGGGATCAAAAACCTCGCTCTTGAAAGAAACTATCATAAAAAGTGAGCTCAATTATCACTTGTTTTTGCATCCAAAAACCCCACTTCCATGCTTACATGCACTCCATTCATACTTTACATCCCCCTGCCACATGACGTAAAAACTTATGGTGATGGTTGCTTGCATGTGCTTGCACATTTACTTATAACAAAAATACAAAAGCTTGTTATAAGTAGATGCCTTTCCATCCATGTACATGCATTTTTACACATAATATCATTGCTATCCTCATATGTTTTCACACTTCAAAAACCCATTTTTGGGTTTTTCACCATAAAAATGCATGTTTTTGAGCTCAAACATTTACATCCATTTGCTGTCCAAACAATTTCCAACCATACCTTCCATGCAAAAGTTTCATACTTCATGCTTGAACACTCAAAAACACACATTGGATCCCCCTCTTGGAGATGTACTTGTGGAATTTTCGTGTCATAGTTGCTTCGTGTACAAAAATGTCATGACAGAAAATATCACTCCAAGTAAAGATAAAGAGAAACAAAGAATAAGTACCGATATGACCATATCATAACTTCATGCCTCCTTCACAGGTCACTTTGTATTGTAAAAACATCAAGGATACTGATATCATGAACTTGGATATTGAGGACTATTTAAGGAGAGTAGATGTTGCTGCTAAAAGTGATATGTCGTACATAAAAAAGAGCAGAATATTCATCTAGTCTCTACCTTTCCTTTGGCTGTCCACATACTTGAGTTCGTATGTGTCTGCACCAAGAACTTTGATCTCCCATAAAGGACTATCAGGGACCAAGATAGGAAGACTATCATCAGTTTGGATCCAGAGACTCTTGATCTAATCTTCCAAGTTCCACCTACTCCATTGGTGACTAACATAACAAAACAGAAAGCCTTGGAGAGATGGAAAAATCACAAGGCAGAATGCAATAGGTATGTGAATGCTACTTGGTTGGTAAACAAGAGACCTAATCTTGTTGAATGGCCAAAAGGAGTGTAAACTCAAAGAATTCAATACCTTTGACCATGGATGTATAAGTATATCCCTCTCATTGTTCACTCCAAACAAAAGATCTTTTGGGGAGAGATGATCAGTGATTTGTTATTAGAGCAGCTATGTTAACTCTCTTTAACTGGGGCCTTCTACATGAATTCATACCTGTGTACATTACTACTGCCATAGATTCTTTCTTGGGCATATCTAGAAAGGTTGATTGCATGATAGTGTCAGTTTGGAAATATATTGATCAGCTCACCTTGAGGTCCAGCCAGAGCACTATTCAACAAGGAACTATCAACTTTTGACTCACTAAGCTTAGTAAATCTTTGAATCCTTCTCCAGTCAACAATACCAAATCTCAACACTGCCACCAACCTATTCAAGCACCCTACTAATGATAGAAACCCTAACTTTTCTAAGAAGACACCTACTAGAAATAATAAGAGTGCAAAATAAACCAAATAAAGAGCGATCCTGAACACTCTTGTCCTCTGAAATGGAAATTGACCTCTGATTCTACCAATTGAGACTTCCTAACCATCTGACGTAGCCACAAGATTTATTGATAGGCTAATCCAAACCACCAAACATGGTGAGCTAAATTGGGGATATTACATTGGCCCAGACAATTTCAGTTGCAAATCATTCTGAAAAGTTTAGAGGCAATTTTGGGCATACTTGCTATTTACAGTAAATCATTTGGGCATGGTCAAAAACTTAAGGCATATCAATGGTAAATATGTCTAATATTAACAGAAGGATTATATTATCATTGATGTGATTTATTATGCTTTAATAAATTTAGTTTATAAAGTTAAACTTGAATATTTAACAATATTAATGCTAGACTATAGTTATTTAGGTAATACTTAAATAAAAAGGTCTCCTTTATTTATCAACACATTAGGGACAAAATATTTGGGGACATAAAGGAAGAATTATTTTAAATAACATGAGAAAAGACTAAAATGAAATAGCGATGGTGATAAGATAAAAGCAACTGCAAGAAAATAGGGTGGGAAGCAAAATCCCAAAAAAATAAAAAAAAGGCAAAAGGGTAATTTTGTTTATCCCACATTGACAAGGTTAGTGACTGAGCTCTTATGAGGGTGTTATTAAAGAGATTGATAACCTCTTTCGGCATGCTAAAAATATATAAAATTAATGAAATATTGGGGATATCTTCTTCAAGGGTTTATGAGGACAAAATCCATCATAAATGGCAATCTCTTTGCTGTTGGAAGACAAAGTCAGGAAATGATTGAGTTTCAAGGTAAAAATCTGAGCATTGAGACATCTATTATATTCGTCTATTGACATGTGTTACAGTTGGCCAGGGGGGTTCATATTAGGGAGTTTGAGCTGGAGATTGTAACTAAAGTGCTCTGGAATTGATCTAGAACTATGATACACTTGTCTCATCATTCATATCAAGTCCAAGGCTGGCCATGCATGTCTGAAACCCCTGTGAGGAGTGCCATACCCACTGGAATTGAACTAACAGACTTAGGGCAAGCTGTCCATGTCCAAGAAGGACCTATTTCAGTCAACAAAACTTCAGCAGCATACCACAGGAGTCTGAGACATTCAGAATCTGAGCCATACAAGTACGAAATTGATTAAGAAGTTGGGTAGATTTGCAGCTGATAAAGTGTGTCATACATGCCTGGCAGGAGCTATATCAGGTCCGAAACTGTGATTTTGGCAGCAATTTTGGTATGCAACTTCATTGTTCACATGTTTGAGCATTAATAAGCAATGTGGTTGTAATATTGATTAAGCATTCATGGAATTGATTTCAGTATTGAATATAAGTTTAATCCGAATATTGCACTTGAGAGTGTCTTAGTACTCATATTGGTTTAGTAGGTGCAATATCAAATTCATGTTTGGATTGGTTTGATATTTTAATTCAAGAAAAAAGTGGACAAATAAGGCAGACCTTTACAGACAAGTACTTGAATGTCCCCTACTCCTTCGAACTCCCTCTTCTTTTGATGGTAAATTTAAATTTTCATTAAACATCTAAGCTATTGCATTATCAAAAAGAATGTCTCTTGTACACAAGTCACAACTTTAGGCATATACCATGTCAAACTGAAAACAATAAGCAACACTAACATGGAGAAAACTGGGACAAAGCTAGCTCAATGCAACAAAACATCCAAGCAGCAAAAGGCAAGATGTTCAAACTGACAGTTCTATGGAGGCTACAGTCGATGAGGAACTAAAATTCTTCCTTATATAAATGAATCCCTCACTGCTGCCTCATCTGGGATTCTTCGGCAGAAAATGTTTAGTGCAACAGAAGATCAGATGAAAAACCTGGAAATCAATACCAAAGACAACACAGAGGAGGCAATAACCTGAATTTCTGTTGCTGTCATTAAGGAAATGCCCACCACAACATCACAGGCAAGAGGTATAATAATATTAGCTTACCTTTCTTTATGACAGGTTAGATGATCTCTCTTTGGTCTTGCTGGCTCTTGACAAGCTTTTGCAATTATTGACTTTGCTTTTCTAGGTATGTTCGGGTGAATGTACTCCTTTTTATTTTGCATAAGAGTTTTATCAAACTAAATTCGAACAGGACACAGCTTCCACAGGCTAAAATTTGGCTTTATCTTTACAAAGAAAAATGCTCAGAACAGACTTGGAGATCTTATAAATACATAGATAAGCAGCTGTTTTTTAAGGAAACAAGTGGGTTTATATGCTCTCTCCTCTAAAAAATCCTCAGAGACAGATATAACTAACAGATTACATGCTACTTCCCTGGAGTCGGCCATAACTCAACTAGTCTTTTCTAATCTGGCAAAACAAGCCAGCAGACATCATTTGAGCCTACTTGGACTCGGACTCATCAATTACTGTAACTAAGCTTTGTAGAATGTACATAGCTTTGCCTTTTTCTCTGACGTGGGCTTGGATGATATAATTTTTTTTTGTACTATATAATGTTTTTATCATAAAAGAATATATGCAGGTTTGTATTAGGGAAGCAAAATGATCTTTATGTATCACCATTATTCAATATTAAGTTTAGTACTTCAGTCACAATATTTCCATTTAATCTGTATCAAGGTGTCAGTTCCGGAAAAAGAAAATGTAGAAGTAATTGATGACTCTTGATGATGCATTACACTTTATAAGACTACTTCATTCAACTAATTTTCCAACTTTATCTTCTTGATTTAAGTTGAAATGGGAAAATCAAAATGTGAAAATTACCAGTAAAACTCTCCGAGGACATTGTAGTGCAGACAGAGCATCAATAGTCTTGTTGCCAAAACTGTAACCACAACACAGTCTTTACTCTATATTACACATAAACTATGACTAGAGAACAATATTCAAGCAAAGAAAAGGAATTAAAGTACATACCAGTTTTTAAGTCGATGTGCCTCATCACATATGAGAAGGCCAAGTTTTAAAGATCCTATTATATCAAAGTATTTACGTAATAGCTCATAAGATGTAATTAAGAGAGGATATACATTGCCAGTTTTAAAGTCAATGAACTGCTGCTTTGCCTGCAACATCCAATGAATACAAAAATGACAGATTTTAAATCTCAATCTAAAACTTTGTTTGATACTAGATTAAAATGTAAATTGTAGTTAAGAACTTTGCTTCAACTAAGGAAAAATCTCACATCAATTGACGATGACCCTCCATGTACCACCATTGCCTTAAGCCTTTCCACTCCAAGCCACTTACGAACCTGCAGAAAACAAAATTGCAAGGTTTTCTATGTTATCAGTATAAAACAAGCTGACAAGATAATTTGAGACACAGTTAACTTGATTGAATAGTCTGTTTAAATATTCTTCCATACGGCGTACCTCATTTCCCCAGTTCTGCACCAAGGACAATGGGCATACAACTAAGGCACACTTGAACTCAAATCTAACCTTTGATACCTGACAAATGACCAAATTATCACAATGTATACTGTGTGCTATCATGTGCAGATAGAAATCCAAAACAAAGGAATGAAAGTTTTCTGCCTCATTTTGTAACCTGTTGGATTAATGTCCAAATCAAAGTTATCACTTGTAGAGTTTTACCAAGTCCTGAAGAAAAATATGGGATTCCCACATTTGTTCATTAGGAATAGTTTGGAATTCAATGAAAAAATTAAATAAACAAACAAACCATGCAGCCATATATAGCTATTCTGAAGTTGAGACTTACCCATCTCATCTGCCAAAAGGCAACCTTGAAAATCCTGAGATCTCAGACCCATTACACATTCAAAGAGAAACTTTACACCCTCTTGCTGGTGTGGTCTAAGCTTAGTGTTAAGATACTGTACCCAAAAAGTAAAGTGACGTAACAGAAAAGTTAAATTTATGAAAATATTTGGTATGCCTATTTGATTATCTTATGAATCATATGCTTTCAAGATATATTCAGTGAAATGCATTTCCATATTTCAATCTTGCAACTCATGTAACCTAGCCACTATGTACCCATTGACAATCCCAAGAAATAATTAAAAGAATATGGCATGATAATTTATAAAATAATGAGCTTATGACCACAAAACAAACGCTTAGAAAACAAGGAAAACCACTTACAGGGTCAATAAAAATTGGTGCCGCTCCTTCCTTAACCTGAATGGCATTGAGAATAAATGCATCCTGTGACAAAGGACATACAAAATAAAATTTCAGAGAAGTATTTAACCAATCTGATACCTAATCATACTAGCATGAAATGGTAGCTAAAGTCAGTCCACTTCAAACTAAATATATTGTGTGTTAGCAATTTAAAATGCACCTTTTAAACAATTCAAATTGAAACAAATCTGTAGTGGAACAACTCATCAAATTAGTAGGGGAAACTCCTTGTAAAAATAGAGCGTCCTATTGACAATACATACTTGCTGTTTACAATCTTTCTAGTGATTCTAGGATGCTTTACTTTCATATTAAATAAAATTAAAATTGTCTATGGATTTTCTGAGGGCAAAAAGATTAAACACATTCAACTCGCCAAGGCCTAAATTTCTCAATTGCCATTTCAGGCACTGGTATGGGTACAGGTACAAGAACTTGGTACATGGATATGTGCAAAAACAATTTTGAGGGTTTGGGTACTTGTGTCTCTGTATGCGAAAAAATAAAACAGATATACAGAATTGTTCAACTAAATCATTTAAAAATACTTCATTATGGTTGAATGTCAAATGCCATAAATAAATATTAAATGTCAATTTGATAGTTCAATATATTCATAAGCCCGTCTAAATTCACAATTCAAATGAAAACCATTACAAACAAAAAATTAACAATCAAAATGGTAATTGTCTTCTATTATCAATGTAGTTCATCATTCATCAAACTGATTACCAAACAAATCCTAACCTGCTGACTCAAATTCGGGTTCAAGAATCTGAATCGTATTATAATTAGTATGGATTCGTGTGTGTGTGTATATATATATGCATTATATATTCAAAAAGATAAGAGAATTGCACATAATTGTAACACTAAATCATTTCACAGTATGAATCTATGATGTGTGATCATAGATCAATGCAAAATGTCAAAGATAAACATTATGATTCAAAAGAAAATTCTCACATTGAATTACTGAATTACAAAATGAAAATTCAAAATTTACTTATAGTTCATTAAAGTTTGAAACACGATTCAATATTCATGAATCATGAAAGTGCTCATCAATCATCAGATGGATTAGGAAAATGAGAAAGCAAATTAATATCTCTTCAAGACTCTTTCACTGAATTCTTTTGCATTCTTTCAAAACAGTTGATACTCTTTAGTGTACTGCTGTCCTGCAGATCTGAGAATATATTTCAGACTCATAATAACAGAGATGTTTCTGTGTGAACTTATCATCAAACAGCATGTAGGTGTGAGGCAACTACTTCCAATGACATTATGAGGGTTTCCAGCCTTTTTTCTAGATTAATGAGCCTGGAAGATGTAATATGTAACTACAGTTCAAGGCGTATATCAAATAACTTCGGTTCCACCCAGCCTCCACGATGCTTCGATGCAAATGCAATGTTCAACGTCCTCTTATTAGGCCAGAAAAAAATTTGACATACATTTAGTCCTTCTGTCTAGTACATCTCTTGGACTACTTATGCTTAGGAAAATGGGACTTCGCAATAAAGAAATGTCTCTGCCAGCTCTCTCATGTAGAGCACCAAGCTCTGTTCAAAACAATAAGAAACAACCAAACACCATTCTTTGTTGCCCACTAATATGGTATTTGAATGTCAACAACTCTGATTGATTATGAAAAATAGCCCTATGTGGTCTGTCCTGCAGATCTGAGAATATATTTCAGAATAATAATAACAGAGATGTTTCTGTGTGAACTTATCATCAAACAGCATGCAAGTGTGAAGCGACTACTTCCAATGACGTTATGAGGGCCTCTGGCCTTTTGTTTAGATTAATGAGCCTAGAAGATGTAATAGGTAACTACAGTTTGTTGGGTGTATATTTTGCAACCGACAGTTTTGGGTAAAATCCAATCACAAAATAGGATGACCAACCACAGCATGTGAGACAGAGTCTCTCCTATCTTAAAGGGAAGGCTCCCCCTTCTCACCATTCCTTGGATCAACTCAAGGTAAGCAAGAAGTTGAGAGATTTTGTAAAGGGCATTACCAATATTCTTTCCTCTTATCTTTCAGAAAAGAATCCACTTACCCACGGAGTAGGTAATGGGCAAGATGAAACCTCAAACTACACTTCTATCTAAAGTTGTGAATGGTGATACCGATAAACTAACACTAAGGCTAGCTAAAAGTGTACCAATTTGGCTCTAAATCCTGTTTTAACCTATTCTATAGGAATAACCTCTACTATTGGGGCACAAAGGCTTCCAAGAGTAGGGAATACTAACAATTTTTTGTGAATTTGAGATGCTAATACAAGCTACAGTCAAAGCTCCTAGTCTATGTATTGCCACACTGCTCCCAGTCAAAGCTCCAAATTCAATTGCTTCCTTTATTCACTTTTCTCCCAAATTCATACTACACAATCAAAGTTATGCTTGCACAAGTCTGACAGAGCTTTCTTGCATACAAAAAAAGATGATTTTTACAATGAAGGGCCACTTCTTTATATAGGCAAAGGAGTTCAAAAAAAGATGGAGGAAAAAGAGGGAGCAACTCAACCAACTTTGACCTAGTCCAACTAAAAGAGAAATTATTGGGTTACATGCAACTCCCATTACATGTAACTATACATTTTCATGTAATACATCCTCTTCAATTACAAATATGAAAGAAGAAGAAGAAGAAAGACGGAAAAGAATTGAAACAATCTTAGGGATTGTTTTGAAGGGCCTTGTACTTGGCAATGCAATCTCTGATGATAACAGGATCGAGAGTTCCTGTGTTTTGTGCCACTACATTCACCTCGATAATCATGGTGTTACGTCTTTTGATAACCTTTGACTCTCTTTGATGAATTGCTTGTTGTCATTTGAAAACTTGACGTGTTCAAGCTTTTCTTGCTCAAGTTGTCGTGAATTCTCCTTTTGTAGATCAACACATTCTGGTATCTCTGACACTTTGAAAACCTTCTTGACGGTGTCCAAATGTAAACTCATAATAACTTTCCATCAGAACCTTTAACTTCTTCTTCTTTATAAAAAAACCAAGTGCTTGGCGCATTCCCACACGAACTCAAGTTCTTAGACAACCATCGAGAAAATAGAGACCAAATGAATTACCGCTTTTTTGAAGCACACCTTCTTCACTGGATGTCTTCATTCTTTATAGAAATTTTGGCATATCTTGACTTGCTACGACATGAAAGTTTCAATGGGATTGAATCCATGAAAGCTTTGACACTTGAGTTACAATGACGAATCCATGAGTGGGTATTCGAAGTATGGATTAGATACTTATGGAACACATATGATGGCTAGAAATGAACCGGAAAGCATATGTATTTGGATGGAAACGGCCAAAGTTAGACTTGGAAGGATGGATATGCTTTGAAACATGAAAGTGGAACGCATTGGAATGTGTGTGAATTAAGACTGTTGGCTTTAAAAGGTGACTTGGGCTTTCAAGATGTCATTGCACGGAAAGTGGATTACATGTATATGCAACATGTAATGAAGAATGGAAAGTGAGATGACATGCGAATGTGGATGGGGAATGAGCTTACATGTAAGTGCATAGCAAATGCATTATAAGGGAAGTGGAATGACAAGTATTTTTCTCATGAATTGTAAGTGCATATGGAATGAATGAATGTAATGTTCCTTGAGGCGAAGTGAGCTTCTATAGACATCTTTAGGAAAGGATAAGTCCAAGTACATGGGAATACATGCACATGACATTTTTTAGCCTTTCAAAAAGTGATTTTTAGTCAAAAAAAAGGTTTTAGAGATGCAATTACATGTAAAAGACCTTTCATGTAATCATGATGTGCGATTGGATGCAGAAAGTATGCGCAAATGATAAATGGAAATACATGTAATCGCATGTAAAGAATGAGATGCGAAGTGTTGTGACATGGAAAGATGGGAATGGAATGAAATGATGCTCTTGCATGAAATGGAAGGTGGAGTGAAGGGAACATGATCAAGTTTTTGGGAAAGAACTTACAACTTAGAACTTCTTCAAAATGAAAAAAAACTAAAACGCAAACAAGCAAAACACAAACACAAAAGAGAAACGTACCTTTGGCAAAAGATTCAAACATATCAACAAGCAAATCACTTAAACATGCAAATTCGAATTTGGAGTTTGGGAAAAAACCAAAAACATGAAAATGTACCATTTTGTCATTTTTAAAAGAAAAATACACTCTCCATGGCATCAAAATCAACAAGTGCAAAGCATCAAGCTAAAATATGCATAAAATCAACAAGTACAAATTAATTAGCAAGAAGGAAAATGTCCAATTACATGATGATTGTATGCCCTAAATGAAGGAGAAAGAAGCTCCAATGTTGAAAATTTCTCAAACAAACTTGGATCTTTTCAACCTTGCAAAGAGGAATCCGTAATGAGCAACAAAAGAGGAGTTTTCCATGTATGTGCCCAAAAACATGATCAATAACTACCAAAACACAAAATGTTTTTGGCAAAATGTATGAAAGGAAACCCGTTTTTGATAAAAACATGGTTCGAAAAGGGCATTATATGGATCAATTTTCACCTTGGAATGTAAAACGTGCCCTCCAATGTCATCTAGAATGATCAAGACTCCAAAACGACTCCTTATTTAGCAAAAACATGTAATGTCCCTTCTTTGGGGACATTAGAATTATTAAGAAGAAACGAATTTACAATATTAAATTTGACTATGTAAGCTAGAGTTTTATTATTAAAGGTCAAATTAATACTCCATGTGGTCACAAGAGGACAAGGAGGAATAAGACGATTTATCAGAGAGAAGTTGGAGAGTCACAAGGAATAGGACGAAGGCCAGAAGGGAGCCGAAAAGGCTCAGGATTGGGTATTAAAAGAGGAAAGAAGTTCATTGTTGGTATGCTTGATTTATTATTCATTTCAGTTTCCTCTCTTGCGAGAGTCTCAAAAAGCTTCATGCTTTCAGCTAGTTGGAAGACGTAACTCCTCGTGCTAGCAGGCAGTGGATGCAAACCCATTGTCTTGGGAAACATCACTTCAGGTGTTTCATTCGCGCTTACAGGTTCTTATCCTATCATTCCAATCCAACTGTTAAATCTGTATTTGGGATTGGTTTATGTGTACTAGTTATTGTATTGCTGTTGTATAATACAATAACGTTTTAGTTGCTAGTTGCTATATTGCTGGTTGCTATATTGCTATTGTATAAGGCAATAATGTTGTTTAAAAAACTATAAGAGTTTGTTGTTTTCATCTCGTCAATTTGTAGGTCATGGTTATATGTTCGACATCTTAAGTGTTATTGTGAAAATAACGAATGATTATCTTGTGGAGAACAGTTGGTTTTATTGTTGTCTCGTATAGCATGTTCTTGTAATTGAATCTGAGTATTCCATTTCTAAAAGAGACTGGATAAGTGCCAGTTGGTTTTGCTACTATTTTTGGTGTTGCTGGAAACTATCTGCCAAGTTTAATTTCTGATTTTATTGCTCAAAGAGAAACCAGTAAATATCTTGTATCTGGATATTACAAAACTTGATTTTAAAGGCCCAAATCTAGGTGTTTTTCCTCAAAACGTGGCTTCAATCTTCATTTGTATAAGTTGCTTTTCACCTTTGCATGCAAAAATGTGTTTGTCAATAGATAGAACATGGATAAACATGCCAAAACGCCCCTTCTCCAAGCAAAAAGGTGATCTTTTTCACTCTAAAATGGATGTTTTTGGTTAAAAACTTAGCTGCATTATGCCATAAAATGCATCATTTTTCACAAGGAATCCAACGTTTTTGAAAGGAGAATGCATGGAAATGCAAAAAAGCCCCTTGAGGAAGAAATTTCAAAACATTTCATTGAGAAATCTAAGAGAGATCACCAAAAATGGGCTCTTAGAGGCCAATGTCATGAAATTCTTCAAAAATGGATTTTGGAAAGGCAAATGCATGAAGATGAATGCAAAATGGACATTTTTTGTGTGATTGCATGTTTTAAATATGCACAATAGACCCAAACACGCATTTTAGAGGTCATTATATGTTTTAAAAACATGCAATTGGCTCTCCCAAGGCAAAAACGCACCTTTTTGGTGCATTGCATGTTTTAAAAACATGTTTTTTGCCCAAAAACGGGTTTTGGAAATGCAATTACATGTCTTTGGTGCAAAACGCACCTTTTGGGAGTGAATACATGTTTTAGTTACTTGCATATGCAACCCAAGGCAAAAACTCACATTTTTGGTGCATATGCATATAATATATGTAGCTCAACTTTTTGATGTCATTGCACATTTAAGTTGAGTTCACATGCAATTTCATCAAAAAGGTCCACTTTTAAGATGTCATTGCACATTTAAGTGATCAATTTAAGCATATGTCAATTTAATTTTGATAAAATATTACTTAAGTGGGACATTAATTATATTTACTTTATCATATTAACAATATAATGTGTAAATATCATTTAATAAATATTATTTACTAGAGCATTCAATTTAAATATCAAAAATTAAATTGAGCTATATAGTTAATATCGGCACTTAAGTGAAAAATCAAAAAGCAAACTCAACTTAAAAATTTAACATAAAGTGCACTATAGTTACTTTTAGTGAAAAATTAAATGATAAAGTAACTTAAAAACATAACATAAAGTGAATTTAATTATATTTTTCAAAAAATGAATGTCAAATTAAAAATATAACATGATATTTTTAATTCGTGCAATTGCATCAAAAAGGTCCACTTTTTGGGCACTAAATTGGTCATGTCTTTTTGATTGCCAACTCGGATTAAACCTTAAGATAGATCAAATCGAAGGGAAAACCGAAAGCAATGACTTAAGCAAAACCAAAGGACTAAAAACCAAGACACACACTCAACAATGAAGAAAAGGATGTTGAAGGCCTAGTAAATCAAACATAGGCTCGACAAACAAAAAAACAAAAAAGGCTTGATGAAAGCCTTCAATAAAAAGATTCATTATATTAATTGGAGTTGATTGGTTGATCAATACTAACCAATTAAATAACGAACTAAACTCGTAGAAATGCGAAACTAAGTTGAAAAAGTTTTGAATTGTTTCCTGCATTTTGAGGACAACACAGTTCAAGACATATTTCAAATAACTCCAATTTCACCCAACCTCCACGATGCTTCGGTGCAAATGCAAAGTTCAACGTCCTCTGATTAGGCCAGAACAAAATCTGAAATAGTTTGTCCTTTTGTCCAACACATCTCTTGGATTGCTTATGCTTAGGAAAATGGGACTTTGCATGAAAGAAATGTCTCTGCCAGCTCTCTCATGTAAAATATCAAGCTCTATTCAAAACAATAAGAGACAACCATACACCATTCTTTGTTGCCCGATAATATGGAATTTGAATGTCAACAACTCTGATTGATTATCAAAAATGGCCCTATGTGGTCTGCTTGTAGAATAGAATCCAAGTTTGTGCTCATTCAAATTCGAAAGACTCATTTATAATATATTTTTGTCCCAACTATAATGTATACATTAATACTTCTAATGCCTTGATTATATTATTTTGTACACTAAACCGGTCCCTTCTCTAATTTATTCTTTTATAACAGTGGTACTTATGTGTCCCAAAATTCATAGAATGTTACTCTTGAATCTCCAAGGGTCTAAAGATGAATTCCCTCTTTCTAAAATAATTGATTATGCTTGTTCTTTTTCTATTGTTTGTGCCAGTTGAAATCCTCCTGCGCTGTTATAGAATGGATGGTTAACTTATGCGGCCCGTGCTTTCTTTCTATGTAACTTCCGTAATGTTTGATCCTAGACCAGTTCGTGCATTGCCATGGTTTATTAATTTAGGTTTTTGTCTCCACTTCTATGCCTTACACTTCTTTTAATCTTGCTCATAACTTATGTCTACAAGACTTTGCCGCTATCTCTTTTCTCCAACCCTCTCCTTTGTTGATGCCTTCGCTCTCTCCTTTTTCTGACCTTTGTGGTTGGTTGTTTTCCCGATACAAAACAAAACTCTAGATGTCGTCTATGGTAGAGGAGAGGACCCAGAACTTGAACACGTTCCAATAGTTGTGATAGGACTTTTTGACTTGATACCTACACTTGTTGACTTAATGCCCAATTTTGTTGACAACATTGTACCAATACTCGTGACTATAAAATTGTTAATACAATGATAACTACCCAGAATTGAATAAAATGTACCCTTAGCTATAAAAATTAACCAATGATGTGATGCCACATCAGCTATGCAAGTATGGGTACCCTTTATGCACGACTATTGGTCTCACTTTTTATTTGGGTTGTTTTGGACAACTTGGCAAAAAGTATGCCGAAATGGCATCATAATGGGTGATGTGGACTTGAAACCTTAGTTATAAGTAGACGACTCACCAAATAAGCTACTGTAAAAAATTGGGAGTGATTTGAAATTTCCACGTAAAATTTTGATGAGCGTGAAGTTAGGGTGTTCAAGTACCGGCTCCTCTCCCCAAAATAACTAGGCATCTAACCATCATTATTAATAAGCAGTAATGTGTGAGTAAACACCATCCTAAGCACGTGACTTTGACATGAAGAATGATTTATATTTGTTCGTTGGTATTATCGTGCCAACATCCCCATTTGATGAGTCACCCGATAATTCATATCTTCCAAATGTACAAATGGAAGATAATACATATTTTGCAGATGGTTTCAAAATATAGATGACTTCAAAAACATGAAGGGAAGTGCTGTCATTATTTGTTGTTGTTGCTGTAATTTGTACAACAATACACAAGTGTGATTTACATCTTTAAGATGTCAAGAATTACCTTTAGTTCAACAATAATATTACAACCAACAACAAAAACTTCCATAGGTAGAAGAGAGTAAAATAGACAGCAATGGATGGGATTGACTACAACATAAGAAAATGATGACTTCATGAAGCACAACTAACATAGGTGGCCATTGCAATATTGGAATGCCCATCGCAATAATTTGCAAATTCTCCATTTCCTTATTTGATGCCACGCTGCATTTGCCTCTCCCCTTTGGGACAAGCAGGAGACCTTCATGTTTTCCATGTAATGGATACTATCCTCTTCATTGTATGTTGCGATCTCATATGTATATATACTACAATCCTATATATACTGTGATTCCAATGTCAATTCAGTTTGAAGGAAGCATTCCATGCCTTGCATCCTTTCTTACATTTGCAGCCTTGCTCTAATACCATGTTGAATATCTTGGATCGTTTTCTACAAATGTAATAGCACTGTCATCATATTGGTGTGTTCCAAATGCAGATTTGAATGGCTTATAAATATGAGAGGAGCAGATGAGACATGTCTCTATGGTTAATCTTTATTAGATAATATATTAACAATAATATATATAACTATATCTTTATAATATATATATAAGTAGATATAAGAGTATTTGTCTAAATGATGATTTTCCAATAACCATAAAAGAATTATCTCCAAGTCAATTCAATCCGGCTGAAACTACAACCTTGACCTAGCCTACCTCTCCAAATCATAGATCTCATCCTCTATAAATAATGAACATTACTCCTGTGATGTCCATTCACTATAAAGATCTATATCATCCAAATCAATTAGACCAGATGTGTTTCCTCTACCTTCCTTGTGCATAATCAAAGATTATATTGCATAAAGACAAGGTCATTGAGGTGATTAAGAGCTAACTTGTTACTTTTCTTTGTGTGGATGGCCTTGGCCAAGCTCCAATTGTATCTTAAGCCTCAAAGATAGCACAAAAAAATAAATTAGAATTCACTATTTTGCATTCCAAACTTTTATTATGTTGTTGTCACGTTATTGTAAAAAAATGGCCACAAACTGAACAGGTTTTCATCAAGTTAATGGCGTAAAGCCATGTCCCATAACTCATTGTGAATCATGTGAATTTAGGCGGTCACAGGCAGCACAGTTGCTAGCAGGTTTTATGAACCATTGCCATGACTTGACAAGACATGGGCCATGACCCGCATGACTCAGCCATGACTCATTAGGTTTAGTGGTCATGAACTACCCATATTGCAGAAAGAGGTTTCTTTATATTAAAACTACAATATTTTATAGTACTACACTTAATCTGATATGCCAGAAAAGAAGTTGCAATACTCGTCTATGAGCCCCCAAATTCAATAGTATATAATTAATGCAGTAAATTTGCATCAATCACTAAGTTAAGGCTAGTGCAAGTTGCAAGGCATAGCCTAGAAAATGGTGCATTACAAGTTCAATCAACTACAATACGGTAGAGATTGTCTTAGTGTTATTTTGTATACTAATTTAATTTTTTTTTAATATGATTTTCTACTCCTTCGTAGAGATTTTGTATTTGTTGAAGACAAATGTAAAGACAAGGAAAATATATATATATGGCATGTGATAGTAACTATTGCATGCAATATATATGTATATATATTCCTTGCATGTTACTTCTGCAATAGATGTATGTTTATGTATGAGGTCAAATTAGCTTCCATTTGTTGATGGTATAGCATCTTTGACCTTTATTCAATAATAGGTGCATGAAACAAGTTAAATCATGAAAAATCTTTATTTTCCCATTCGGTCGAGTCATAGCAAAGTCATTGTCGAGTCACTGGCAAGTCACGGGTCAAGTCGACCTTGCCGAGTTGTAGGTGAGTCCAAGTCATGGAACTCTGGTGTAAATACTTGCAAGTTTTCCACTACTAGCAAGTTTTTCACTACTCGGCGAGTAATTGGCAAATAATTCACCTATCCTTTTTATTATAAGTTCAAATTTTTCAGCTTATGTGACTTATGTATAAATTTATAATATATATATATATATGTACCTATGTGTATTTATGTCGAACCCAAACCAAAGAAAACAAAATATCAAACCATAGTATTGGAACCTGTATCAAACTAGAATTAGGAACATAGCTGAAAACTAATGAAAGGAGGCTCTCCTCCAAACATAATTCCCTTGTAAACAAATAATTATCCTAAAAGAAATCATGATTAAATGGAAGTAACCAGAAAACAGTAGACGCGACTACCATTCTTCAACACAAAAAATACAATGTAATACATGTGCTATATAAGAAAAATTCATTGAACCCAAATAAATTAAGGCCCCCACTATGTGTGGTAAGACCGAATGAAAGGTTAAGCCACCTTGGCTGTCATACCAACTAGGCCTGCTTATGTAATCTCCCTAGTCTGTAGATGTGAGTTTTTTTCCACTACAACATATAGAATCAAATACTTGATGTTTCAAGAAGAAACATCAAACAATCAATCCTCTCTTCATATAAGGTGATTTCTCATGCTAAGCTTGCAAAGTAAGATCATGAAATGACTTCAAGTTTCCTTCTTAATCATGGACTTCACTCAGTTTTATGATGTGATATCCTAGTTATCACAAAGGGACTTATGCTATTCATTCAATGGATATCAACTCTTCCACCTCTAAAGATTTGTCTCTACAATGTACAATGAAAATGTAATTTGATCTTGCAACTTTTTCACTTCAAATTAAACTTAACTTCTACTACTACATCTACATCTAACTAGGAATAGAAGAAATCATGGATGGACTTAGACTCTACTAGGTGTAATCTCACCAGTGCAAGCTTCTAAGGAATATACAAATGATTTTCACATCAATATCCCCTCTCCAATCCCATCATCTGGATGCAAACCAAAGATTCAACATCAATTGAAGTTAAGTGTTCATCGGCTTACCATACAAGGCACCTTTACCATCAACAAGAGGCTAGTGGCCCAGATTTGTTCAAGTCAAATAAGTAAACATCCACAATAACTTCCACTCAACTAAACTACCTCAACATGAAAAGAAATCTACTCCAAGTGAAAGATTGAGGGAACCATGCAATACTACAAAGCAATATTAAGTGGTCCACCATGAAAAACCAACAATGAATTATCCATTGCTTTGAAAAGTATTATAGCAACAACTTCATCAAGTCTCTCCCTTGGCTAACCTATTCTACTCTAGCCTTCTAATCTCTAGCTAATCTCCTAAGCTCCTCAAATCTAACCACTACAAATGAGAAGGCCTTGACCTTTTATAGTAGTTCTATTACAACGAAGGGTCAAGATCAAGGGCTGAGATTTCTTCCCACAAACCCCAATCAGGGTTACAAAATTTGCAATCAATTACATGAAGGCACCAATTTATGGCCCAATAAGAAAATTAAAATGATTTTGATAGCCAATAAGAAAATAGGACACTTGGTGCCATTTGATTGACTGTGCTTAAAACTGAAAAAAAATTAATTAGAGGAGACAAACAATTGCTACCTCATCATCCTTATCCTGTGCTTGGAGTCCTGGCTTGTACAGTATCCCCAACATTTGTGATTTTCTCCATCCTTTGAAATTTCCTCATGGAAATGACTTGAACCACTTGCAACTTTGTGAACCCGTGAGCTTGATTTTTCTTGATTCCGCCTTGAGTTTGTGGGTTGATAGCTTGATCATGAATCCTTCCTTCTCACTTTGAGTTCTCGGGCTTGAACCATCTCCTTGCAATATCCACTTGAAGTTTTGAGGCCTTGATTATCACCTTACCCTCTAGCTTCTCCTTCCTGTAGGTGTTACGATGGAGGGTATGAGCAACAATAACGCTATGATTTTCCAAGATTTTCCAAGAATGGATTTCCATCCACCGTTCTCCCTCTTGAATTCACCTAGCAAAACAAAGGAGAAAGCATTAAGTTCGTGAAAAAATCTGAAAAGTAAAATCACATCAATAAACAAGATTCATCCCATTTTGCATTAAAATTCAATTCTCTCGCAACTCTACCCATTCAATTGGTCTTGATGTAATTCAGATTTCCCTTTTAGATCATCCAAAGTTAGGCATATTAGTGGTGATAATGCCCATATTTTTAAAAAAAATAAAATCACCCTTGGGTCTAGGATCACCTTAAAATCATCAATCTCGAATTTTCACTCTTAGGAGGCAAAATATTTCCCATTGAGCAATTTTAGCACTTGGTAGTAGATGGGAAGGGACAAGGGAAATTTTGGAAGATGCGAAGTTTCCACCAAGGGGGAGATTTCGGAAGATGCAAAATTTATACCAAGGGGGAGATTTCAAAAGATGTGAAACGAAATTTCTACCAAGGGGAGATTTTGGAAGATCAGAAATTTCCACCAAGGGGGAGATTTCAGAAGATCTGAAATTTCCACCAAGACTTGGTGTACTTAAGGCATCTTCATTCTAACGTTCCTTGGCAATTCCCTATCCCATTCTTGATCACGACGATGCCTTCATGCCATAAACCAATTTTCTAATGCCTAAGGGGATTAAAATTTGGGAGACTCAATGTGGGGAAATTTCGGAAGTTACGAAATTTCCACCAATGGAAAATTCCAAAGTTGCGAAATTTCCACTGAAAGGAAAATCTCTTGGAAAATTGTCAATTTCTTTCCCTCACCTTCCTAATTTTGCAATTCTTGAGTTGCCATAAAATGAAAGTTCCAAGCTTGAGATTGTTTGGGAGAAATGGGGGGGAGAGTTTGGAAGATGCAAAATTTCCACCAAGGGGGAGATTTTAGAATATGTGAAATTTCCACCAAGGGGGAGATTTCAGAAGATCCGAAATTTTCACCAAGACTTGGTTCTCTCATAAACTTTGTCCCCTTTTTCAACATATAAACCCATCTCTCCCGAACCAAAAATTTCACTCTCCTCTTGGACTTGGACCACAAAATTTCCCCCAAGTGACGTCAAAATGCCGCACAAACCCGAGATTAAAACTTGCTTCCCAAAGAACCAAAACTGCTCAAACTTACCCTAGACTTGAAGACTTGAAAAAAAATGTCGCCAACCAAAACCGCCTAAGACAACTACTCCTACTAGCTAAAGCAAGAAGAGGGGGTCCCCATTTGCAATGGGATGATGGTGTGAAAACCACACAACAGGAAGTAACCAGAAAACAGTAGAAGCGACTACCATTCTTCAACACAAAAAATACAAAGTAATACATGTGCAATATAAGAAAAATTCATTGAACCCAAATAAATTAAGGGCCCCCCTATGCATGGTAAGACCGAATGAAAGGTTAAGCCACCATGGCTGTCATACCAACTAGGTCTGCTTATGTAAGCTCTCTAATAGAACCTACTCACCAAAGGATTTTTTTTTTGTAGTCTCTAAGTTTAATGAGGTCCCTTTTTTCTATTTTAATTCTGCATTTATGTGTTGAAGTATCGCATTAATTACTTAAAAGATTATTGTTAATTTTGTTTGTGGGCCATTTGAACATATGTTTGCAACTAAACCTGCATAGAATAGAAATAACAAACATATATTTATCAAACCATATAGATTCAACCTTGCTTAAAAATTTGATAAATCTGAGATTAACACTTATTCAATCATATCAAAGTATGAACCCAAGGACTTTTTCAGCATTGTAAACAAAGTTAGGATTGTAGCTTCCCCTCAAAAAAACCATAGTAGGGCATCCACTCCTTGAATAAATTATGAACCAGACTCAAAAAAGCATTTTGCACAGCATGTAAGACCATCAAATCATATCTTTAACAAAAGAAAAAGGAGACTGCAATACCATACCTTATGCAAATCGTTAATAGCAATTGGCAGATTTTTGTCCCTGGGCATCGAAAAGAAAAACATAGAATGTAGTCAGTAGATCTCTTTGAACACCAGTTCCTATAGATCTGAGAAAAAGTAAATATATACATACAAAGAATAGATTAACAGACCAACCAATGACCGCTCAAATTTACACAGAACACAAAAAGAAAGGGGTTGGTGAAAACATAAATATATGCATACTATAAATAGATAAATAGACCAAGTAATGAGCGCTCACTTTTACACAAATGATACAAAAAAGAAACCATATAATGAAAGCGTGTAAAACTCATTAACATCTTGCATGAGAGATGAGTAAATAATTAAATGCCAGGCTCCCCTCTTGCGAGCCCTCATTCATAATCTTTGTATTTCTATATAAAATTGTGCATGCGTTAACTATTGGTGAGAACTTCTGAAATTGAAAGAAATACCTTAAGTAAACATGCAATCAGATCCATTGCCTCTTGTTGTAAATTTTCTAAGGTTTTTAACTGGGGGGGGAGAGGAGGAGGGGAGAGAACTATATTAATTTTGAGATCCATGTTTGGGTGAAGAGCATGACGATTTCCTGGAGCCAAAGTATGTGGACAAGGGCATATGTGATAGAGGAATGCATGGGGATTTGCTAAAAGGTAACCAAACTACAACTAGCAAGTTTCTCTTCACACTAGTAATTACAACTTTACAAGCACTGGAAAGACATGAGAACATTACACTGCATAACAGAGATGAAATAATATGAATCTACTTAGACGGGATACCCTAGCACCATATACCATGCTCTTTTTCCCACCTCCTGTAAGAGAAGGTCAAATATAAACCAGTAAGGATCTATTTTTAAATGCTGCAGGTTAAGTGAACTTGATAACGCGTACTCCTTGAGGGTGCTAGGGCCTCCTCTACTATTCTTCCTCACCTTTGTCAATACATCCCAAACAATAAACCTGCAGTCTTTAATGAAATGACATCATACTACAAAAAAACTTCAGAAACTTCTTCAATAACATTTACGTAGATACATATCAAGGCCCAACTTTCCCAGCAAGAAATAAAATGGATGTTATTTAAAACCAAGAACTCACCCAGAAGTATCTTTCTCCATTGTAATAATTAAAATAGGCTATGGCTTCTGAACTAAAAGGCTTTACAATCAAAGACCCAAAACACTTGGATATAAGTATCCAGATGAATGTTTTTGTGCTGTGTCAATTTGTAAGCCACAAGTGATCCATTTCTCCCCCTTGAGTTAAATTATAAGCATCAAAATGCCATTTCTGCCCTGTAATTTGTTTTTTAGTGTTTTGTCATTGGTAGTTTTTAATGGTGTCATCGTCAAATCAAAGTAACACTTCTACAAGGCTTAAGAGACAATTTTCCAAGCAAATGAAACAAGGTGGACATATAAACTAAGTTATAGGAAAAGGCAGTGAAGTAAGATAAGGCATTACTATCAGACAATAAAAACACTTGGATCTGAGTGTCTTGTATGCAGCACAAATTTTTTGTATTGTGTCACTTTATAAGCCATAAATTGGTTGTTTCTTGTCTTTGAGTTAAATTCCAAGAAGAAAATTTGCACTGCCCAAGGTATATATATATGTGTGTATTTTATCTTGTAAGACTGGATGATTTACTGCCAGCTCATATCCATATGATCCTAATAGGTCCTGATCAATTCTTAGCTAGAAACATTATATTTCATTAGTTTGTTTTAGTTTGTTTTAGCATTGAACAAGCTGGTGTAATATATCATTTTGGTTTGAACCAACTTAAATATTCTGCCAGTGGCTTGCATTAACGCACATCGTCCACTTAAGAAGTGTTCATTAATGTTGACTGTGCCCCTTGCATGGTTAGTAATCCCATTTCATTCTATTTAGAAATGTTGTAGTTAGTAGTGTGGCCAAAGCATTGTATGGTCTCACCTTGTTCACTCCTAGATCTGGGTGATCAGAAAGTGTGAAGGCATCACATATGCATTTAATCTCCAAAAATTTCCAAAACAAAAGTAGGATGGTCTGTTACAAACTTCCACAAACTTTTATATGCTTCAACTTAAACTTGGAATTTCATCAAACAGTTTGTAAATCATAACTTCAATCAATAAATCTGATTTCAAGAGTTTAGAACAGTTGCAACTATCAATATTTATCACAAGAACTGCAAACAGTTTCCATGTATGGAGAGATAGTCGTTAGCATTTTCGCAAACACTTGCATTCAGCAATTCAATTGCTGATAAAAGCTGCAAATACAATGCCGGAAGGTAAATTTTGATGACTTTCAATTCTTAATTACTCTCATATACATCAGAAATTTGACAAGTCAATCCCTTTTGGCCTCATAGATGGTTGTATTCAATGATATTCCAGTAGATAAGACCTTTGTATTGTCCAAACCATAGATGGAACACTCACCGAATACTAGGCATGTTTTTATTCACCAAATATTTATGGCTGGCATGTTTTAACGACTTTTACCTGCCACAGTGCACCCGCCGAATTTTTTGGAAAAATTAGTGTAGTAACCTCAGGATCAAGATAGATGACTGTAAAGATTCACAATTTTTAAATAAATAATAAATTTATTTTTCCTATCAATGTTTCACTTATGAAATCATTTTTCATATTGATTATCATAAACAAAATATACTTTACTTTTCCTATCAAAATAATAATGTCTTACTTATGAAATCATTTTCATATTCATTATCACCAATAAAAATATATATATAATGGATCGAGGAAATATTATAAATATATTATTATAATATTATTATAATGTGTTATATATATATATCAAATAAATCAAACAAATACTATAAGTTTTATTACTTATATATAAATACACATATAAATAAATATAAGTGTATAAAATTAATCACACAAACGATTACCAAGTTTGGAAAAGACACGACCATGGGTCGTGACTCATGGGCAATCAAGCCTACTTAACCCACACCACGGCATGCATGAAAGGGAGGCAGGAATCACGAACAAGCATACAAGAAGAGAAGGGCAGACGACAAACATAGAAGACACCTAGCGGCTGCATCTACAGTTCATGTGCAATTAGATCCCAATCTCCATGGAACGCTTACTAACTCAGTACTTAGGAGAACCATGGAAGGAATAGAAGGAAGGAGGTAGTACATGGTAACTCACAGGCATCCATCACATAGTCCATCAAATCCAGTAGAACACACAAAAGAGGAGCAAATCGGATCAGCCTCTGCAAAAAGGGGTGAGGTTGAGTTCAAGAAGTCATTCAAGACTCAGTCCGCAATAAGGAACCACCAAGTAGGAATAGTTAATATGGGATTGCTGATAGACCATCAAACCAAGAGAACCACTTCTTGTGGAAGCTCAACTACTCACAAGGTCTCATAGCATGAATAAATCAAGCTGTAAACCAACTCAGAATTTATCTAAGAGGAGACAGAAGTATTGATTCTTTGAGGAGCAATATTAATTTAAAGTGAATTTACCTATGTTAGTTCACAAGGCTTAGGATGAGAGTCATCTCTCCTAAGAAGGATGGATATTATTGATCAAACATCCGTAAGGCTTATTGAGAGGGAAGATTGTGAAATGAAGACACTTAGTAGAGAGCTATTCCAATACACTAACCCCAAGAGCTAAGTGTCGGATTACAACCTCTCGTTAAGAAGGATACACTAAATACGAAATAGAATCTATGTTAAATTTGAGTAAGGATAATATGTCAATAATGTTTTGTGAAAAGTATTGTGAACTAACACACTTGCAAGTTGTTAGCCAAGGAATCGTGGAATCTCGTACCAAGGGACATTACAGTGGTATCAGAGCATCAATCTTGCCAGTCTAAGGGCAATGTTTATGCAAACCTACGAAAGAACTAGGAAAGTGACCATGAATGAAATCACCAATGAATTAAGAGTTTTTATGGAACAAACCAATCAAACTCTCATGAGTCAAAATGAAAGATTAGATCAATCCGACTAGACCCTCATTAAAACTCCACAAAATATAGGGAATTGTATTATTAACCTCAGGAATAACTCTTCCCACGGGAGAGATATAAGTTCAAACGAACCAGATATTAACAAATCAATATCATCTCGAATCCTGAGACCCCCCTTCTTACCAAGAGAAGAAATTCAAAGGGAAGAGGAAGGAATAAACCAACCTACCAAAAGCACAGTAGAAAATGCAAGGGCCTATGCAAACCTTGAGCCCGAAATTAGGGAACTCATTACATTTGCAAGATTTTGCGAGGGACAAAAACACGAGGCCCCTAAAAGAATCAGAAGACAGCTAAACAAAGAGCTTAAACATAAGGTGAACAAGGTAATGCTACCCAATTTTGATGGATCAAGAAAAATAACAGCCCATGCATGGCTCCAAAAGCTAAACACCTATTTTACTCTTAGCCCAACAATGGAGGAAGATGCACTTCAATTTGCTATACTCCATTTAGAGGGAACAGCACATGAATGGTGGCACAATGGACTTCTCTCTTTAGGACATCAAAACATAACTTCCTAGCAGGAATTCTCTCAAAAGCTTATCAAACGATTCGACCAAGTTGAACCTGAATGGTACTTCAAAGAATTGACACATTTAAAACAACACGGAACCGTAGAAGAATTCTCTAATGACTTCCAAAAACTTTCATTCATGGTCCCAAGTTATCCCAAAGAAGGCTTACATACTTATTTGTTGAAGGCCTAAAGGACTCTATCAAAAACATAGTTAACCCCTTAGAACCTCAAATGGTGGAAGAAGCCACCCAGAAAGCCAGAAAAGTGGAATCTAATGTATCCAAAGAAAGATTTAGAACCTACCCTCCTAAAAATCCACACAAGCAAGAAGAATCAAGAAGGGAAAATAAAACGTGTTACTTTCGCAAAGAACCATGGAATCCAGGGCATCAATGTCGAGGTAAGGAAACGATGAAGAATAAGGATGAGTTATCTAAGAAAGGGTGTGCTTCAAGTGCAAGGAGCCATGGGGCCGAGACTATCAATGCAAGAGGGGACAACTTCATAGAATGGAAGAAATAAATAAGGATGAGACACCAAACAAAAGAATAAAGGTAGATGAGAAGGAATTTGGAACAATAATCGTAGTCACCCAAGAGAGTGGAAAGAGACCTTTTCGGGTAAAAGGAACATTAAAGGGCCAAAAGGTGATTGCGTTAATAGATTCCGAAGCCTCTCACAACTTCATGAACAAGGATGTAGTAGTCAAAAGAAGGTTAAAAGCACAAAAATTTAAAGGCTTCAAGTTGATAATGGGCAATGGTACCGTGGATCAATGCATGGAGATCATTCCTCAATTGGAAATTTCCCTAAATAACTACACCATAAAAGCAAACTTTTTTGTTGTGAAGCTACAAAATGATATCATCCTCAAGATGCCTTGGATTGACTACTTAAGGCGTTTCACTATTGATAACCCCAATCTAGAAGTATGTTTCAAACATGAAGGAAAAAATATAACCTTAAAGGGACTACCTGATGGATCACCCAAAGCAATATCTTGCAATAGAATACAACGCATCCTTAGACATGATCAAGGAGAGTGGATAGCCGAGTGTATGATTCTCGATAAATCACTCAACTCAAAAAACTCCTCCCATTTTGGAACTCAGAGACAATTCACCACAGTTTGCCTATCAATAGAGATTAGAACTGTATGGTCAGGTAGCAAGATTTGTCTGGTATCTAGGTTGTAGTGATTTATGCATTCAACAATCAATTCAAGAGCTTGAACTGCCACCGGAAACCCAACTGCCTCCACTAGGCCACTTCCTTGGAGCTTCTCGGTTATAGGATGGATTGGCTTCAACCTCAACCTCCTTTGAAAATCTTGCATGTCATAGAAACAGAGCGAGGTATTTGTGAAACTCTGCAATGTGGATTTGATTCCATTAAGTCCATCAAATCCAACAAATCTGGTTGCCATTTTATCTGAGGAAGAAGTGAATCGAAACTTTGAACTTGAATGAAGCGCAAAGGATAGAATTTGTAGGTATAAGAGATTTGAGAACGTTGTGCAATTCAACAACATAACAATTCAAGAAAAAGCGGTAATTTGAAAAACTGCTATGTTTCCCTCTATATAGAAATCTTAATTCACCCGTTAATCTTCAAGATCCGCGCCACACGAACAAATTAAAGGATAAATCCGTTGAATCAGTAAATGCAAGAGCCTCTAACGGACATTTCGGTGTCTTTTCACTGTTTCCGTTGGCCCAACGGTAACTTTCTTTCCTTTCATATTTACCTTCCCGTTTTCCATTCAGTTTCGAAAAATTAAGAAAAGAGTACTCCATAATGAAATATCCGCTTAGCTAGATTTTGTTCAGTATACCTTTCTAAGAGCGGTTAGATTGTTTCTATTAACACCCTAAGATGCCTCATGTGTAATTTGCGAACCAAATCTGTGTAAAAATATGATCTCTTTGTGAACGCGGAAAATTGCCCTCATGGGTTGAAAACCCGCCGAGGAGAAGGCGATCTTCAATTTGCCGCTCAAGCTTTATTTACATTCTAACTCTTGAGTTAACCTTTTCTCTAGGTTTGGAAAACCACAAAAGGTCTACAAAAGTCGAAAGGGGGGCCCACTTCTTCGCCTCTTTCCTTCACAATTGTTTTCGGTGGAAAATGGACTTCATGGGTCGCCAGCTTGCCGAGGAGAAGTCATCTTCAGGTTTTCCGCTTAAGATGATTTCAAGCATCATGATGAATCCCAAGTGTTTCTCAAAGTAAAATACTGCAAGGAAAACAAAGATCTTTCATAAAACAACTTGTTATTTTCTTATTCTGATCCATGATCTTCATTTGTTAACTGCTACGGGGAATCACCTTCATGGGTTAAAAACCCGCCGAGGAGAAGGCAATATTTGATTTTCCGCAAGTGTCATTCTTTCATGGGAAAAGTAAGACAAGCCATGAACAAGTCTAGTTTTGCGAATAACTTCATGAAACGCAAGAATCTCAATCGAATTAGGTACTAAGCTACCCATACGACATCGAGGAGAAACCCACCCGGCCATGAAATGCGAGAGAAGGAAAAGATGGGAAATCCGATGGAGAATCTTTTCACTTAAGGAGGAAAAACTAGACCTAGACATACCTAGACCAAACTAAGACACAAAATTTTTCACTTTTGCAAAATGGGTACAGGATGAAAAGTGGGGCAACATGTGGAAATTCGATCAATAACATAGAATACATCCAAATCACCACATCATGCAAACAAAAGTCAAGAAGAAAAAGAAAGTACACAATTGGTTGTTGAAAAGTCAAAATGCATCCTCTGGCATTTGGACCCACAAAGCATCAGCAATAGATTGAGATTCAACCAATGGTGGTAATTTTCCAGCAAGAATATTAAAAGCTTGCCACAAAGGGACACGTCAATGCTCGATGCCAATGATGGAATACCACGTGTCGTGGTGGGCCAAGTCTTCGAGTAATGAAAGGGTGCTACGTATCAAGAAAGCATAAGGTAGACCCATGAAGCATCAATACGAAGGATAAATCTCCACCATTGATTAAGTCCAAGATCAATGGCGTCTTTTTCATTTTCGAAAGTTTCCTTGCAAGTACAAGCTCATTTCAGAAAATATCCCAAAATAGTGCCATGTGTATATCCCAAAATAGTGCCATGTGTTGTCACATGTCAGAAGTGAAAACAAGCACAAGATGTTACGAGATAATGACAAGTGGCAAGTGGGCCCATAATCAATGGTCTCTTGGGACAAAGTAAAGGAAAGACATCGTGCTAAAGGGTTCAAGCCCGAAAACAAATTAAAAAGTACCACGTGTCAGGAGAACGTAAAGGTATTTTCTTTGTCAACACACGAAGACTTAATTTCGACCGTCCATCAGGCAATAAGGAAAGATATATCATCGATGGTAATTTGAACTTGGGTATTTGTTAGAATATAAAGATGCAGTGGATGACAAGGAAGGAAGATTGAATGTTTCTGAGGGCAATCCAAGGATCGCAAAGGCTATGGGTGGCGTTGAGTGTCAACAAGGAAGGTCAACCGCCAAGATCATGCCATAAATATCGTGTGACACTTCATTATCAGCCTTATCTTTACAATTTCTTCTTCTCTCTTTGATGTATGATTATGTAGCAGGCGACTGCTTGTCTGTCCTATTCTGAACAGTTCAAGTGCTCCAAAACGTAATAATGAATTGTAATGGCCAAGTATCTAAAGGCCTATAAATGTAACTTCCATAGATAATACAAAGATCGGCAATTTTATGCAACTTCTCCCCTTGTATTTCCAGATACTGAGTGAGAATTGAGAGGTTGTATGAAATGAAGGATTTGATTGATATCTACAACTAGGTTTTGTGTGGTCTTAATTCCATTTGAGATCAACATTTCTAATGTTTTGTATATTGTCTCCTCCAACTGAGCTAACCATGCATACTAAAGTAGTCTCTATGGGATTGTAGGATAGATGTATTTGAAGTTGGTGATACCTTACTAGATTCCATTTTAGTGGAGGGTTATCAATCAAGGTGGATTCCATTTCATCTTTAATGTGCATCTCTACTCTTTCCTTAGATTGCATTTCATTAGGTCCAATCTGCATTTAGAAATAGGAGTAGATGTTAGAGAGCTCCAAGGTGATTCGTGATAGCTATCCTACTGGCTGTCATAGGTTACCCAAATCTTATCCTGCCTAGGTTGTTTGTGTTTGCAAACAATCTGTTTTATCCTCTTTTGCTCTCAGGTTAAAAGCATACCCCCATCCCAATGATCTATTAAAGACACAATTCATTGCATATCTTGCATATAAGGGAGTTGTACCTTTAATTTAGAGGGCAATAATATAACACATACACTGACCCATTTGTTGGTGACATCCTTTTGCTTCCTCACATTCTGGGCATCTAGAGTCAAGGTAAAGCCAAGTTAGCAAGAGGGACAAACTATTAACCAAAAGTTTTTGGCGACTCTATTGGGGATTGGAATCGAAGACCAATGCTTGGTTTCTCATTCCCAAAAATCTAAAGGTGTCTTCCCTAGGATGAAGACTGGCGATTCGGTATGAAGGACATGTTCCCTTTGGTCTAAGAAGGTCCAGTGTAACTCAATGGCCATGCCAAATTCAAAGACTGGGAGAAGGCCAAGGCCTAAGCCCACTCTCCAAGAACTCAATGAGACTACTGACCAGCTGCTGCAAGAGCTTGTGCCTCTATATAAAGAAAGCATCTCCCATGTTGTCCAAAAGAATATCAGCATTGAAGATGATCATGTTTCTATATCCCTGTGGAAATGAGCGTGCTCCAGATTCTACAAGCTGAAAGACATGCAAAGAGAGGAGCTGAGGTTGAAGCAAGCAAGGCTGAAGCTCATTCCTACTCATGAATAACTTCACGCCACAAAGGACAAGGTGCTTCGTGATTTTTTGACCAGTATAGAGAGAGAGCATCTCCTATGCAGCCCGAGAAAACATCAACATAGAAGACAATCATATGTCAAAGATGTTTTGGAATCACATTTGTGCCCGTTTCCGAAGACAATACCTACAAGAAAGTGAAAGAAGGAAGCTGAAACGAGTACAGATAGTTGAACATGAAAAACCCTTGTTAAGGTCACCTGACTCTATTCCTTATGGTTTTCAGATGTTTAAAGGGCGGGTGAACATTCCTGATGTTTTAGAAAAAGGCAATAAATCTTCATCAGATACAATTGTTGAAACAAATCTCAAATCAAAGGTGGATGATCATCATCCTATTCTAAAACATCCATTCAATGATGAGCAATCAAGAGGTGAGACTTCACTATCACCCATGAAGAGATCCTACCAATATGAAGAAGAGCTTCAGGAAGATAAAGTAATGATTCTCACTGGTGAGGAATCCTCCCCTAAGCAAGATTTGATTGAAGAAGGAATCAATGAAGCTCAACCTAAACCATGTTTGCATCAGCATGAGAAGGAACTTCACAGTAATGAGCTAACAAGACCCACTAGTAAGACCCTTGTTAATGATGAAGATGTGGTTGAAGAAAAGAATCCTGAAATTTATCATCAATCTATTGAAGAACCTTGCCAGTTTGAGGACCATGGTTATCTTCGCCCTCAATTGACCCCTATCCTTTACAGAATCTCAACAAGCAATGATGAGGAGGAATCAGTTCATGTGATCACCCACAATCCTAGATGCATAGTTGAAGGTGAACCATCTAAAGGCTCGCTTGATCTCTCTACCCTTTTGGGAGATGCGGTGAAATGGTCAGTAGAATCCTCCAAAGACAACCTAGGTATTACTGAGCTAAATCTAGTTGATGAGGAGTTGTCTATTGCTCCCCCTTTTCATTCCTTTAAATCTGATATTGCTGAATCCAAGTATGAATATAATGTTGAATCTGATGATGCACTTGAGATTGGGAAGGGGAAGGTATCTTGCACATATTAGAGAAGTTTCATTTTCCAAGGTAGTGAGACTAATGCCACCCAAGGTCTGACCCTATTTTTGTAAACGTGTCTCTCTCTTGTTTGAATCATGAAGTTAAGCTCTGTAAGAAGGATGAAAGTTCTGGTCTTCCTAACTGCAAGAATCAGATCACTTCTGTTGAAGAAAGGTCATTGACTTGCAAGCCTCTTTCTATGCATTCAAATTGTGAAGGCAATGATAATAAACTGAAAGAGGGAAGGGATAAAATTGACTTGGTTTTTCAAAGCAATGAGGTGACTGACCATCACCTAGTGGATTTCATGGTGAAGGTGACATCTTCCTACACTTAGCCTCATGAGGAAAGTTCAGACCATTGCAATAATGAGCTCACTTCCTTAAAAGTAGTGAATGTCTTTCCTCCCCTCCTCGGCATGACAAAAGATCATCAGATGGATAACATAGAAGGTGCAGATAAAGATACTCAAATATATGATGAAACATGGCTATTTGGACCAGAGTGGGCACTCAAATGTTTCCTACATATCATGAGCCTAATCAGAGTTGCTTCACCTATGCTGTTTGAAGGAGTCACATTACAAAAATGCAAGCAGCTGCGGAGGAAAGGCTCCTACTTCAATCAACCAATGAGTGGATTCATATGAGTACTCTTATTACTGATTTGTAATGGTGGGATCTATCTCATCTGTGTATATAGTTAGTTTTTAGGGTGTGCGCTTTAGTATAGCTTGTGTGCTCTCTTGCTTTCTTAGTTTAGTTGCCTTCCCTTGCTTTCATGCTTTCTGTGTGTTTTCTTTTCCTTTGTTTTGGCTGCCCTACTTCCCCACCACCCAAATGCATAGCATCTCCCTGTGCTATTTAAGACTCTGCAACCTAATGGACTAATGCATTGATCTTTGCTATTTGTGGTCTTCAACAAATAAAGGAAGTAAGGTGGTCTATTGTTGTGTGTGTTTTTGCCGAGCTCTTTGCAAAACCAAAGATTGCTAGGGTTCTTTTTAAGCATTGTCATGCTTAAATCCCCCAACAGAGCCAGTTGTTGCCCAATTTTCATTTCCATTCCCTTTTGCTCTAAGTTGCAGTCAAGTCAATGTCATGTCTTCAGTCTGACTCTAGGTTACCCCTAGGAAGATCTTCTCGTCTACCTATCAAGCAAACCATGCGAGAAATCATGAGAGCAATGCACTGGTCAAAGGGCTAGGTGAATAGGGTTTTGGAGGGTCTGTTTATGCATTCCTCTAATGAGAAGGAGGTCTGAAACTCCGTTGATCCATTGTTCCACATTCAGGAGCATGTTGGAGGTGAAGATTCACATTGATCTATAGTTTAATGGCGAACACCCTGGTCAAAGGTAGTATGAGTAAGTGTGGAAATCCAATCAATGGTGCAGAATACATCCAAATCACCACGTCATGCGAAGAAAAGTCAAGAAGAAAAAGAAAGTACACGATTGATTGTTGAAAAGTCAAAATGCACCATCTGGCATTTGGACCCGCGAAGCATCAGCCATAGATTAAGATTCAACCAATGGTGGTGATTTGCCAGTAGGAATATTAAAAGCTTGCCACAAAGGAACATGTCAATGCTCCATGCCAATGATGGAATACCACATGTCGTGGTGGGCCAAGTCTTCGAGTAATTAAAGGGTACTATGTGCCAAGAAAGCACAAGGTGGACCCAGAAAGCATCAATACGAAGGATAAATCTCAACCATTTATTAAGCCCAAGATCAATGACACCTTTTCATTTCAAGAAGTTTTCTTCCAAGTACAAGCTCATTTAAGAAAGTCTCTCGAAATAGCGCCATGTTTTGTCACATGTTAGAAGTGAAGGCGAGCACGTAATGACAAGTGGCAAGTGGGCCCATAATCAATGGTCTCTTGGGACAAAGTAAAGGAAAGACATCGCACTAAAGGGTTTAAGCCTGAAAATAAATTAAAAAGCACCATGTCTCAAGCGAAGGTAAAGGCATTTTCTTTTTCAACATGTGAAGACTTAATCGCCATCATCCATCAGGCAATAAGGAAAGATATATCGACGATGGTAATTTAAACTTGGGTGTTTGTTAGAATTTTAAGATGCAATTGATGGCACGAAAGGAAGATTGAGCATTTCCGAGGGCAATCCAAGGATCACAAAAGCCATGGGTGGTGTCAGGTGTCGACGAGGAAGGTCAACCGCCAAGATCATGCCATAAATATCGTGTGACGCTTCATTATCAGCCTTATCTTTACAGTTCTCCTTCTCTCTCTAATGTATGATTATGTAATAGGCCACTATTTGTCTATCCTATTTTGAATGTTTCAAGTGCTTCGAAATGTAATAATGAATTGTATTGTCCAAGTATCTAAAGGCCTATAAATGTAACTTTCATAGTTAATACAAACATCAGCAATTTTATGCAACTTCTCCCCCTGTATTTCCAGATATTGAGTGGGAATCGAGAGGTTGTATGAAATGGAGGATTTGATTGATATCAACAACTAGGTCTTGTGTGGTCTTAATTCCATTTGAGATCAGCATTTCTAATGTTTTGTTTATTGTCTCCTCCAGCTGAGCTAACCATGCATAGTAAAGTAGTCTCTATGGGATTGTAGGACAGATGTATTTGAAGTTGGTGATATCTTACTAGATTCCATTTTAGTGGAAGGTTATCAATCAAGGTGGATTCCATTTCATCTTTAATGTGCATCTCTGCTCTTTCCCTAGATTGCATTTCATTAGGTCCAATTTGCATTTAGAAGTAGGAATAGATGTTAGAGAGCTTCAAGGTGATTTGTGATAGCTATTCTACTGGTTGTCATAGGTTACCCAAATCTTATCCTGTTGTTTGCAAACAATTTGGTTTATCCTCTTTTGCTCTCAGGTTAAGAGTATACCCCCATCCCAATGATCTATTAAAGTCACAATTCATTGCATATCTTGCATATAAGGGAGTTGTACCTTATAATTCAGAGGACAGTGATATAACACATATACTGACCCATTTGTTGGTGACATTCTTTTGTTTCCTCACATTTTGGGCATCTAGAGTCAAGGTAAAGCCAAGTTAGCAAAAGGGACAAACTATTAACCAACATAGTACTCCCTTTTGGACTTACAAATGCTCCAACTACATTCCAATCATGTATGAACCATATTTTTAGGCAACAATTAAGGAAGTTTCTCCTCATTTTTTGATGACATCCTCATTTATAGCAAAACTTGGGAAGAACATTTGCAATATATTGAAGAAGTCCTAAGTATTCTAGAAATGAAGTCATTATATGCTAAAATCTCAAAATGTGGGTTTGGGCTAAATGAAATTCTTTAATTGGGACATAAGATTAATGCAAAAGGAGTAAGCGTAGATGAAGAAAAGATCAAAGCCGTTAAAGAATGGCCGAAGCCAAAAACCCTAACTCAACTTCGGGGATTTGTTGGGTTATACAGTTACTACAGACGATTTGTAAAAGGGTTCTGTAAGATTGCGACCCCCCTTACAGACTTAACTAAGAAAGGTGCTTTCTCATGGAACGAGAAGGCTCAGCAAACATTTGAGCAATTGAAAGAAACAATGAGTTCATTTCTTGTTTTAGCCATACCCGACTTTACAATGTCTTTTGAACTACAATGTGATGCATCAAGGTAAGGGATTGGGGCAATTCTCATGCAAAGGAAACACCCCATAGTGTTTGAGAGTCGCAAAATCATAAAAGCAAAAAAACACTATTCCATATACGATAAAGAAATGCTGGCCATAATGCACGCTTTAGCCAAATTCTGACAGTATCTAGTTTGCGAGAAATTCATTGTTAAGACAGATCACAACAGCTTACATTTCTTCTTAAGCCAAAAAGATCTTAATGATCGACAACAAAAATGGGTGAGTAGAATTCAAGCATACAATTTTGATATAGAATATGTTAATGGAGTGAATAACGGAGTTGCAGATGCTCTATCTCGATGCCCCCACCTCAATAAGGTTACCAGTATTGCAGGAAATTGGAAAAGAGATATCATTGTTGAGTATGCAAAAGATCCCAAAGCTAATGAAATATTAGAAGGAAAAAATCCGAATGAAGAGTTCAAAACCCGAGATGACATTATACTTTATAAGGGAAGAATATTTCTAATTCTGCAGTCAAAAGTTAAAAACACAATCCTACAAGAGTATCATGATAATCCTTTGTCCAGCCATCAAGGGTATTTCAAAACATATAAACAGAAAAAAGAGAAATTCTCATGGAAAGGTCTAAAGAAAGATGTACAAAAATATGTACAAGAATGCATGATTTGCCAGCAGAATAAGGCAGAACACACACCCTGCAGGTCTGCTACAGGCATTAACCATTCTTAATCAAAAAGGGGAAAGTGTTTCGATGGATTCCATAACCGGATTACCCAAAGTTCAAGGGAAGAATAGTATTTATTAGTAGTGGATAGACTCACCAAATACGTTCATTTCTTCCCCGTCAGCACCAAGTCATCAGCACATCAAATAGCTGAACTATTTTTCAGAGAAGTATTCACGCTCCATGGATTTCCACAAAATATCATCAGAGATCAAGACAGCAAATTCATCTGTCAATTTTGGCAAGAGCTATTCAAACTAGCAGGGACCAATTTAACCCCCAGCACAAGTTACCACCCGCAGACAAATGGACAAACCGAAATAGTAAATAAGTGGTTAGAAGGATATTTGAGGAACTATGTAACAAGGCAGCAGAAAGCATGGATCAAATGGCTACACTTGGGTAAATTTTGCTATAATACAACCCACCACATGTCCATTGGAACAACCCCCTTCAAAGCTCTTTATAGCTATGAGGCCTACATTCGGGAATTTGATCCTAAAAGGGAGTCAAGTACCAAGCGCAAAAGACTTCATTCAACAAAGCACAGATATCTTAAAAACTCTTAAGAAAAATCTACAAGAAGCCCAAAATCAACAAAAGATCTATGCGGATAGAAAACGCATTGAAAGAACATTTGAAGTCGGAGATTTAGTATTTGTAAGACTACAACCATACAAGCAAAGTTCAATTAAGAGAAATGGAGCACAAAAATTTAAGCCATGATTCTATAGGCCATATCAAGTAATAAGGAAGCTTAAGGAGGTAGCATATGAACTACAATTACTCGAGGGTAGTAGAATCCATAATATACTTCATGTCTCAAGGCTTAAGAAAGTATTAGGGAAACGAATAGAACCCTCTACGGAATTACCGCCACTAGACAAAGAAGGTCAACTTATTTTGGAACCTAAAGCTATTATAGACTCACAAAAGAAGTTGAGGAATAGAACTATTACAATTGGTCCAATGGAAAAATCTACCCAAGGACAACGCCACTTGGGAGAAGGAAGAAAATATCAAATTGCTTGAGGACAAGCAAAATTGAGCAGGAGGGGCTGTAATAACCTCAAGATCAAGATAGATGACTATAAAGATTCTCAATTTTTAATAAATTTATTTTTCCTATCAATGTTTCACTTATGAAATCATTTTTCATATTGATTATCATAAACAAAATATACTTTATTTTTCCTATCAAAATAATAATGTCTTACTTATGAAATCATTTTCATATTGATTATCACTAATAAATATATATATATATATATATATATATAATGGATCAAACAAATATTATAAAGCTATTATTATAATATTGTTATATATATATATATATATATATATCAAACAAATACTATAAGTTTTATTACTTATATATAATACACATAAATAAATATAAGCATATAAAATTAATCACACAAATGATTACCATGTTTGGAAAGGACACGACCACAGGTTGTGACTCATGAGCGATTCACGTGCAATTAGATCCCAGTCTACATCGAATGCTTACTAACTCGGTACTCAGGAGAATCATCGAAGGAATAGAAGGAAGGAGGTAGTACACGGTAACACATAGGCATCCATCACATAGTCCATCAAATCCAATAAAACACATAGAAGAGGAGCAAATCAGATCAATGTCTGCAAAAAGGGGTAAGGTTGAGTTCAAGAAGTCATTCAAGACTCAATCCGTAGTAAGGAACCACCAAGCAGGAACAGTTAATATGGAATTGTTGATAGACCATCAAACCAGGAGAATCACTTCCCATAGAAGCTCAAGTACTCACAAGGTCTCATAGCACAAATAAATCAAGCCGTAAACCAACTCAGAATTTATCTAAGAGAAGACAGAGGTATTGATTCTTTGAGGACCAATATTAATTTCAAGTGAACTTACCTATGTTAGTTCACAAGGCTTAGAATGAGAGTCATCACTCCTAAAAAGGATGGATGTTATTGATCAAACATCCATAAGGCTTATTGAGAGGGAAGATTGTGAAATGAAGACACTTAGTGGAGAGTTGTTCCAATACAAGAATCCCAGGAGGCTTTTCCCCAGGAGCTAAGTGTCGGATTATAACATCTCATTAAGAAGGATACACTAAGTACTAAATAGAATCTATGTTAAATTTTAGTAAGGATAATATGTTCAATAATGTTCTATAAAAAGTATTGTAAACTAACACACTTGCAAGTTGTTAGCTTGGGAATCATAGAATCTCATACCAAGGGACATTACAATTGGGAAGTCTCAGATAAGTACTCGACTTTGGCTGGCACCAGCATTTAAAGCAGTGAAGGGAGAAAGTAAGCTTCCAAGGCCTCAGTAGCTGATTGCAATCGATTAGAAGCGGATCAAGCAGTTTTTGAAGAGAAAACAGATTCTAGGGTAGGTTTTATGATTTTGCTTCTATGTTTTTTTAAACATTCTATTTAATTTATGTTGCATCTAGTTGAATACAAAATCATTCCTAAGAAATGATTTTGAATCGATAGAACAAGCTTTAACACTATTTTTGACAAGTTTTGTTGAATGTTTCACTATTTTTTGAACAATATCTACTTCTTTTAAATTAAGACCCTATTAGTTTTGTTTAAATTTTTTTGAACTTTGAATGATGTCTAAAAATATTGAAACAAATTTAGATAAATTTCTTAGTTTTTCAATGTTTATCTAATATTTAAATTTTGTCTTCACTTTCTATGTGTAGATCAACAGTTAACCAATAATTCAGCACGGCAGACTCAAGGAATGATTGGCAACTCTTATGTTGAGAATGGTTTATGGATCCAAGAGTAGTAACTTTGCACAAGAGGTGACTTGCTGACCTAGTACTTTCTTCAATTGAGATATATACAAGATGTGATACGGCTACTCTTGGGTAATTTAATTTCATAAGCCACTTCACTTATCTTTCTCAAAATCTTCTAGGGTCCATAGAATCAAGGCATAAGTTCATGTTCTACTTACCTTGATGGAGGATTACTTATATGATTGTAGCCACAAAAATACTAATTCTCCAAAGTGTCCTCTCAGCTCATTCCATCAGCATAGATCTCTTGTTGATTTTATACTTGAAGTAAGTTACCTCTGAGTGTGTCATCTTTCTCATGAAATCGGACCTCCAAAAGTAGTTGGCCCATACCCATACAATGCTTTGAATGGACTCGTCTTGATTGACATGTGATGCGTGGTCTTGTGACAGTACTCACCAAGGTGCAACCACTTTATCCATATATTTTTTGATTGGTAACATAATTTGATGAAGTGTACTCCCCTTAATAACACAAGCACACGCAATAGAATAGAGAAATAAACAGCAAATTGCAAGAACCGAATAATCACAAGAACATGAAACTTATTTTCTATTATCTTCAATGAAATTATGTAACAATTTTCAGAAATATGACATGCTACAACCACATGGGCAATTTCATTACAAATATCAGCAAGAAAAAGCCACCACATACACAATCAGAACTGCCCTAGATAACCCTACAACCTTCTTTATATAGGGAAAATTGTAATTGCACAAGAAGGTTCTAGCAATTTTAATCCAAAACTTTGGGGCCAACCATCCTTAAAATACTATTATCTAACCATCCTTAAAATATTATTATTTATCTTATTCTTACATTTGAATAGGCCCAAAAAAACTTCTAGAACTCAAATGAGTGTTTGAAGGAATTTTATATTTCTATCCAAAGAAGTGCAACTTCCAAAAGCCATCATAACTCTTCATTTGTTGACCTGATTGAGTATTATAACCCCATTTTGGGAATAGCGGGAAGTCCTCTTTAGTGCATAAATTGCATAATGCCAGCTAGCTGAGTTTTGACCCCCTTTCGGAGCCTCTAAAGCCTTCAATTGAGTTCAAAGTTTTTTTACCGTTCTACCAAAACCAAAAGAATTCAATATCTTCAAAACCAAACTTAATCTTCCAATGAAACCATATTGGTAAGCTAGTCTAGCCAAAGTGAACCTCCGAGAAGAAATTAGAACATTGTGAGCTCCAAGCAACTTACTAAAAATAGTGACTATGCACAAAGGTAGCCCTTATTGAAAACTAGACAGCATTTTTGGGTGATGCAAGATTGCCCTTACACCTAGGATGCTCTTGCATTAGACACCCGAGGTAATTTAAGAAGCGACATTGTCACATCTCAGGTGTTTAGAGTTAAAACAAGACAGTTAATCTCTTCCCTTGACAACCAATAGTTAACCTCTTCCCTTGACAACCACAATGAATCTTCAATAGGTCTTCTTTTCCATTTGACTAGATATTCTTCAAATGTCTTATTTCTTGTGCTTCCACCAACATAAATATCCAAGATGTCTTTAATATCCTTTGTAGATGAATTAGTTACTCAAATATTTCACTATGCTTCTATTACCTCATCTTGGACACTACCTTTATGATACTCTGTTAGATATGAAATGTTAAACATTGGTGAAATATTTAGTTCACTTGGAAACTCCATTTCAAAAGCATTTCCTAAATTGCGCTTCTTCGGTATTTTGCATGGTCTAAACTTCTTCATCTTCAACTTATAACATGATCCTATTGGAAATATATCCTTCCACAAATGAACAATAACTTCATCCCCAATCTGAAATTCTTGATGTCTCATTTTCTCATCTAGCTTAGCCTTATACAATGTATTCCTTTTATTAATGTGCTTCGTCACCTCCTCATATAAATTATTCAAATGTTTTGCAAACTCTTCAGCTTTGGCACTACTTGTCTCCCTTTTGTTCAACTTTCTTAGTTCTAAAGCATTTCTAGGACTACTTCTATATACTATCTAGAATGGTGACTTACCAATACTCCTATTGACGGAATTATTGTATGCAAATTATGGATGTGGTGAAATCAAATCCTATCCATTTGGTTTATGCCATAGTGTTACATCCCAATTTTTGGCCCCTTTTTAAATAATCATATAGCTGTTATATATTTCATGTCAATGATAGTTAGACATTTAAAAACAGTTGAATGTTATGATCTTGTGAAATCGAAATTATGGTTAACCATTTTAATTCATGTGAAAACTACTTGTTGATTTCTCATTACAACTCAATTAAAATGGATATTTACATTTCAAGAAATTATAAAGATAAATGTTAATGGTATGGTGGTTAGCCATTGTGACAAGTATGAAATGCTTTTGTTCATAGTTATCTTGACTTAAATTTGAGGAATATGTTATTATCATGGAAGTATTTTTTTTCTAGATGCAAGAGTAGACAAAGAGGGGAGGAGCATTGCTAAACGGGATTTAAGGAATGGGGCACCAAAAAGGTTCATTGACATATTATTAGGTATGGGCTCTAACGTATGGGCTCTAACCATCTTGGTGAAGGATTTTAACGGATAGGCAACACGGAATATACCTTGGACAATCATGAGCTACCCGGTCAATTCTTAATACAAGAAAAACATTAAACTTTTATTAATATAAAAAAATGTTACCTTCTTTCTATTTGCGACGATGGAGTAATTATTAGAATGTAACTCTATATATATTGTCACCATGATATTTCAACACCTATAATTGCACCTACATGTATAAATGTGTGTGTGTATATATATATATATATATATATATATATATATATATATATATATATATATATATATATATATATATATATATATATATATATATATATATATATATATATATATTTTTTATTTTTTTAACACCTATAATTGCACCTAAATGTATAAATGTATATATATACATATGTGTGTACAAATTTATATATTGATAAAAAGAATCTCATGATTCAAATTACACATGCACATGTATATATAGGTGTACGTACAATTATAGGCAACACCAATAGCATGATGCCTATATATATATTTGATATAACTTTGAGAAAGTATAATCTTCATGTCTTTATTTCGGCTCTGCATCAATGAGCATTGCCACCTTCACATTGGCATTATTCCTTTTTAAATTTTAAAAGTGTGGAGGAGTTACAAGTGACCGATGGTTGCCTATGCACCGTCACTCCTTTTTCTTGTAACTAAAGAGTGTAAAGATGGTCTATTTTTAATGCTTCCCACTATCGAAGAATGACTCTCTTCTCCTTTTCTCTTTCTATCGTTGATGGCTCTGAGTTTTATTTAGCAAAGTATTTCATTCTCTAACTGTTATTACCTTTAATGATATATCATTTTGTTACATGTCACGGCACTTCAAGCCGCAGGAAAGGCCACGCCATTTCTATCAAAGCAGAACTCATTCTTGTGTTGAAGCTCATGATTACAAGTCGTGATTCCGAACGAAATTACCATTCTCAAATCATGCAACCATATACTCATGTTATTTTTCATATGATATCTATCTTTTTTGGTTGTTTTCAAGATATTTGTCTAAAATGATATTGAATGTCTGAAATGTTCATATGCATCCTCAATTATGGATAAAGTAATACTTGCCATAACCAGAAGCTTAGTATATTGAATCAGGAAGTATAAGAACTACATCTCATTTATTTCCATGCATTTCGGGTGCTGGAAATCTTACACACCCGCTCAACCCTAATTTGTTTGACACCATTGTGATTGTTTGCAAATACATTCTAAAATACATATTGTATTCATTGTTTATGGAGCTAGCTCTAATATATATTTTTCCAGAGGCACTGATTTGACTTGTGCAGTGGTATTGACCATATGCCATTGAGATAAGGCTCAGATTTGAAGAACTAATTCTGATTGATAAGTAGAAATGTTTTATATACAAAGAAATCTAAATCCCATAATGCCCATCTAAATTCTTGGCCAAGGTAGGTTAATGGCATGTTTGCCGCAATTGATCACTAGAGGTCAGAGTGCTAGCTAACAGAGGGGAGGTTGATGGAGGATATCCACTGGCTTGTTTGTTGCTTAGTTAACACTCTTAACATCAAGATGCTCGGGTGGTAGGACCATGGTGCCCCAAGCCTAACTCGAGGGTAGAGAGGGCCTTTCTCGTATGAGATTGTGTGGGGATAAGTTAAGGTCCACGGTTGGGAGGTTAAGCCTATGTCAATGCTTCTCCTCTTCACCATATGTCAAGACTTGTACAACACCTTGACAGTTATTTGACACATGTATGACTTTTAATCCTTTGTACGTTTCTTTTCTTAATTTAATGTTATTTCTTGAGATTTATATTTAAACGTGTTTCTTCATGATGTCTTTTCAATATATTGGTAGAACTTAGTTATGGAAGTTATAATAGTTTTCTTTCAAGTTAAGTAGATAAAGGTTGTTACTTCACTTCTGTTACTTATTCTTGTACAATGAATTTGTTTGTTGGTTTCCTTTCTAAATGAAGTAACAAATATAACTATCTTTATGTCATTCTGTTATGAAATCCAATTATAATCTTAAGAGTACTTTTTTTCTATTTAAAGCCTAGGTAAAATGGTATGCTACACATAATTACAACACCTTTAGAGACAAGGAGACACAGGAAAGTAGGACAAGTTTCTGGGACATGGGGATTGTGGGGCCTTAATTTGGGGACAGTGGGGGGACAGCGGGGGGACGGTGGTGCCGGACGCATGGAGATTGTATATAATATACATATGGTACTTAAAATGCTAGTTATGAAAAAATGTATTGCAAATTTTTGCAGTATAAGATATAAAGATGTAAAAGAGCAAATACTCAAGAACATTGCATTAAATTGAAACATCAAACATTGAGCATAAATAGTCGAATCGGCAAATAGTCAACATTGGGACGTCCCCAAGTCCCTGTTATTATTTCCGAGAGGTGGGGCAAAAGGGGGAGGACGTATCCCTGTGTTACTATGGTTAATCTCCAACCAAGCATCTCAACAAATTCCCTAAACTCTAGTTCACCGCTTATGTCTATCTATTAGCATGTAGATGATGTGTTGAGATGAACTTCAAATTTTTCTTTGACTTTTTCCACAATGTCCTCTAGAAGTATCCAACAAACTTAATATCTTGGTCTGAAACTATGCTCTTGGTAGACTATGTAGTCTCACCATTTCTGTGAAAAATAACTCTACCACATGAACAATATCATTTATCTTCTTCCAAGGAATGAAATGTTTCATCTTTGAAAACCTATCTACCACCACAAAAGTCGAATCATGCCCTCTTAGAGTAATTGGAAAACCAAGAACAATGTCCATACTAATATCCGCCCATGGTTTCTATTGGTTCCCAAAACCACAGATTGGAATCCTACGAGTCTTGCCAACTCGACGCTACCGATTATGGCCAACTTGACAGGACTAATCGATGCGATTTAAATCCCCTGCACTTCTGGCTCTGCAAGGCCAAGGTGGGTGCACCTGATCCTGAACAAAACACTTGGGTCCAAGATACTTATAGCAGATCAATTAGAATGCGAATATAATGAAAGCTTCCAAAATGGAAAGAATTATAGAAAACTTTAAACTTGCATAAAAAAAGCAAAAATTGCTTAAATTGTGAATTGAAAATAAAAGTGAATGATTATATAAATATGATAGTGTTTAAATAAATATAATAATTATGGATTAATAAAACAACTGAATATATTAATTCTTCAAAGGAAAGAAATGAAACAATTGCCAACATATGAATTATGAATCAAGAGTAATATAAAGACCAGTGTTTAATTAAATGGGCATACTTAGTCAATATTATAAGTTGAAGCGTACAACTTCATAAAGTTCAATGTATTTAACCTATAAACAAATTAATAATCCAAACGCGACGGATCAACTATACAAACGCAATTTTAAACTAGTCTAGAATGCATTTTAACTCCTATGATATGGAAACAAACTAGACATAAATATAGAAACAATTAAATATTTCACAACATCTATGTTTATCCAGTTTAAAATGCAATAATGATCCAATCCACTTGTTCGAATATTAAAATATTTATAGAAATTAATAAAAAGTATTTATAAAGGACACAAATCAATAATATTTTAAACTCTAATGCAAATAAATAAAATAGATATGTTTACAGATTGTGCCGGAAAAAAATTGCACTTAAGACATTCCTTACTGATGATCCATCCAATTCATTTTGATTCCAGGATCACATATAAAAATTTATACTCTGTTGTCTTGCATTTTGTGTTTTGTCACCACAAAACGCAGGTAACAATACGAAACTTTTTCAAACTAGTTTTGCATTTCTCTAAGTTAAATTTGTTATTTGATTGCTTAATGTTGGTCAATCAATCAACTCCAATTCAAGTAGCAAATTCTTTTACTTAAGGTTTTCATCAAGTCTTTTCTTTTTCTGTTTGTCAAGCCTGTGCTTGATTTTTGAGGCCTTCATCATCATTTTCTTCATTTTTTAGTGTGTGTTTCTTGGTTTTTAGTCCTTTGGTTTTGCTCAAGTCATTGCTTTCGGTTTTCCCTTCGATTTGATCTATCTTAGGGCTTAATCCGAGTTGGCAATCAAAAGATATAACCATTTTAGTACCCAAAAAGTGGACCTTTTTATGCAACAGCAAAAATTAAAAATATCACGTTATATTCTTAATTTGACATTCACTTTTTGAGAAATATAACTTAAATTCACTTTATGTTATGTTTTTAAGTTACTTTATCAATTAAATTTTCACTTAAAGTTACTCTAGTGCACTTTATGTTATATTTTTAAGTTGAGTTGTTTTTTGATTTTTCAATTTGGGGACCATATTAACTATATAATTCAATTTAATTTTTTACATTTAAATCAAATGCTCTAGTAAAGATTATTTTTTACACATCATATTATTCATATGATAATGTAAATATTATTTATGTTCCACTTAAGTGATATTCTATCAAAATTAAATTGATATGTGCTTATTAAAATCACTTAAATGTAAAATTTGCTTAAAAGTGGACCTTTTTCATGCCATTGCATGTAAAATTCAACTTAAAATGTAAAATCATTTAAAAGTGGACCTTTTTTATGCCATTGCATGTTAACTCAGTTAAAATGTGCAATGACATCAAAAAGATGAGCTACATGTGTCATATGCATATACACCAAAAAGATGAGCTTCTGGCTTGAGTTGCATATGCATGTAACTTAAACATGTCTTCATACCAAAAAGGTGAGTTTTTGCACCAAAGACATGTAATTGCACTTCCCAAACCCATTTTTGAGCAAAAGGCATGTTTTTAAAACATATGTATGCACCTAAAAGGTGCGTTTTTGCCTTGGAAGAGCCCATTACATTTTTTTAAACATGTAATGGCCTCTAAAGGGTGGGATTTGCCTCATATGACATTTTCAAAACATATTATCACCTCTAAAAGATGTGTTTTGCATTGAAACATATGTATTTGATCCTCCAAAACCCGTTTTTTAAAAAACTTCATGCATTTGGCCCCAAAGAACACGTTTTTCGTGATTTTGTTTGGATTCTTCCATGAAATTTCTTCAAATCTTCTCCTTTAGGGTCGCTTTTGCAAATCTAAGTGTTTCCAAGCATTAAACGTTGAGATTTCATGCAGAAAAAGTTAATTTTTACTCCATTCAATGGCACATTTTGGCAAAAGATGCCTAGAATTTATCATTTTAGTTCACTTTTTTGCTTGCAAAAGAGGCATTTTGGCATGTTCATCTATTTGCATTACACCAAGGGTCACGTTTTCGCATTTGGGAGTGAAAAACAACTTATGTAATGCACTTAAAAGTCAACATTTTTTTGCAAAAATGTCCCAAGAGCTTGTAATTGCCAAAAAAAGATGAAGTTGGGAGCATTCTTAGGGCACGTTTTTGGCATTGTGCATCAAAAATGCCTCATTTGCTGCCCTTTGCATATTTCTCTTTCAAAGTTTGAAAAGGTCTAACATTGTTGGAGAATTCTTCAATATTGGAGCTTTTCCCTCCTTCAGTTTTGGCACATAATCATCATGTAAGTGGACATTTTCCTTCTTGCTGATTAATTTGCTCTTATCTTGCTGATTTTATGCACATTTTAGCTTGATGATTTACATTAGTTGATTTTGTTGACATGGAAAGTGTATTTTTCTTTTAAAAATGATAAAATGTTTCATTTTCACGTTTTTTAATTTTTTCTGAACTCCAAATTCAAATTTGCATATTGAAGTGCTTTGCTTGTTGACATGTTTGAGTCTTTTGCCAACAGTACATTCTTCTTTTGAGGTTTTGTTTTTGTGTTTTGTGTGTTTGCTTTTGGTTTTTCTCCATTTTGGAGAAGTTGCAAGTTCTTTCCCAAGAACTTGGTCATGTTTCACTTCACTCCACTTTCCATTTCATGCAAGAGCATCATTTCATTTCATTTCCATCTTTCCATGTCACAACACTTCGCATCTCATTCGTCAAATGTGATTACAACTATTTCATGTCATTCATCATCCACACGTACATGTAATCTCATTTTTCATTTCCATTTCCACTCATCTCACTTTCCACATCCACTCACACAACATGATTACATGAGAAGTCTTTCGTGTAATTGCATCTCTAAAACCCATTTTTGACTTAAAGTCACTTTTTAAAAGGTTAAAAAATGTCATGTGCATGTTTTCCCATGTACTTTGACTTCACCTTTCCACAAAGACAACTATAAAGTTCAATTCACCTCAAGCTACATTACATTTCCATCTTTCCATATGCACTTACGCCTCCATGAGCAAATACATGTTATTCCACTTCTCGTGTCATTACACACATCACATCTCATCCGTTATCCGCACTTACATGTAAGCTCAGTCTCCGTCTACATGCACATATCATCTCATTTCTCATCCCTCATTACATATTGCATTTACATGTAATCCATTTTCCCTGCAATAACATCTTAAAAACCTAAGTCACTTTTTGGAAATCAGCAATCTCCATTTGCATGCATTCCCATGTGTTCCACCTTCACACATATCCATTTTCTTCCATTTTCACTTTCATAATACTTCATTCCACCTTCCATTTTCATCCACTTGCAGAGAAATGGCACCCAACGGACCTCCACGTGAACAACAGAGAATAACCCTCAATTTTCAAAGGATTTAGTCGCACCAGTTGCAGATAGAAGGGCACGAGTTCGCAAACTGGAAAAAATTGCAGGAGTTATAGACAAATGGCGCAATTTTTTGGCAGAAAACCCTAGTCGAACCAGAGGTTTTGGAAGCAAATATGCATGAAAATAATTTCAAAATAAAAGGCAAATAATTTCAATAAAGAAACTATAATTATTTTCGAAAAATTTAGAATATCGGCTCTGATACCATATTATGGTAAAATAATGAGTGTGTTATTAAACGCAGATCATGAATGATCTATATATACAAGATATAAGAGAATGTTTCTATAATGAACAAGAGGAAATAGAAACATTTTTGTGGAGTGAAAAAGAAAATTTCCATAACGAACAGAATGAGTTTATGAAAACATTACAAAAAGAGCGACCATTAGAAAAAGACGGAAGAGAGAGAAAATAGAAACTATCTAATATCGTATACCCTCCCTTAATGGTCAATCTATCTTCAAAAACAGAAATTTGCATGTCCTCAACAAGCATAAAAGGAAGCCTCAAATTGATCAGAGAGGTCTGCATGTTATCCAATGTTGGTCTGTGGTAGCATTGACTGTGGTAGCACAAGTCTTGGTACCCAGAACAAGCATCTCAAGGTGACGATACTCAAAGATCATCATCATTCTATGCTTCGAGGTATTGTAGTTCTTTCTGTTAAATCACTGACTGCCTTCCAGCATGAGACTGGTGAGAGATGCCATTGCACATCTTTCAATGAATAAGTGTGAAAAACCTGAGATGGCGCGAACTTCAAGTCAAGTTGACGGAAGACCCTGAAAATTTGAAGACACCCAAATAAGAGCTCAAAAAGCCCACAAAGAATTTGAAATTAGATTTTGAATCTACTGCCTTGAAAATCAAGGCACGGAAAACGATTTTTCATGCACCTATGAAAAACAAAGACTGGCCTAGTTGAGATCTACAAAACCCCACCAGGAATCTTCAAAAGGTTTTTAAAACTAGCACGGAAAAAGAGAGTTTAGAAAGAAACCCTAGCCATTTTTTTAAAAAGCAAAAAAAGGCATATTTGACTATTAAAAAATGGTGGAAAACAAAACTAATGGATGAAAATCAGAGACAGATGTGCCGAAACATCAACTTGAAAATGCCCAAAAAGAAGGCCAAGAAATTGCAAAAAAATATTGGACACTAAATCCCTAGTCAGGTTTGGAATAAAAAGCGATGCAAATTTTGAACACACTACGGCAAATATTTCAAAAGTTTTGAACTAATAATTTCAAAATGAAATAAAAAAATTCCGTAGGAGGTTAGGAATTTGCTTTGATACCGTATTACGAAGTAATTGGAAAATATTTGCTTGATATTAACGAAGACTAAGAGGTCAATATATACAATAGAATAAAACAATGTTTCCTTAGGAAACGATCGTAAAGAATAGAAACATTCTATTCTAACTAAAAGAAAGCTAAAGAAAGCTAACAGATAACTATAGACTAACTAATATAAGAAACATTCTAATATTTACAGGAGGTTGCAATAGATAACCATTAGATACTAAACAGCAAATCAGCCACTGAAATATATCCAACCTGGTGTTCAATTCAAATGCCTTGAAATTCAGATATTGTATGTGGGAAAGTGTGCCATTCCAAGCACATATGCAAGTGAACACATAAAATGGAGAAACAACTAATATGTACTATAAATTGTAAGGATGAGAATTAAGAAGTTTTTGGTGGGGGAATTTCTCATTCAAGTTTTCTTAGGTAAATAATATAACTCCAAGGAATACCTAGCAAGCCAATTTACATAAAAGTTAGTCCCTGGAGAGAATCTACAGCATCAATATTTGTGTGATTATTATGCTAAACCCATTGAATCTTCAGGTCAATAGTAATTTGGAAAGGGATTAAATACAATACTTGAAGTTTTAATAGTAATTTTCAAGTTTATTTTGAAACACAGTGTTACCACAAGAGTGCTGAAGCAAGAAATCAACCATAAATCTTATCGCTGACACAAAAAGTTAAGATTGTATACATGATTGTTCTCATGTTATACATGAAAAAGAATCTATATATTTTCAATTTAAAGGAAAAATAAAACAGATAATATTGAACAATGTGCAAGTGAAATGAAAACAGTAATACAATAAAAATTGAACACCTTTCAGCCTTGAAATGAGAATGTGAAAAAGATGGCCTTTTGTTGCTTCTCTGTATTGACTCAACATTATGAAAGATTGAAGACTTATTCCTCATGAAAAGAGCCCCAGTACCATATTCATCATGTGATGATTCTCTAACCACTTCTACATGAAACATTCCAACCTGAAACCAATAAAATCATCTGTTATATATGCATGAAATGTGACACGAGTAACTACATAAGAAAAAAACATTAGATAAAGATAAAATGACACTGCAAAAGGAAAACTGACTAAATACAATTTACAACATCATAAGCTATAACTTGACTATTTGCCATGTTACAACAATTCTTTTATCATGAAAAAATAGGAACATAAAAATATAAATGTCTTTCATTTAGGATGTCATCTACTAAAAGACCATAGAAGCATGATAAAGACTCTCTTAAGCACAAGCCATAACATCATAGCTTAATTAATTTTCCATTTGATCACCCACCCCCTGTTAATGGGATTGGCTGATTTAAATCCCACATGGAAACTGGCTCAATCAGGTTAGTTATAATTGAATTGTGATGGAGCTTCTTGGGGCAATTAGAGCATATCTGGAGCTAGATACATTCTACAGAATTCACTATGTTGAATGCTTACTACATTTTATGTGTGTCTAGTTCCAAAACAAATAATTAGCCCATGTTCTAAACCCCTCTTCATGGTCTGAAATTATGCGAAGCAAGAAGAGTAACTCATCTAGAAATTCAGGGGGATTCTCCAATTGTGATTAATGCAGTCTATCATTTCTCCACAGCAAGTTGGTGATTATAATCTCTTCTAGATAAAATTTTGATTACTTTTGAGCGAATTCCGAATTATTTGGAAAATCACATTTCCTGAAAGGCCAACTAATATGCTCACTCAGTCTCCAACCTTGCTGTAAATGGGGTGGCCACCTTTGATTCAGCTCCCACTAAGTTTGGCAGTATGAGGTGATTGTTCAACACTTGTGTTAGTGGTACATTGATGTCACTTGAATCATAATGGAATATCTTTTCCAATGCATGAACCTACAAGAACAAGAATCTAGATACAGAAGATCCTTACACTTCACTGAAAAGGGATATCTCTATTTTTAACACCCAAGGAGATGTCATAATAGAAGGTTTTTTTAATGCTGGGACAGCAAATAATCAGTCCCTCAACTTGAAAAGAAACTGCAAGGAAAGTAGTGACCCATTATGGTTAGAAGAGGAAACTGATTAGTTTTGGAAAAGAGTTTCAGAGGACAGCAAAGGCAATATCAATCATTATGGGCCAGAACTTTTGGGATTGTATAGCTTACATAATTGGGTCATATGTCTGAATTTAGGAAACATTACATGCAAAACTTACAATGGACAGAGTGTTGTGGATTATGTCATATGCTCCCAAGGCTACATCAAAAGAGTAAAAGAGTTAGAGATAAGAATGTGCCCAGCAAGACTAAGGTCTGACCACAACCCAAAAATTTTAAAATTAGCCTTTACCATGGAGCAATAGCAAGAAGGACAAACTCACCTTAAGCAAAAGAAAGGCTTGTTTCAGGGCAGAATTCTAGTGAATGAGGAAAATCAGAAAATCCTTAAACAGACCCTTACAAGGTTGATCGGGAGTCCGAAAAGTACATCTGAACACAAGGAACAGCAAAAAGTAAACAAAGATTGCTTAGTTCCCGTAATTCACAAGGCTCTAGAGAAGTGTAAAAGAACTAAACCCAAAATGAAGACAAAAAAATCTTCCCCGGCAAATCCTTGGTTCTACGAGGACTGCCAATTAGCAAAGAGAAATTAGAGGAAAACTAAGAGCAAAGAAAACAAAAAAGAGTATGAGAAGCTTCTAAAAAGTAAAAAAGAAGTGTAGTGAGAATGAGGAGAATGGAGCTGATTACTCTAGATAAACAAAATTCCAAGAAATTCTGGAAAGAGCTGCAACAAAAGAGAAAACAAATTGAGAACAATATCATGAGACCTCAATAGCTTGAATATGCAAGGAGATTACACGAGCGGGAGGAAGATTAACATAGACCTCCGATAATCAAGAACACAAATGAAATTTTTACAATTGAAGACATCTCACAAGGCATAAAAAGATTAGCTGGGGAAAGGCTCAACATGTTGATGGGCTACAAGTTGAGCATCTAAAATGGGGCAATGAAATCTTCACAAAAGTGAGGACATAAATGATCCATCAAACTATAGAATTATTATGATTAATCCACTTCTAGGGAAGCTCTTTGGTAGCATGGTTGAACATAAAATCAGCAAATGGGCTGAATTGGAAGGTAAAAGGGTTAAAGGGCAGGCTAGTTTCAGACCAAAGCATTCCACTATTGATCATGGGGTTACTCTCCGATTCTTGGTTGAAAAAGTATGGAATGTAATGCCCCGCCCGAAGATCCTTGGAACAAGGATAAATATAAGCCAAGATAAAAAAAATTAAAACAAGTATGGATGCACACAACAATCAACATATAAGGATCACAAAGATCGCAACGGAAGACTAAACAAACATCCAACACCAACGGATCTCCAAATGCCACTACTGACCAAAAACGACAAACTACGGGAATCACAAAATGCATTTGAATGTGAAATATCCCGAATTCGAAAGGCCAAACACTAGGGTTTGAGAACTCCATAAAGGGTATCCCAAACACCTCTCAAAACCTTTCAGTCAAGTCAAAAAATGCCTGTTGGTCGCCCACGCAAGTTTCCTCACAGACCCAAGCGATATTTCCAAACAGCCATGAGTGATACTTTACTAGTATCGTACGACCTTTCTTCCGTGGGCGTGCGATACTTTCAGGGTCTAGGCAATACTATAGCTAAGGACGTGCGACACTCTTCCAATGTTGTACAACATTTCACCAAGAGCAATGCGATACTTTCCAATATCGCACACATTTTTCCTTAAAGCATGCGATACTTTCCAGTATCGCACTATATTTCTTCTTTAGACACGAGATACTTTACAAGTATGGCCCAATGTTGGAACACTGTCACCCATGAAATGCAATAATGCTCCAACGAACATCTAGAGGGGTAAGTAGAGAGTTAGAACCTCCACACCGGGAATACCGGATCCACAAGTCGAGGCTTGGAAACTCGAACACAGAGGAGCAAGACGGAAAATGCAACTAACCATCTAAACTATCTAAATCATAGTAGTATAAGAAAATGTACTGAAGCAACATCGCAATGTACAAAAACAACTAAACTCTTGCATAGTTCCTCCTAACCGTAATAGCATTATGAGGCCTCGAAAGCCCTAACCATCCCCCACGCGTAACATCCTAAACTGCCAACTGAATAGTTGGAGCTATCTTATGAGGGTGTCACTACTAAACGTAATAACATCATAAGAACAAGAACATCTAATCATGCTACAACAATAAAGCAAAAGATATTCCAACTAAGTAAATATCATCATCTAGCCATATGCTAACATCATAATAAAGGAATGCGTCAAATAACTAACATCATCTAAACATGATATCCAAGAATCCCAATAAAAGCATAGATCACAAGATAACATACTCCAGAACTCGAAGTACCAAGTGAAACAACAATCACCGGCCACACTAGAAGAATAGACTGTCTCTGTACATCGGTCCCCAGCAGTGGTATAGGTAGCTATGCCTCCCAACCACGTAGAACCCATAAGTTCACTTTCGTCATGTTGATGGAGATGATGATCCAACCACAAACACTCATAAAGTAAACATCCATAGCTAACACTCACGCCAGACAGTAAAGATGACAGAAACCAAGATCATGAGACAATGCAAGTACAACAGGTACTAGTCAGACTCTCAATGGGTCAACTATGTAGGGACTCGGTAGAGGGTAATTCCCTTGGCATCGGGTAGCCCAAGCTAGTATTGTGCAAAATCAACTCCCCAATGGAAGGCTCTTACACTATGTCCTTAGACTTAACAGGGTGCTCACACATTTTATTCTCTTAGATTTATTACCTAGTAATTTATTTAGTTATCACTTAAGTCTTTTTCATGCCAACATGGGAAATAGTTGCCAAGGTTGCGATAGAAGCCCCACCATGATGCTACCCTACCCTACCCATATTCATCCAACAATGAGCGCCCGTAGGCATGCATATTCCCAACCCAACTCCAATGAACATAACTCAATCAAAATACAAACGAGAGATCGGGCCTCACAAGTCACTAGACAAATGCATGTGCACGTGCTCGTGTGTGGCGCACCACCATCACAAAGATCATAAAACAAGGGTTGGATGAGAACTCAAGCAATAAAATACTCAATCGAAAACAAGCTTGGGAGAACGGATACAACATGCATCCAAATGCAACATAAAAGTGCAACAGTGATCTAACTGATATCCTATGAATAATCCAAGTCCACGACTAATATCATGCCAAGAAAACCCAAGAAAATTGGGGCGGCACACAAATCGAGGTAAAAATCTCAAAACTCAAAAACTTCAAAATTAAAACCCATTTGGTCTTAGGGCACAAAAGCCACAAAAATCCAATAAAATTCAAGTTCAAACACTATATGCAAAAAACGGTCATCGTAACGGTGAAAGACCGGTCATCATAACGTTGAAAGACCCCAAACCCTCATCCCGAAAATCAGGAAAACGTTCATACCCAACCAACCGAGCAAAACTAGCATTCAAAAATGGAGGGGAACACTAGTTCTCAGCCTCCTAACATACAACTACCAAAAATAGAGCTGAAACATAAAATCAGGAGAGCCCTACCTGACAACAAAAAGGGCTAAAACGTAAAACAGCCAAATAAAATAAATATCCCGCGAAAGCTGTCAAAAGTCGCGGTAAACCAAGCTCTCCCCAAGCTGGATCCAACGAGGCCAATCTCGCAAAGATCCCACGCTCGTAACTCTCACAACGAATAGAAATGCAATCCTCTAGAAGAGGTTTTGGAAAAAGCTCTCATTTTTCTAATTTCCAAAAGTGAGAAGTGAGGAATAAATTTCCTCTTTGGATATTTATTCACTTTTTGAATGAATAATTGATTAGGGTAAATAACCAAGTAACCTAGTTAAACCCAGAATCAACACAAACAAAATAGGCTATCCCAAGTAATTGGAATTCATCTATGGCAAAGCTGCCAGAAATTAAAATTAAGTAAAATAGAGCCCAAAACCCTTAAACCAAAATCAGAGAAAACCTTACAAACTTTTGCGACAATGCAAACCTCTAAATGCACAGACACGTTCATAGGTCTAATCACGTAATGCAAATGAGTCTGGATTTATTAAATCACCGAAAGGTTTAATTTAAACAGTCAAATAAGATACGTCGACCATACAAGGACGACATTGGTAAAATATGAATAGCTGAATCACTAACTCCATGTGCCATTGTTAGGGATATAAATCCTGCATAAAACACATGATCAAGTGTAATTGCATATAATAAAATAGCCGAAGCAATAAATGCATTAAATAATCTAATTTAATCATTTATTTAATTATACTAAAATAATCCATTTACATCACTCACGTTCGCATAAAGCATAACAAAGGGAGAATGAAGTAAATGACCTTAACATCAAATCCAACATACAACATAGTTAGAAGTATGTCCAAATACAAGATAACCAGATATCATCATAAAACATACTGTCATCTCAAAATGGCATCATCATGCAAATATGATCAACTGAACAACATAGTAATCTAACATCTATGCATTGGAAATCAAAGTATAACATATGCACCCTCAAGTCATCTCAAATGTAAAAATAACATGAGTTACAAGTATCTCTTGGATCAAAATATAAAAAGGTATAGACTGCAAACACAAGAGGCACTACATGGAATACAAAGGGTGTTGAGGCTTTTTGAGGTTTTATGGATTTCAAAAAGGCCTTCGATATGGTGCCACATGACAAACTCTGGCTCAAAATGGAGGAACTGAAAATTCCTATTGAACTTAAAGCTGCGACACATAGACTTTATGAGCAGGTCATAGCGAAAATCAGAACTATGGATGGGATGTCAAATTGCTTTGGCAGTGATATAGGTGTCAAACAAGGATGCCCCCTCTCTCCAACCTTGTTTGGGTTATACATTGACAAACCAGAAGAATGTTTAGACAAGAACAATGGAGATGGGGTTCAACTAGCTAATAACATGATAATGTTACTCCTATATACGGATGACCTCATTTTAATTGCCAAAACTGCTAAGGATTTGAAGGAACACTTGAATGCGCTTAATACCTTTTGTCGGTTGTGATGCAAGTAAACACTAACAAAACCAAAGTGATGATTTTTTCTTTGAAAAAAAATAAGAAGCAACAAAACAATTTCCTTTTTGATGGCATCCAGTTGGAGATAGTGGAGGAGTACAAGTATCTTGGAATCAACTTCCATAACAAACTCAGCTAGGAAACTTGTAGAGCAAAAAGAATTCAAGGAGGATGGAAAGCATTATATTCTTTACAAAATAGATGTAGGAATGCAGAATTATGGAACTGGAAAACCAAAAAGCTACTCTTCAGTTTGTTGGTTACCCTAGTGATCCTTTATGGATGTGAGATTTTGGGCAGCAATTTATCAAATAAAAAATGGAGACAAATAAAAAGAATCCAAAAACATTTAATCATCTGTAATCTCAAGGTTAAAACCATCATTCCTTACGAGATCTTATTGGCAGACACGGGCACTTTTCCATTAGAAGTTGCTGCCATGGTTCGATTATTATGTTGTTTAAAAAAAACTCAAAGAATGGAAAATCAGCGATGGCCTAAATTGATCATAGAAGAAAGACTTGATAGAAGAAAAAAACACGTGGATGAAACAAAATGGTAAATGGATGGAAAAGTGGAATATTAGTAGGCAAGAATGTCCAAATAACAATGAGGAAATAAAAAAGTATTTGAATGAAAAGTTCAAGAGTCTAATATGGTCAAAACAAAAAGGACGCAAAAAAGATTATATATCAAAGAATTTAATCTAAAGAGGGAGCACGTGGAGAAAGCATACATAGGAGCAAATATCAATTGGAAAGCAAAAATGCTCATAGCTCAACATAGAACAGGTTCCCATCACTTGAGGTGTGAAACAGGTAGGTGGACACTGCCAAAGAAAGAATGGGAGGAAAGAATATGTTTATTTTGCAACATGGGAGTAGTGGAGACAGAAATACATTTTATCATGGAATGCCCAACGTACATTGACATCCGCTCCGGCTACGGCAATATCCTAGCAACCAGCAATTTGGATTCTATTTTTGAGGAAACATAGCTAAACAGGACGGCAAATTTAATGATCAACATTCATTGTAGAAGAATGGACCTAAAGAAGCAATTTCAAAAGACTTAGGGTCCTCCCGCCCTCTCGGGTGGTGTGCTTTTCTTGGTGGTCCCTTAGGCTGCTTTGGCCTCGTGGACATTATTAAAATTTGTCATTCATTCATTCAACCAGATCACTTCCCTCCTTGTTGCCATCAGTCACTCCCATTTCAGCGAGCTTTGTTTTTTACATCATTCCTTGCAGCATTTAGCCACATGGCACCTCATGTTAGCGTTCATTTCAACTCACATCTTATAATCACCAACTCAGATTTTTCTCCCGCACCCTATAAAGATTAATATATGTACTACTTTTGTGCAAACACTAGACATTTAAAGGCTCCCCTGAAAAATGATCATCATTTCAACTTCAATGGAGTATTCTAGCTCACTTGGCTCATGCAAGATGCAACCCCGTATGGTGATAAAGGGGTCAAGTAGTAGGTTTTTTAGGCATCTAGTTTCCAAATTTATATAAGCTTAATCTCGGAGTAGATTTTTCCCAATGATATCTCACACACAATGCTTTTACAGTTTCAGAGTGTCATGCTTTGCTGCATTCAAACCCCTTACCTAATTTACAATCAGTTAGCTATCCCCAAACACCTTAATACACTCTACTCCTCATTTCCATGCCCATTCTAGACCTTGAATCAACCCTTCATATTCTGCAACATTATTAGAACACAAAAATGAGAAACAAAAAAAATAGAAAAATAGTTTTTTGCCTGAAGTGACACCCACATAGCTCCTCCACCAGCACCATTTATGCTCTTAGATCCATCAAAAAACATCTCCCAAAGCTGATCTTGTTGATCTACATCCTTGTTTTCTACCTTGACCAAGTTTGGTATAACAACACCCTGTTCATGTATAATGTATGTGGCCCAACCAGCGTGCTTATAATCAGAAAGATGATTTTCAGCAGCTTGACTCGCTGCCTACTCATCTAACAGAATATCAGAGATACCTTCTACATGGGTCTTAGGCTCAAGAGTGTCAACATGGTCATCTTGATCAAAAGAAATGAGATTTGCATTAACAACACTAGGGATGTATGGCTCTATGTGATCTTTGGCAAGCAATTCTGATTTAATGGTGACCTTAGTACCATATCTAGTCCTAAACAACATGTGGGAGCAGTCAGATGACAAATACCCCCCAATCTTGGCGGTAAAATCTGTAGACAAACAAATGGCAAAATATGGGGGTAAGTCTATCACATAAACATTCTGCAGAATAGAAAAATTTGGACAGTCATGGAATGTTAGACTAGCATCCTTAATGAAACCCACGGTATTAACAGATGACCCATTAAGCTGGACAACTCCCTTTTCAATAGTCTAATAGATCAGTCCTAACTAGTCTGCTACTTTCTTAGGCATGACCGAGCTCATGGCTCCGCTATCAACCATACAGTTATGAACAAATTTATCACCAATTATTAATGTGAGGTAAAAATAAGAAGGTTTAACACTCTTACTTGATTCCTTCCTAGCTTCTTTGCTGCTGTCCTGAATAACAGCATTTGTCAGCACAACCTTGTGGGGTTCAATAACAACCTCTTTAGGATTCACCTCATCTAATAAGGCTCTCTTGAATAAGTCAGTTTACCCCGGAATAGCCAACGCATCCCACATTGACATGGTCACGTTCATTCAATTCATGTTGTCCACTATGTTGAATGGTACAGCAGTGTGCATCTTTTGTTGCGCCTTAACCACAACATGCTCTGTTTGTTTCTGAATGATGTCCTTGGTGGCAAGGATAGGAGAGTTACCAACAACATTTGCAGAATGTGATGGTTCAACCATAGCAAGCCCTTTACCTCTATTTGCCACTTGCTCCATTTCAGGACCTCTTTTCTTGGCCCTAGTATTTGTTGCTATTGGTGAATCAACATTTACTGCATAGATCTCCTCTATTTTGCAGTTGAGAAAGGCAGTTTCAGGAGCATGCATATCATGTTGCTGTTTAAATACATCAACAGCTGCATCTTGTTGTCTCGTGGCTGTATTTTGGACCATTAATGCTTGATTTATCATCCCATTTGTGCAGGTAGCTATGTGGTCCATTGCAGGGATAGCACCATTCATAATCAGTCGAAACCTCGGGTTCAAATGGCTTTGCTCTGCAAGTTGGACTTGTTGAATGCCTGATATTCCTTCCTCTTGATGAATTTCTTCTCCTATAAACTCAGATATCAGGTCTTGAACACTGAGACCTCTTCTCTGGCTTTGTTCTAGCAAGAGTTCTGCCATGTCTTTTTGGAGTTTCCAACTGCAAATATTCAAAGAAACTGGAACTCCTTGTCTAAATTTGTCTCCTAGACTTTCAAAAACACTAGTCCCTCGATTACAGAATCGCCAAATACACAAATCACTCCTTCCAGCTGTTTGAAACTTCACTACTTGCGTATCAAAACAGTAAGAAACTTCTGAAAACTGGCATGAATATATCCTACCAAGCGTGCCAAAACTAGTAACTCCTGAAATTCGCACCCTTCCTAAGCACTAAAACACTTGAAATTTCTAGAGAACATGGGATCTTTCCTAGGCTATGGGTTACCTATATTTGGAAAGAACCTCTGGATTCTAGGCCGGTTCTTATTGGTTTTTATATGATGAGTAGCCTAACTAATGAAAACTGATAATACTTTTGAAGAAAAAGGATAGACTGATTGCTTGACTGAAAAATGCATAAACAAAAGGGGCGATGCACCAATATGATTTGAATGAAACAAATATCTTCCTAAACACAATCCGGTAGCTCACACAACTTAGACATAGATACAACTCTTGGTTCTACACTTCGCACATAAGAATTTCAGAAGAAGACTTGGAACTTGAAAATGTTAAGAGGAATTAATCACGGTTAATATTTTCAAATACTCAACACAACTCTTGACCTGTGCATAGTACTTCAAGTCATAAAAGATACAAAATGCGATGTAATTCTAAGGTTTCTAACAAGAAACACAAGAAAATGACATCAATCACTATCAAAACATACAAGTATAACTCCAGAAATAGATCCAAAATATGTTGTATAAGTTGTCACATTCTCTGAAAATACATGCTTCAAATCTTATACAGTTGAAGAATAAGCACAATGCAAGTAAATATCAAAGGCTTTCACTGAATCCTGAATGAAGTAGAAATGATGGACTGTAAGAAATGATAATGTTGAGCAAGGAACGAGAAACAATCCAAGTAAAGTGTGAAACAATGTTACCATAAGATAAGCAAACTCCAAGAGCATACACCAAGATGGTTCAACAATGGAGACAAGGATTTATAAGGGGAAAGCAAAGAAAACCCCTTGTGAGTATTATGAATGAAGGCAAATGCCTAGAGAAGAGAGAGAGAGAGTGTTGGAGCAAAAGTAGCTCAATACAATAACATCAAGTGCTAAGAGTGAAGAAGAAAGAAGGAGGAGCATCTCTTATATAGAGATGAGAGAGGAGTTGCATTTGTAACTCCCATTTCTATGAATGCCACATTCATAATAGGTGTGTGCAAAGTGTCACAATCCTCTTAAGGAGGATAAACTAAATAAAGAAATAAACAAGAGTTGTCCTTACATGTGGAATAAAGGACAAACAATGACATGTCCTCCACATGTGTACAAGAGGACAAACTATATTTAGGGACCCTTGGAATATCCTAATTAATATATCCAAGGAAAGATTAACCTTTCTAACATGGACTTTATCAAGATAACACTCAAACTACTTCCAACTGTTTCTCCCCCCAAAAGTGGATAGTTGTGTTAGATAGAAACCAAAATCCTAAAAAAAAAGGTATCCTAGATGCTCCAAATAGTGTTTAATAACTGTCAAACTGCTCCTTCATAAAGTACCCATGATGACAAGTCAAAAGGTTCCAAAAGACTCTCCGTAAATGACTCAAAAGTCTCTTAAAGACTCCTAAATGTCTTTAATTGCAACTGAGAGTCTTAGGGATTTTTATAACACATGGCACAAATTAGTAATCAGTACTCTTAATAAGACTTAATCAATATGGAGATCTTTCTTGTTTCCAACATGACTCACTTGGCCTCCTCCTTGATTATGAGTCATAACTCCCTTTAAATCTTTTATCTTTTCAAAAATCCAGCAATAATACATTGCCTATTTTAGTGTTAACCAATTGATTTATAATGCATCAATTGAGTTAATCGCTAATTACAATTTTGACTTTAAATGCATTATTAACAATGTTTACATACATTCGGTAAAAATTAAGTTTTATTCTGCCTAGCGAATATGATGAAAAAGTTGAAAAAAGCAGGAAATGCGATTAATCTAAATGCAGGCCTTTTGCAATCTACAATGCAAACCAACAACAGACAATAGGAGGGAGTGGTCTACAAGTCAAAAATCAATTTTAAGTACTCTCAACGGTTTAGGAAAAACAACAAATCATCAAACCATCAGAAAGGGCAAACGGTTTTGAAACCCTAATCCAGCTTCCCGCGAAATGAAACGAAAGCATTCATAAATATTAGAATTGCAACAACGAACATGGGTGGAAGTTAGTCCAAAATAGAAAAAACAAAAAGTATGGTGGGAAAAAACAGATGTCAAAACAGTATACTAGGACCGAAGGACTGGATCAGTGCTTGAAGAATTAAGAGGTCTTCAAAAAAAAACCAAATATAATAGCAGAGAAGAAAATCATAACTAGTCATTGTTGAAACAAAAATTTCAAAGCACTCAAATTTCTCAACCTATCCAAATCTCAGAACTTAATAACATACCTCTAGGTTCTTTGAAACCACATCTGCCTCTGTCATTTGTCCTAGCAGAAAAGCATAAACCATTTGTATCGATATAGAAAAACCCTATTGATAAACCTACTCAAAAGGCAATAAAGACATCCGCAGTATCGGCATATATTCTTCCCCATCGGAAAAAGCAGTCTGACTAAAACAAAAGAAGCAAAGCTACAAGCCTTAATCAAAGTACCACAGCCAACATTGAAAACATTGAAACAATCATCATCAACAACAAACACAGTGAAGCAAAATGGCATGAATGTGTAAATCTAGGTATCCATGCAATTTGGAACAATCCAGCAAAATACAAAAACAATTTGGAATGGAACGTAGCAAAAATCTACGGAGCAAAGGTAAGTAATATTACTCCTCTTAATAATACTTAATCAATATGGAGATCTTTCTTGTTTCCAACATGACTCACTTGGCCTCCTTCTTGATTATGAGTCATAACTCCATCTAAATCTTTTATCTTTTCAAAAATCCAACAATAATGCATTGCCTATTTTAGTATTAACCAATTGATTTATAATGCATCAATTGAATTAATCACTAATTACAATTTTGACTTTAAATGCATTATTAACAATGTTTACATACATTCGGTAAAAATTAAATTTTATTCTGCCCAGCGAATATGACGAAAAAGTTGAAAAAAGCAATAAACGCGATTAATCCTAAATGCAGGCCTCTTGCAATCTACAATGCAAACCAACAACAGACGATAGGAGGGAGTGGTCTACATGTCAAAAATCAATTTGAAGTACTCTCAGTAGTTCAGGAAAAACAACAAATCATCAAACCATCAGAAAGGGCAAATGGTTTTGAAACCTTAATCCGGCTTCACGCCAAACGAAACGAAAGCATTCATAAATATCAGAATTGCAACAATGAACATGGGTGGAAGTTAGTCCAAAATAGAAAAAACAAAAAGTATGGTGGGAAAAAACAGATCTCAAAACAATAGACCAGTACCGAAGGACTGGATCAGCGTTTGAAGAATTAAGAGGTCTTTTTCAAAAAAACCAAATATAATAGCAGAGAAGAAAATCATAACCAGTCATCGTCGAAACAAAGATTTCAAAGCACTCAAATTTCTCAACCTATCCAGATCTCAGAACCTAATAACATACCTCTAGGTTCTTTGAAACCACATCCGTCTCTGTCATCTGTCCCAGCAAAAAAGCATAAACCATTTGTATCGATACAGAAAAACCCTATTGATAAACCTACTTAGAAGGCAATAAAGACATCCGCAGTATCGGCATATATTCCTCCCCATTGGAAAAAGTAGTCTAACTCAAACAAAAGAAGCAAAGTTACAAACCCTAATCAAAGAACCATAGCCAACATTGAAAACATTGAAACAATCATCATCAACAACAAACACAGTGAAGCAAAATGGCAGGAATGTGTAGATCTAGGTATCCATGCAATTTGGAACAATCCGGCAAAATACAGAAATTATTTGGAACAAAACCTAGCAAAAATCTACAGAGCAAAGGTAAGTAATATTACTCCTCATTCAAATCAATATTGGTATTTGCAATGTCTGAATATAAAATCTAGGAATGAATTATCAGAATTATCCAATTGTTTTTATAAAGGGCATCATATAAATTTTTAGCATAGCAGCCAAGTTTTTATGAATACTATAATAAACAGAAATAGGTAATTAAATGGATGGAATGTGAAAACATTTCCATCAGAATTAAACGATATCAACATGATAAGAAGAATAGGACAATCTCTAGGAACTTTAATAGGATTTGAAGTTAATAAATTTAAAACAAATAAGATAAGATTCTTAGTAAAAACAGATCAAAGTGAATCCATAAATAGAAAAATCATAACAAACAAATCTATATATAGATTAACTTTAACTGAATATATAGGGAAAATAAATAAAATCATAGGAACAGACTTTAATAATATAAATATCAAGAATAACCTAAAGAAAATATTAAGGAAGAGCAAAAAAAGGGAGGAAAAGGAAGAAGAAAACAGGGATAAAAGAATATCAGAAAATAAAGGAAATCAAGACCTAAAGGCATCAGAGATAGCCCAAGAAGATCAAAAGGAAAATGCTGGAAAAGAGGAAGAAATAGAACATAGATGGAGGACAAATAAGAATTTCCAAGATTCAATAGAAAAATACAAAAACTGTATAGACTGTAGAATGGAAAAGGAAATACTAGAAGAGATAGAGATCAATGTTAAAAAACTAAATATGCTTTCCCGTGAGGTTTTGCTCCTACAGAATGACTTGGAGACCAATTCATCATAGCAGATATCAGACATAAAGAACATAAAGGTAAGGCTGCCTTGAAGTCAGACTCAAAAAAGGAAACAGGAAAAGAAGGTAATATAAAGTTAAAATCAATGGAAGAAGAAATAAATACAGAATAGAATGGAGAAAATTGCAACAAACAGTTAGAGAGAGAAGCCCACATAGAAATGGAATCCGAGGAGGAAGTGATTCAAGAACAAAATCATATAAGGAAAGGAGAAGAATCATTGGAGAAAAATGATCAAAGCTTTAATATCCCGCCAGCAGAATCAGCTCAATGGAGTAATGTCACCATTAGGAAAAATCAACGAAGAGAAGTTACAAATTCTGGCAGACCCCGAGCAATGGAATGGACATGTTTGATCTAGATGAAGAAGAGTTGAGAAGGGCAGAAGACAAAGGTGAGAAAGAGGTTTTGATGATGGCAAAAATAGAAAAAATATACATAGAAACAGAACAAAACAGGGAACAAACAAGCAAGCAGGGAGAAGGACAGGATGATCACAGAGAAGAATGCCCAACATGGGAAGATTTTAGAACCACAGTAGAAAATCCTATTTGGGAGGAAAGATCAGGAAAAGACAGAATGGAAGGTGAAGGTGAATTTTAGAAGTAGAAGAAGAACCAATAAACAACCTACTAATTAAATAACTCTTAACAGAAGAATATCAGGAAACAAAGGAATTAGAAATTACAGCAAGAGTAAGAAATCAACTAAATTTGGAGAAAATGGGTATAGCCATTAATCAGGAAGGGCTGAAGACACCTAATTATGGAAAACAAAAACAGAAACAGGGACGAAAATCACTCAAAGAGCTCAGGGAGACAGCTAGACAAGCAAAGGAACAAACTAAGATTATAGAAATTCTACAAGGCAGGAAGGGAAGAACCTTGCCAATGAACAATGAGAATCACCACATGGAATGCTAGGGGCCTAAATGCCCGTAGTAAGAAACGCTTGTTGAAGCGTAATCTGACATTATTTGACACGAATATTCTATTAATCCAAGAAACAAAATTAAATAAAGAAGGCAATAAGTTAGGACAGAAATTAGGAACATGGAAATCAAAACGCAACACATCGAATGGTGCTTCAGGAGGTCTGGGAATAATATGGAACCAATGAAAAATTAATCTAGAAATTATATCCTGTAATTCGAATTGGATGGGTAGCAAAGTCTCAAGTACAAAAAATGATCTCCAGATAGTTGTAATAAATGTCTATGGGCCCACACAAACAACAGACAAATTAGTAGTATGGAACAAGATCAACACATTTCTTAGCACATTACAGAATGAGAATATGATCATTAGAGGAGATTTTAACGCAATATTAAAAAGAGATGAAAAAAGTGGAGGAATTCAAGCAATATTAAGAGCCATAGAAGATTTCAAAGAGCAGTCAGAAAGAGATTCTCTTATAGATATTCCAACAAAAAATGGAATATACACATGGAATAATAGAAGAAAATACTTTAGCTACATAGCAGAAAGATTGGACAGATTCTTCTTTAAAGGAGAATTGAGTAATTTGGAAAGAGAAATCAATGAAGAAATTCTACCATTGGCAGGATCAGATCATTTCCCAGTAAAGATCGAAATCAAAGAACCTTCCAAACCAAGCAGAAACCCTTTTAAGTGTGAGAAAATGTGGTTTATGGACCAAAATGTCATGAATAACAGTAAAAATTGGTGGCAAGAGGAGCAATTTCAGGGCTCAAAAATGTTTTGCTTCATATCCAAATTAAAAACAATAAAAGAGAAAAAATTTAAAATGGAGTAAAGTACAATTCAAAAACATATTTAAAGAAAAGTTAGAAATAGAAGAAAAACTGGAAAAATTAAATAAAGAAGTTATCAAAAAAGGAATGAATAACGAAAACTATCAGCTAGAAAAAGAATACCTACTAAAGCAAGAAGAAATTTTAGCTAAAGAAGAGGTGTACTGGAAGCAAAAATCCAGGGAGAAATGGCTGGCAAAAGGAGATTGCAATACCAAATTCTTTCATAGTAGTGCCCTACAACATAGAGCCCATAATAACATAGTAAAAGTCAAGAACTCACAAGGTGAGTTAATAGATAATCCAAATATAGTAGCAGAAATTTTCGTTGATTATTTCAAACATATCCTTAACAATTATGAAACTTCCAACAGAATAGAACAAGAGGAAATGCTGAAAGCAATACCAAATGTTATTACAACAGACGATAATAAAGTTCTCAATAAACCATTCACATTGCAAGAAATCAAAACAGCTCTCTTTAATATCAATACGGATAAATCACCAGGACCAGCTATATTCCAAGCATTCTTCTTCCAAAAATGCTAGGAAATAATAAGAGTAGACCTATGGAAAGCAATTGAAGCATTAAGGAATGGGGGAACACTCCTAGCAGAAATTAATCACACATTCCTAACTCTAATTCCTAAGAAAAATAAGGTTGAAGTACCAAGTGACTTCAGACCTATCGCACTCTCACTAAAATTTTCACAAAAGCTCTAGCTAACTGACTTAAAAAATATCTCCCAAAACTAATATTAGAAGAACAAACAGGATTTGTAGTAGGGAGATATATTCTAGATGGTATATCAATCATTCAAGAAACAATTCATTCAACATCAAAGAATAAAGAAGTATGCATTTTATTAAAACTTGACATGCAAAAAGCATATGATAAAATAGACTGAAGATTCCTATGTAAAACACTCGAAGCCTTCGAATTCTCAAATCAATGGATCGACATCATTTTCCAATACATCTCAACCCCTAAAATCTCACTTGTTATTAATGGAACTCCAAAAGGACTTTTTAGTATATCTAGGGGGCTCCGACAAGGTGATCCTATCTCTCCCTTTCTATTCATCATCATGGCAGAAACTTTTGGGAGATCAATCAAATTAGCACATCTTCAAAACAAAATTAAAGGTATAAGGTCACTAAAAATGTGGCTAATACCACACCAGCAATTCACTAATGATACGATTCTAGCTGTAGCAAGCACTAAAATAGAGACAGACTATATTAAAACAATTCTAAACACTTATACAAAAGCGTCAGACCAAAAAATCAATGTAGAAAAATCTGAAATCTTTTTCTTATATACAATAGTAGATAGGGAAGAACGTTCATATATGCAATGCACTAGGATATAAGAAAAGGACCTTCCCATGTAAATATCTGGGAATATATCTGGATGAAGGAAATAAAAATAATCAAGGCTGGGAGAAAGCATTCGATAAATTAGATTATCAAACAGAAGCCTGGAAAGGAAAATGGCTGACCAAAGCTGGGAAAGCAACCAAAATCAGATCTGTTCTATCAGCTATTTCTACTTATGAACTATCATGTTCACAATTACCTAAGAATATCAATCTAAAAATTGAAAAGAAGTTGAGAAACTTCATCTAGAATGATATAGAAGACAAGAAGGAGGCAGTATTAATAAGATGGGAAAAAATATGCAGGCCAAAAGAAGTAGGAGGACTGGGAATAAAAAATCTTGACTAGTAGGATGAAGCACTAGGAGCAAAACAAATATGGAGATTGTATCAAGAAAGAGATAGCAAATGGGCTAGAATTCTGTATAACAAATATCTGAATGCATCAGATAGTACATCACTATTTAGAACCAGGAATCCTCCAAGAGGTTCAGCAACATGGAATTTCTTATTAAAATGTCGTCCCCTAATAACCAAATATACAACATGGGATATAGGAAAAGGGGATAAAGCACTATTTTGGGAAGATTCCTGGAATGGATTTCCCCCTATTGACCTTTCAGATTTAACCCGGAATGCAAAAATTCATTTATAAACAATTTGGTATACTAAGGTAGCAGATTACATTCAATTGGATCAGTCTAATGAGTAAACAACTTGGAAGTGGAAATCCTTAGCAAACTGAGGTCTCAATCAGGTAGATCAAGAGATCCTAGAAGATATCCTCCAAGAGCGTCCGATTAACTTCAAAAATAGAGAGGACAAACTAATATGGGCAGCTGCTAAAGATGGTATCTATAAAGTTAAGGAGGATTACAATCAAATTTTAAATTCACAAAGATGGGAAGCAATAAATATACCAATTAACCTTTACTAGGATTCAGCAGGTCTTCCAAAGGTAGGTATCTTTCTATGGGCAGCCTTCCAAAAAAGAATCCTAACAGCAGATAGAATTAGGAAAATGGGATTTGAAGGTCCATCAAGATGCACTCTCTGTAAAAAAGAATTAGAAACTGCAAAACATCTTCTTCACCAATGCAAATTTGCAAAAAAATGCTGGTTATGGCTCAAATCAAAACTAAATTGGACAGCTCCTCTACCGAAAAAATGACAAGACCATTTGATAGAATGGCCAAAGACAGCAAACAAGAAAGTTTATGGAAAGCTCTGGAATATCACTCCAGCAATCTTAATTTGGGAAATATGGAAGGAAAGAAACAAACGGATCTTTATGAACAAAGAACTGAATCTTCCAACTCTTGGCAACAAAATTGAGGCTAGCATTGTCGAAGTCATCAACTGTCATCTCAAGAAAACACCAAAAGAAGAAGGCTTCTTCTCAAAATGGGATGCTAAAATCAAAAAAAATTGGAAACATCTAATCAACCCACCCCTTAGTTATAAATAAAGTAATAGTGCAACTAGAAAAGAATGCAAATGGGAACCTTCACCGAAAGGCTAGAAGAAACTCAACTTCGACGGAGCCTCTAGAGGTAACCCCGGAATTATAGGATTAGGATGTATAATCAGATATGAATCAGGAAACTGGCTCACAAAAAGAGCAAAGCCTCTAGGAAGACTCTCAAACAATATGGCAGAACTAGAAGTAGTAGAAGAAGGAATAAAACTTTGTATTAAACTAAAAATCAAAAAAGTTATAATCGAAGGAGACTCACAAATTGTCCTAAATGCGCTCAGGAAAGGAAGAGCTCCTAATTGGATATTAAATTCCATACTAGAAAAAACCATAAGATTACTAGAAGAATTTGAAGAAATTAGATTTACACGTATATTTAGAGAGGCAATATTGAAACAAATAGTTTAGCAAATAAAGGTACAGATGGAGAAAACATATTAATACTTAATCATAGTTAGTAAAGGATAATTACCATAAGATATAGTCCCTTCATGCAATGTCCTTCGACACTTGGATTTATGATTATCCCCATTGGTGCAAATCTTGGCTCACGTATCTCCGCAACTTTGAATCTACTTCTCAGAGATATCATGACTATTGGCATAACATTAATTATGATCTGAAGTTGTAATATCCTCCCCTGATTTGAACTTTGACTTGTAGAAATTTAACTTAAGGAATATTGTCAAACACTTTGTATGCAAACTCATAAAGCTGATTTCCTCAATAAATTGCTTTCCAATGAGTAGATTTACGAACAACTATGAAGTGACATTAAAATGCATAATACACATCATAACATTTTCACAAACACTTGGCACACATTCAACAGTATATGAAAAATCTGAAAACTCTTTCAATCTGCTGATAAAAGGGTGATTTTTAAATGTAGATGTGCACTTACAGCTGCCTTAAAGGCTGCAACAACTATTCAGACTTGTATTCAACAATTATTATGCAAAGTATCAAAATTTGACAGAAGAAACCTAGAATTAGTTGCCATAGTATTTTGCAGATGTAGTCGGCAGCCCTCCAAACTTCTAATCAGCCGGAAAAATAAGTAAACTTGATACCAACACTGTTCACGCCGTACTATAGCAAAATACTGTTCATGCCGACTGTAGCAAAATACTGTTCATGCGGCACTATAGCAATAACTAGCTTCAGATCTGCACCTCAAACCCTTGTAAATTTCTTTATGCGAACGCCCCAAATGAAACCCAGTGTGTTTCCTGAAGTGAAAACACCCTTGATCCTCCTGACTGTATCTTCCAACAGCGAAGAGAATGCTAGCAAAGAGGGATTCCGTCCTCCAAGCCCGATAATCAGATATCCAACAACATAACATTAATCTTCATCCAAGCATACAAAAAAAAAGCTCTTCCATTTCTTTTATAGTGTTCTCACAAGAGCTCAATCCTTCGTTTTCTCAATGTGGGATAAAACATAACTTCCTTTATGTACCTTATGTCTCCAATGTGTTATAAAAATAAAGGGAACTCTTTTAATTTAAATATTTCCCACAAACTATAGTCTATGCATTAATAAAGTTAAATATTTAAATTTAACTTAATAAAATGGCTTTATCAATGCATAACAAATCTTATCAATGATGATAAATAAGTTTTCCTGTCGATTTTAAACAATTACCATCGACATACCACTGTGACTGAATGTCCGACCATGTCCAAGATGACTTACTATAAATAGTAAGTATGCCCAAAGTTGCCCCAGAACCCCTCAGAAAGACCTGCAACTGAAACTGTCTACGCCAAATGGCCTCTAAGCCCCTTTAATGTCCTAGTTAGCCTACGGGACTGTGGGGAAATAGGCTAACGACAACATCATGCTATGAATGCTAGAAAGGGGACATTACAGAAGTGGAGGAATAATCATCCTGTGGCATGGAGATGGCATCACTACCCGACTCTCTAGATGCTTCCCTTCTGTTGTTTTATAAATGTAGGCCGGATTTACTGTGTTCCATATTCTCCTTACCTTGTCTGAATTAAGTTCTATGCCGCCCCCAATTTAATAGATACCAAAACTTGTTTGTATCATGCGTCTGAAAATAGAACCATGATCTTTCGTGGTTCAATTAAACCTGAAAGATGGAACCGGTTACTCAAGCCCATAGACGACATGAGTAGGGTAGCGGTCAGTAGGGTTTTGGGGGAAGGTGTTTTCAACTACGACTATTCATGGCGCACCAACAGTGACATCCTGGGATCATGGATTGGATGCCTAGCTAGGGCTAGAGTAGAGAAATGGGATATTATGTATTTGATCCAAGCTAGTTAGTAGGTGTAGAAGAAGTGGTCTTTAGCATTGATGAAAAACTAAAAAATCCTGCTGCTAGAAGCCTACATGGCTCACCAACCAGGTAGCTTCAAACTCACTATTGTCCCTAAGCGCCCCTACTTGGTAGTCAGAGATAATGTTCTTTGTTTCCAAGAATGGCCGAGGACGAAGGCCAATGTGCAATTCCTTCTGCGATGGAGAGGCATTAAAGAGGACCCAACAAGAGAGTGGCTCACAACTTATTTGTAGGCCTTTGACACGTATATTCACCCAGATGTGGACTTCTCTGACCTGGAAGCTATTGAGTTCTGCCTCCCCAACTTTGACAAATCAAGCAGAATGAGGAATACCTACGAGTTCTCACCTGGCTCTAGGGGTAAAAAAATCCAAGAAGCCTCAGAGATCATTATGGTATTCAAGAAGCAAACTCATGAAGATTAGTCAGGATTTTAGGCATGACATGTTTTTTCCTCCGTTGTGGCTATTTCTCCCTCTCTCTTTGTAGCTTTGGGCTTGAATCCTAGATATATAAGTTTAAGGTTATATTAGGTTTTGTCCTGCTGCATTTTCCCTAGGCAGCTAGTAGAATATATATAGTTATAGGGTTATAGTAGGTGTTGACTTGTTGCATTTTACCTAGGCAGCAAGTAGAATATATATAATCTAGGGCTTTCTCATAATTCGACAGATTATGGCTTGCTTGCTTATGTAAAATTTTGTTCATATTAATAATAAACCTTTATCTTATGTAAATTCGTTTTGAAATCGATGGGCCTAGGATCAGTCCTTTGTATGAAATCGTCCTTTATGCCTGTATATGGTCATCAAATCTGATTAAATAACCAGATCAAATCTTGCCCCTACTTTATTTATATCCTTAAAGATTCATTTAGTTTACATTCACTGGTAATTCATTAATTTAGAATCTTAACACAGCGGATGAGAGGGATAAATTCGGCTCTGGCATTATCATCTATCACCCTGTTATCGATAATCAATTCTTAAATTTCAAAGGGCTGCCGAGGCTTATATGGATTTTTTCAATAGATATCATATTAAAATAGCTATTAACAGCAAAATTATTAATAAAGTTAAATTTCAAAATCTGCAAAGAATAAAAATAGGCATAATTACATCAATACAAATCTTAAACTGGATAAAACTTAAATTCAGCCTGGGGTCACAGATTATTTAATCCAGAACTATTCACTAACCCATTGACATAAGGTACTTCTCATTTATTAGACAGAGAATTTGGATGCCTTTATCTCCTAAAAAGTTTATCCTAATCAGGTTTGTGCTACTATCCTTTTCTTTGATTAATGTTTAACCCTTTTGGCTGTTAATTTGCTGCTGTTCTTTTCTTCTCAGCAGGTCTCTTGCTCCTCCCCAAGGAATGTATATTATCTGGTGCTCATGGATCCTTTCTTCTCAAGGATTATCGCTGCCCTACTTTTCACCCGAGTATTATAAAGATATTTTGATCTTTTCTCTCACTCGGGTATGCCCCTTTTATTTTATGTATGATAAAGGACTTCGGTCCAAAGCTAGACTGGAGGTTTTCTTTTTATGTATGATAAAGGACTTCGGTCCCGAGCTAAAGTGGAGGTTTTCTTACTCCGTTCTTTCCTACCAATGCCGGTCAAAACGGAGAATCTTGTAATTTTTTTTGCTTATCTAATATAATATAAGGCTTCGGCAGTTTACCTATCAAAAAAAAAAACAATGTTTACATTCACTAGTCATAACATTGGGCATAACACTTAATATTTCACTTTACAATATCACATTTGCATATCCCGACCCCCTTCTTATTAAAAGACTTAACCTATTTCAAAATCAAAACAAAAAGGATGAGTTTTTCGGCTTCAAATAATCATTGGACTTGGACAGGGATGCACAACATGGCCATCACTCCTCATATTTGGCTTTCAACCCTAACACAAAAATGCCTTCCTTTCTTCTTTCATTTCCATTTGCAAATTTCAACTCTCTGGAACTATGAGAGGAGTGTCGTTGTAGGGTTTACTATGGTGAAATGATATCTTCTGCGGGTAGAAGACTTCAATTTGCGGGTTCATCAAGCCTAAATCTATTTAAAATATCTCATGGCACGCCTTATTTTGTTGATCTGGTTTGCCATTTCATCACAATCTGCAGGTTGCATGCTACTTTCCTTCCATTTGGCATATTTGGAGTTTTCCAGAAGCAAAGGTGAGTCGTCATCGAAGAATTTGGAACTTTATCGTTTCTTCCTCGGAAAACTAAAGGGCTTTGATACTTTTATGTTACCATATCTGTCTTCTTTTGCTGGAATTGGGTTTCCCCTGTAGAAGCTCGAACCCTTACCCTTTTCTACTCGGATTACTTGTGGATTTCGATCTTTTCTGCTCCGTTTTTTGCTCTTTACGGCACTCATTATTTCCTGTTTGTTGGAGGAATATTGAAGCACAGGTATCTTGTATATTTACTGAAGTGGGTTTGTTAGATATGTGTATATTTGAAAATAAACAACACCCAGAAACTCACTCTTCTTTTCCTCCCCTCCTTGTTCCAGCACTGTGTATCTCTTTATTGGTGGCCATTACAAAGAGCTCGCCTATTTCTGACAAGAAATCATATGGATGTCCTCTCATCTGCTCAAAATGAGTTTATATTCGCTCTAGGATGCTATGATGGCATTTGTATTTAGACTTTTCCTCTAGCCGGTAGGATGAAATATACTCTTTTAGGAGGTGACTTTGCTATTTTTCTTGCCCTACATTCTATGTGCCATTTCTCTCAACAAGTATAAGGGCTTCTTTCACAGTTTGAACCCTTGACCTTTTCTGTTCTTTACAAGTACATCATAAAAGAATGAAATACTTTTTTGCATTTGAGGGGCGGTGAGCTGGCATTGCTTAGATCGTATGATCTAACCCATTCTCTCTTTTCACTGCAGGATCCTGGACCTTGAAGAGGTGGAGCAACGGATGAACCAGAACGCAAGCAAGCAAGCAGCCAGTCATAACCAGGCAATGACTGGCTCCTTATGATTCTTATGCTCTTTCATTTCATTTCTTTATGTATTTTCACTTGCATGGATAGGAACATTCTTCGTAGTGAAAGCTACTCTCACAGCTTGTGTGGGACAGCATTTACATTCAGCTTGTTAGTTTCATTTATCAGTTGCACATACCATTGAATTATTAATACAAAGGACATTTTGATATTACATTTCACACATAATGAAACATGATTTGCAGTAGACATGAAATAAATGTAGGTATGAAAGATATATGTGTACCTTGTATGAAACCTTTGGAATGATAATGTTTTAGAACTAAATTTTAGCATGTGTACAAATTTAGTAACAAAACAGTCAGGGTTAAATATATAATCCATCAGTCAGACTTGCTGGTGGGGCCCATTGTGAATTTGTTTCTCATCTCAATCTAGATAATGGCGGTGGCTATGCAAAATTAAAATTAAAACCCATTTCAACATCCAGCAGAGTTCTTTCATTTAGCGATCTTTACTCGTTTGAACTACAGCTTGCACACCATATCTCAGTCCTTGTTAGGGATCCAGAGGTACAATCACCTTCTACTAGCCATTATCAAAAGTCTTACAGCCATGCTTTGACTTGTGTATCTCTGTTATTTGCATTGCACCACAACCTTCTCAAAATAACTGAATAATTACCAATCTCTGCAAATTAAATGACTTCAAAAGCCATGGAAAAATATACTCCTTGAGTGTTTACTTCGGCTCCCTTCAGCTTCCTTCAATATTCCAACTAATGTTGAAACTGCTGAGGTGATGCACTTTCCATCATCTCCCATATATGTCTTGTCAATACATTCACTTCTACAGAAGGCTCAGTAAATATGTCACAAACCCTTGCACCATCAATTAACGCATGAACAACTAATTCCATTTCTGAGTTTCCACTTGAACTTAATTTGACTCATCGCTACACCACAACAACCACTTCTAGTCCTACCCTTGAGAAATTCCGTCAACATAAACATCAAGCCAACTTTATTCATCAACTACAAGACCTTCTTGAGCATCACCAATTCCTCCTCCAAGAACACACTTGCAACTTTCAACAGCTATCCCTTCTCCAATTTCATTTTTTTGTCATGCAATTATTTATGATCACCATCTAAAAACTGCTTCTACTAATCAAGTTCCTCTTCTGTTTCCAAATACCATGACTACTTCTGAGCTTTTATGAAAATCTGAGCTACCAACTACACCTCCAAACCCACTCTTCTCCTTAGCATACATCCACAAACAGATCTTAATCATTGCTTCTCCAAAGGAAGCACTTAATTAAAAGAAGACTAGGAGATATACTTGTCAGACGTGCATCCGACAGAGAGGAACAAGAAGGAGGAAAGTTTCCTATCCAAATATGTATGGAATTATAATCAGATAACACATTATCAAGAGAGCTATGACACCCTGATAGTTTGGGTGCAATTCATATTGAAGCCATCACTATGGTGCGTCTTCTGAGCTATCTGAAAAAAGTTGAGCAGATGGAAACATATCATTGGTCCAATGCTGTATTTAAAGATGTCTTGGGCGAAAGAAAGAAAGAACGCACGAATGAAAAAGAACTGTAAGTGGAGGAGAAAGTAGAACATGCATATTCTAATAATAGTGATGATATAAAGACTTATGAGGTTGACAAATTTCCCAACGTTATATGGAGAAAGGTAGTTGGGAGAAAGAAGAAGTATTACTTTGAAGAATTTAACCCCAATATGGACCACCAGCAAAAGGCCTATATATAGGCCAATATCCTTTGAAGGTCCAGGATTCTCATTGTTCAGCTTAGAACTAAGTCACATCAACTTCAATGTGAAACAAGAAAGTAGAAAAGGTCAAAAGAGATTTGGGAAGAGGGCTTGTATCTTGTGTGCAGCAGGGCTGCAGAAATGAAAAAAGCAATTTAGTTTAGATTGCAGAGTATACACGGCCATCAGACACAGATAAATAAGGGATTTAGAATTGGCTTCTTTTCCAGATTTACTAACTTTACAATGGATGGTTAAAATTGGAGAGATCGTCATCAAACTATATGGCAGATGAACAGCAATTCACAATGCTAAAAGAGCGTAGTCTACTGTCCCATAGGCTTTCTTTAACCTCCGGATATTAAAAGGCTTCTATTCTATTATATTCCTCTGCAGCCAAGTTAATTTCAATAGTATTGCAGGCATATAGAGCACAGACCGTAAGGATGAAATAAATAAACAAGTGCAGACTGTTTACTTTTAAAAAGTTGCTTAAGAGAACTGTAAACCTGGAGAATAGCTCCTTCAATTAAATTTCCGCAGCCTTGACAATCAACTTTTGTAATGGCCTTGTCATCCGTACTGCGTAATGTGCATTTGCGACCATTTACTAAAAGGACACCATCAGACCAAGGGCCTTTTGGCTTTGTATTTTTCTTTCGCTTGGCATATAAAACACTATAATAACGGGTCTGATTAGCATCCGTGCTACTTTCAGTATTATCTTTTGTTGGATTCAGCAGGTCTCTGGAAATAAAGGGCTTTCTAAAAGCGGACTGAAAGGTGTTCACAGGTTGAGAATCTCCTGGCTGTCTAGATTTCTCCTGGCCAGATGCAGACACTGAAGCATCACGATTTGCATTTTCAGGGTTCAGTTTACTGGCTGACAATAAAGAAATGTTCTTAACCGTTGAAGACGAGGAACCGGGGAATTTGAATTGAGTATTTGGAAATCCAATATTGAAAGGTTTCCTGGACTTCAGTTCATGGCCAAGTGAAGGCTTCTCCGGTTCCAAATTTTCATGCCTTTCAGACTCCAAAGGATTGTCGATTTGATCTAAATTTGCCACGCTTGTTATTAAATCTTCCTTTGCGCTAGGAGTTGGCAACGCCTCGGCGTGTGCTCGGGTAAGTTTGAGGTCCTCATTGAGCTTGAGCTCTGCTATTTTATTGGCGACTACGTTTTCATCCTGCGCTTCTTCACATTCGGCTATATTTTCTTTCAGCCTTGTAAATGGGGGCCTGAATGACTGTTTCTTCAACTTTGGAAAAGCAGCAGAATTTTCTTCGCCCAACGGATGCGAAGAACCCTTACGTTTCAGTCCGAGAGATCTCCTCATGTTTTCGCGCGTAATGCTACACACTCCCCAGAGCTAGCACAAATAGTAAGTTGGCAAAGGTTGAAAGCGCACAAATAGTAAACTATACTAAGTTTTTACTTTCCTGCATTTATTTATTTTATATTACCTAATAATGGATGCATTGAGTGATATGATTTCTATTGAAAGTTGGTAAGTAAATTCAGTGATTTGAGTTTATTTATATAAATTTATCAAAATTGTTATTGCATTTCAATTTTTAACTTAGATTGAAATAAGTGAGTCAAACTCATTGACTCATATTTCATGAGTAGTGATTCAATATGAATCCATTTCTCATGAGAATAAATGGAACACTTAGCATTCATTGGATCTAGGTGATGCTCACAAGGGTGAAGCACCAAGACTTCCCGAGAGATCACCCATCCCAGTACTACTCCAACCTGAGAGCGCTTAACTACAGAGTTTTCTCCATGGAAGTCCCAATGCTTCACCACTGTGAGCATCACCTAGATCCAATGAGTGCTAAGTGTTCCATTTATTCTCATGAGAGATGGATTCATGTTGAATCACTGCTCATGAAATATGGGTCAATTAGTTTGACTCAAAATCACACAGTTAAATCCTAATAGCAATATCACAATTTGACTTGTTGTGAAAAATATCTCCTACTTATCAAATATATATTTTTTTAAATTATTTTTTACATTATTTAAATTTTATTTTATTTTCAAATGTTAATTCAAAATACACATTTAAAATATTTAGATGTATATTACATTTTAAATTTCCTTTTTAGTAAAGTGTCATGAAGAAGTTATTAATAACATTTTGACAACACTACTACATCTACATTCTAAGGCATATTGAATGTTTGTCTATTCTCTTTGATCTTTCCTTAATTCATTAAATACACAATTTAGAACTTTCACTCAATGAGTAGTCAAATAGGTTATCGATCTAAACTTAGTGAAAACTTGTATTTATATATTACGTGATCAAATCTATAAAATTTGTAATTGACTTCATTTCCCACAAAATTGATGCAAATAATCAAATAATTAATTTATATTGTATCTTCTAACATGCATTAATTTTTGAATGCTAGGATAAATCAATTGAAAACATCCACTACTACATTTGGGCTCCAATTACAATGGCAGGTCATCACAATTGTGATAGTCAGTCAGATGAGTGACAATAATTGGAATTGGCCCTCGTTGAATGGGCGTCAAACTTTTGTTGTCGCAAATTGCGACAGTATGGGCTTCCGTCGCAATTGCAACAAACAAAGGAGTCGCAATTTCAAACAAAGCAAGATGAAGAGTTTCTCCTGATGCCATCAAAGGTTTGATGGTATACCGTCCCAACTACGATGACCTACAATTTCAGTCTATCGTTGTATGTTCAACGGCATTATTGGAGGCCTGACCAGCATCTGACCAAAGGGGTGTCGCAACGATGATGGGTGTGCGACGGCAACGTTGTTAAAATGACGGCCAGTTGTCAGTTGTTACTGTCGCAGTAGCGATGGTAACTTTGTCAAAGCGACGGCTGCCCATTGGACAAGTCGTTGCAATTGCAATGGATTGTTGCACTATCAAAAATATATATAATTATTTGCAAAGCTCTGCACGGATTAGTTGTCATGCAATCATAGGTTAATATTAAGCTTCACTTGGTTTTGAGAATAGTTTAATATTCTCTACTAATCATGATCAACCGCGTGAAAGTGGAAAATCATTTGGCCCCACCCTCCACACACCCCCTCCCCCCCAACACACACCCCAACATCTAAATTCCCCATTAACATCTAAAATCTTTAAGAAATGATCAATCTTTAAAGAACAAAAAAAGGTTTCAAACTTGCAAAAGTGACATCATTTTCTCATTTTTTGGTGCATCTCATTTTTCTGTTGCATCCAAAATAAGATTCTGCCACCCTTGATGGATAATGCATATGCAACTGCGTTCTATATGCATGGACAATACAAGGAGCTGAAAAATCCTAGCACATTTACATTTATTTAATAGGTATATGCAAACCTCTAACAAAAATGCAAACTTGTTGGGTTTTTTCAGCTCCACATGATGTCATATGCATATGAATTGAGATTACATATTGAACTATGGCATCCTTCTGCATTGCCTGAACCCAATTGATTCACATAGATAGTTGTCATGCAATTATATAAGGTTAATGTTGAGCTTCACTTGGTTTCGAGAATAGTTTAGTATTCTCTACTAAGCAAGGCCAACCACGTGAAGTTGGAAGCTCATTTGGCCCCACCCCCCTGCCCAACATCTAAATTCCTCGTTAACATCTAAAATCTTTAAGAAATGATCAATCTTTAAAGAACCTGGAATGTCCTCATTTCCTTCTACTACTCTCAAGGGAAGTCCATCTTCATTGCTCACAAGCAATTCATCAAAATTCTTTATTGATTCCTATACATCTAACACGGGTACATCCAAGAATATCCTCGTGGCCTCCCGCATAAAATAAATCCAATATTACAAAATGTCACCTAAGAAGTAATAGTTCAAGTGAAATAAACACATGAAAAATTAGAGACAAAAAGAAGAATATACTTACTAATAGGCATTGCCATCGCATATGTGGCCATGCTATGTGTTGAGTGAGTTTTATTGTTTTTTCTATTGTGCCAAGATCTCTTTGTTTATATACATTCATACATACATGCATAGACACACACATGTGTGTGTATGTGTGTGTGTGTGTGTGTGTATGTATATATATATATATATATATATATATATATATATATATATATATATATATATATATATATATATACACACAATAATACATACATACATATACAAAGATCACAAGGGCACGACAATGAGATGCAGAGATCATAAGGGCACAGTAACGAAATGCAGTCATCAAAAGGACACATACATACATACATGTGTGTGCGTGTGTGCACATGTGTGCAGAGAGATATTTTTTAAGGTGCTAAGTGACTTACCTCAAGATCCTCCACAAAAATAATTTAAATCAAGAAAAATGGGCAGAGTTTGCAAGGAATTTTACAAAAACATATCATAATAGATATTTTTAGAAAGAAACAAGCCATAACCTAGTTAAATGGGTCTAGTTGATAATTAGTTGGGTTGATTACAAATTCTAGTAGAATTGTCATCATATTAGGTACAATAAAACGAACGAGATGCAGAGATCAGAAGGGCATGGAAATGAGATGTAGAGATCACAAGGGCACAACAACGAAATGCAGTGATCACAAGGGCACGACAATGAAATCCTAGATATATATATACATATATATACATACATACATACAAACATACATACATACATGTATACAAAGAGATCTTTTTTAAGGTGCTTATTACATCTTACCACAACAGAAAAAATGATCTAGTTGCATACATATTCCAAAATCCAAATAATTAAACAATAAAACTCACTCAACCCATGATAAGTGACCTAGCTCAAGATCCTACACAAAAATAATGCAAAGTTAATGGACAATGTGTGTGTGTGTGTGTGTACATGTATGTATGTATGTATGTAGGGGAAATTAAATGCCCATTAACAATGACATTAACTCTACCCATTTTTCCTGGTTTGTATACATATGTATATACCTACACACACATACATAAATATGCATGCATACATACATATACACATACATATATACATACATAAATATATTTGCATCATTTTCATGGTTTCGATGTAATGTCATTGTCGCAAAGGCTTCTACAAGGGAATGAGCCTCTTGATTACAACATTTACACAAAACAAATGGGGAATGATTAATGTCGTGTTTTCAGCAACTAGACCAATTTAACTAGGTTAGGCTTATTTCTTTCTAAAAATATCTACTATGATATGTTTTTCTAAAATTGCTCGCAAACTCTTCCCATTTTTCCTAGTCTGCATTATTTTTGTGTAGGATCTCAAGCTAAGTCACTTAGCATAGGTTGAGTGAGTTTTATTGTTTAATTATTTGGATTCTGAAGTATGTATGAAGTTGGATCAATTTTTTTGTTGTGGCTAATATGTAATAAACACCTTAAAAAAGATATCTCTGTATGTATAAAGTCTATAAGTTGTGCAATTTTTCATGTATTGCATATGCATTTGCTTTGCCATTGCTTATAAGAGTATTTCAAGGTTGGGAATGTGCTTTATGCGTGGCATTCAAGTGATGCATCTACATATGAAATTTTATCACCTTGGAGAACTACATTTGATCATGCTAATTGGGAATAGATGAATGTTCATTTTATCATACCTAATCTGATGGCAGTTCTACAGGAATTTGTAATTAACCCAGCTAATCAGCAACTAGACTAATTTAACTAGGTTATGGCTCGGGCATGTGCTATTCTCATTTATCATATGGTTGCAATGTTGGAGGAAACATTTTTTTCAAAGTGGCAACAACTTTTGTATCATTGGCTTTGTTCAAGTCCTAAATTTAATGAAGTAACAAAGTGGTTTTCTGGGTGGAAAGAATTGTATAATGAAGAGGAACTTGAAAACTTGAATGCTGAAATGCTGAAATGAAAGCTATCGAGGATCAAAGATCTATGCTAGAGTTGCAACACAATGTAAAGTTGACTTTATATATATATATATATATATATATATATATATAAACATGACATAAATCATTCCCCCATTTATTTTGATTATGGAGAGCTACACACGAAAGAGGGTGGAGAGCTTTGAACGTTGTCATGCCCTTGTCATTGGTGCATTTCATTGCCCATGATATCTATATTTTATTTTCATTCCCTTGGTGGAGATCAGTAGAGATCTACGATTTTGTTGTCATGTCATTGTGATTACTGCATTCCATTGTCATGCCCTTCTGATCTCTACATTTCATTGTCATGGCCTTGTGATCTCTACATTTTGTTGTTCTGATCTCTACATTTCATTGTCATGGCCTTGTGATCTTTGTGCCCTTGCTCTATGATTTCATTGACATGTTGTGCCCTTGTGATCCTTGTGCCCTTCGCACTACAACATTTGGGGTCAAATTGCGATGATAATTTGTGACGACTGTGTAATTTGTTGTGTATTTGGGCCCAAATATAGTAGTGCTTTGTGATTTTCTTCAAGGGGAGAAGAGGTACCTATGTAAATATATTTTTTCCTTCTAAACATGTATCTCTTTATATTTCTCCCAGCAGGTGATTAGAAAAGCTTCTCTTTATGAATATGTATGTGTATATATACATACATATACAGATACAAACACATGTGTGTTTGTCTATGTATGTATGTATGTATAGAGAAGCTTCTCTTTATGTATGTGTATGTGTATGTGTATATACACATACATATACACACATATGTGTATCTATGCATGTATGTGTGTATGCATGTATACAAATATCTCTTTGTTTATATACATATATACATACATAAACACACACATGTGTGTGTATGTATATATACACACACATATATATATACATAGATCACAAGGGCACAACAACGAGATGTAGAGATACATATATGCATACATACATATACACATACATACATACATACATTTGCATATGCAATTTTATCACCTTAGAAAATTGTATTTGATCTTTTGTAATGCCCCGCTCGGAGATCCTTAGAACAAGGATTCAATACAAGCTAAGGTAAGTTATTTTTTTTAAACAAGTATGGATGTACATGACACTTAGCATACGAGGATCACAAAGATCACATTAGAAAACATAACCATAATCATGACAACTAATGAATCTCCAAATGCCACTACCAAATTGACATGCACAAATAGAGAAACAAAACCAAAGACAATAGCAGAACAAGTAATCTCAAATTTTTCGAAGCATGGAAAATTAATCAAACCTAGAGGGTACTTAAAACGCCAAATTTTGTTCCTCAAAAACCAGTGGAGATGTCCCCTATTTTTTGCATGAGGAAATGCAACTGATAGATTTTTGTGCGAGGAAGTACAACAAGCCATGCGAGGATCTGTGTTTCGTGTGAGGAAATACTTGGCCCAGCAGCCCAAGCACTCTGTTGTGCCCTTGTGATCTTTGTTCTCTTTGCACTACAACATTTGGGGTCAAATTGCGACGATAATTTGTAACAATGGTGTAATTTGTGGTGTATTCAGGCCCAAATGTAGTAATGCTTTGTGATTTTCTTCAAAAGCTTCTCTTTATGTATGTATAGTATATATATACATACACACACACACATGTATTTGTCTATGTATGTATGTATATATAGAGAAGCTTCTCTTTATGTATGTGTATGTGTATATATACATAAGTACACACATATGTGTGTGTCTATGTATGTATATATATACATATACATAGATCACAAGAGCACAACAACGAGACGTAGAGATACATATATGCATACATACATATACACATACATACATATATACATACATACATACATCTGCATATGTAATTTAATCACTTTGGACAACTGTATTATTCAGTAGAAGCCAAGGTAATTTTTTTTTTTTAAACAAGTATAGGTGTACATGACACTCAACATACGAGGATCACAAAGATCGCAATGGAAGACTTAACCACAATCCTGACAACCAATGAATCTCCAAATGCCACTACTAAATTGACATGCACAAATAGAGAAACATAACCAAAGACGACAACAAAACAAGGAATCTCAAAATTTTCAAAGCATGGAAAATTAATCAAACCAAAAGGGTACTTAAAACACCAAATTTTGTTCCTTGAAAACCAATGGAGATGCCCCCCATTTTTCACATGAGGAAACGCAACTGACAAATTTTTGCGCAAGGAAGTACAACAAGCCATGTGAGGATCTATCTTTCACGCGAGGAAACACTTGGCCTAGTAGCCCAAACACTCTGTAGTAGCATAGAGTTTTGCGCAAAAAAACACTATGATCCATGCAAGGAAACTCAGCACACCACGCAAACTTTTGCACTCTCATGCAAGAAAGTATAATTTCGTGTGAGGATAGAAATCAGCAAGCCAGAAAACATTAAGGTAAAAAGATAGGAAATGAATTTCCTCCACACAAGGGAGTACCAGATCCACAAATTCAAGCATAAACACTCGAACCCTATAATTGAAAGATGAAAACTACATCTAACCATCTAAAACATAACAGAAAAAGAATGTACTGAAAGCAACATTGCAGTGTACATAAGCAACATCACAATGTACAAGAATAACAAAACTCATGCACAATTCCTCCCGACCATAATAGCATCATGAGACCTCAAAGGTCCTAGCCATCCCCTATGTGTAACATCCCAAATTATTGACCATATCATTAGAGCTGTCTTATGAGTACATCACTACTAAAACATACTACATCATAAGAATAAGGAAATCTAACATGCTAAAGAGTAAAGCATTAGATATTCCAACTAATCAAACTCATCATCTAATCATATGCTAAAGATCATAAAACTATAATGCATCAAATAAAATAACATCATCTAAACATGATATCCAAGCATTCCAATGAGAGCATAAATTACAAGATAACATACTCTGGAACTCGAAGTACCAAGTGAAACAACAAGCAACGGTCGCACTAGAATAATAGACTATCTTTATATATCGATCCCCAATAGTGGTGAAGGCAGTTGCGCCTCCCAACCACATGGAACCCATAGGTCCACTCCCGCCATGCTAAAGGAGATAATGATCCAACCACAAACACACATAAAGAAAATGTCCATGGCTAACACTCATGCCAGACAGTAAAGATGACTGAAACCAAGATCATGCAACAATGCAAGTACAGCAAGTCTTGGTCAAATACTCTATGGCTAACTATATAGGGACTCTGGTGGAGAGTCGGTAACTTAGAATCACCCAAGTTGTAGCACAAAGACAATTGTTCCCCTCGATACATCCTCGGGAGGCTAATGTGCTACAATAAATAATTATTCCCCTTGACACCACCCTCAAGAGGCTGACCATAATTTATTATCTTATTTAATTTTCTATCAATTAATTAAGTCATCACTTATTAAAAACTTCTACAAATATACCATGTTGGGGGCACTACATAGGTTATGAGAGAAGCCCCTTCACCACCTTACCCTACATACCCATGCTTATCACACAATGAGTGCCCATAGGCATGCCTATTCCCAACCCAACCCCACATGAACATAACTCCACCAAAGTACAAATGGGAGATTGAGACTCATAAGTCACCCAAAAAATGCACGCACATGTGCTCATGTGTGGTGCACCACCATCATGAAGATCAAACACAAGGGTTGGATGAGAAAACAAGCATAAAATAACACTCAACCAAAAACAAGCTCAAGAGGACAGATGTGGCATGCATCTCAATGCAACATAAAAGTTCAACAATGATCTTACTAACATCTTATGAATGATCCAAGTCTGCAATCAACAACATGCCAAGAAAACCCAAGAAAATTGGGCGGTACACAAATTGAGGGAAAAAACCCAAAACTTGAAAACATTGAAAATAAAATCCATTTGGTCTTTGGGCACAAAAGCCACAAAATTCCAATAAAATTCAAGTTTGGACACTGTATGCAAAAATGGCTAGCAAAATGACACAAAATCCCAAACCCTCATCCTGAAAATAGGGGAAACATTCATACCCAACCAACTAGGTAGAACCAACAAACAAAAATAGAGGGGAACACTAGTTCTCAACCTCCTAACAAATGACTACCAGAAATAGATATAGAAACTGAGCTAAAACATGAAAATGGGAGAGCCCTACCTGACAGCAAAAGGGGTTGAAATAGGAAACAACAAAATAAAATAAATAACCTGTAAAAGCTTATAGAAATTATAGCACAACAAGGTCTCCCCGAGATGGATCCAACAAGATTGACCTCGCAAAGATCTCATGGCCGCACCTCTTACAATGAACAAAAACATAATCCTCTAGAAGAGGATTTTGAAGAAAGCTCTCAATTCTCAATTTCCAAAAGTGAGAAGTGAGGAATTAATTTCCTCTTTCAATACTTATTCACTTTTCGAGTAAATAATCAATTAGGGTACATAACTAGGAGGACTAGTTAAACCCTAAATCAACCCAAACGAAAATAGGCTATTCCAAGCAATTGGAATTCATCTATGGCAAAGCTACCAGAAATTAAATTCAATAAAATTTGAAGCCCAAAAACCCAAAATCACAGAAATTTCCTTAACAACTTTCAAGACAATGTGAATCTCTAAATGCACAGACACACTCATGGGTTTAGTCAGATAATGAAAATGATTATGAATTTAATCAAATCACCATAAGGTTTAATTAAATAATTAAATGAGATACATTGACCATACAAGGATGACATTGGTAATAATGAACAATTAAATCACTAACTCTAGGTGTCACTGCTAGGGATATAATTCCCACACACTAAAATACATGATCAAGTGAAATTGCATATAATAAGATAGTTGAATCAATAAATGCATTAAATACCTAATTTAACCATTTATTTAAATATACTAAAATAATCTATTTACATTGCTCACATTTGCATAAAGCATAACAAAGCAAGAATGAAGTAAATAACCATAGCATTAAATCCATCACATAATATAATTAGAGATATGTCCAAATATCAAATAACCAAATATCATCACAAAACATACTATCATGGGAAAATGGCATCAACATGTAAATATGATCAACTGCACAACATAATAGTATAACATCTATGATACTGAAATCAAAGTACAACATCTAACCCTCAGGTCATCTCAAATGTCAAAATAATAACATGAGAACAAGTATCTCTCGAATCAAAATAAAACAAGGTACAGACTGCAAACACGAGAGACACTACATCTTTACTCAATCACTAAGAGATAATATAATCTTTAAGTATAGATTTCTACATACTTATTTTGGTATGAATAGTTTCAATTGAATTTGTCTAAGGAGAGTGAGTTTACTCGTGATGATAATGGCTCCATGTATTGGGTCTTTAAAGGAGAGAGACTCACAAAGATTAGATGTTGTTTGTGGATATGGGATGATTCATTTGTGATGCCAATATATCCTCCCCCATATTAAATTTCTATATCATCAAATTGCTAGATATAAATCACTGTACTTGGTCTTCTAAAATGGCATGGGCTACTTGGAATTGTCAAACTTGAACCGTTGAACTGTACATTCAGATTGATGAACCAACACTTTGAATCACTAGTTTCGTGTTTAGAACCTTTGGCCTTTGAAATGTAAACTTTGATTTTGATTTGTGGTCCATGGACTATTATGAACCAAAATGCACCTAAATTTTCTTGGAGACATCTAAAAGCATCTGCACAAATTGATATGAACCATTCAATCTAAATTGCAGTCTTTGAATCTCGGTACTCTAATCCAAGACAAGAGCCTTCTGAATATTGAAACCACTAAACTACCTAGGACACTGAACTTATCGAACATATGAACCTCCTTGAATGAATGGAACCATTTTGAAATAGGTTCAATGAGGTTCAAAACCCAAGAGGGACTAAGATATAAACCTCAAACAAGGGTTGCGTCCTATGGTGGGGTAGGAAGTAAATGGTTGTGTGAATGGATGATATGGAAAGTTGTAGAAAATTAGGGTGTCAATCGCAAGTAGTTGCATTAGTTTGATAAGGGAATCAACTTTGAAAGTGGGATGATCAAAATTGGCATGTCCATCCTAATGATAGATGTCTCTATCTCAAAATAGAAAATTACCTCAAACGAAAAGTGACAAATTATTAAATGTATGGAAAATTAGAATAACATTCACTAATAATATTTTTGAAGGACAAAAAAATAATAATAAAATAATTTGGTGAAAAAAGCCATGAGCTATGTGGCTCCACATTGTAGCTATTCCACTGTCCAGTAGTGGAAACTCTTTACGTTAAATACGAAGATCTTGGAATTAAAAAAGATAACTAGTAGAGATCTATATTTGTGTTTTAGTGATAACAAATATATAGTCCAATTTTAAGGGAAAAAATACTCTTGAATGTATAAGATCAAAAAAGAAAAAAACAAGAGTACTAGTTGTAGTTGTATAATTCTAGTATTACTGATTATGTTAAACAAAATGTTCAATAAAAAAAGTATGAAGTAACATAACTGGATCATCTGCTAGATCCTATTATGACTTAATGTAAATGCATTTGATCATTACCTAGACAATATTATGCACAAGGTCCTTACTCAATCGCCAAGAGATAATATAATATGTAAGTGCAAATTTACCTAGTTTGGTATGAATAATTTCGATTGAATACAAGGATAATTGCTTGCGTGAATTCAAGACACAAATAATTAATTTAATTTAGCACAAGCACTATGCAAGTGTGTATGTATTCATGTAAAGTAGTTCACATAGTGAATTGATATACATACATACATGCACATATGCATACATTCATCATAATTAGTTATCCTTGAATTTGAACAAAGCTATTATATATAAACAATAGATACATGTTTAGAAGGCAAAAAAAACATTTACATAGGTACCTCTTCTCCCCTTGAAGAAAATCACAAAGCAAGGGAATAGGGATCACAAGGGCACAACATGACAATAAAATGCAACGATCATAAGGGAACAACAATGAAATCCTATATCTCCACTGATCTCCACCAACGTTCAAAGCTCTCCACCCTCTTTCACGCGCAACTCTCCATAATTAATCAAAACAAATGGGGAATGATTAATATCATTTTTTCTATTATTTTTTGTTTATAATCCATAACCCACAATCCACAATATCTCTCTATATACATACATACATATACATATACATATATATGTATGCATGCATGCATACATACATATATACATGCACGCACACACGCACGCATGCATACACACACACACACACATGCATATATATAAATACATATGTAGACATACATATATACATACATACATGAAAACAACAATGCACTTTCTAAGAGTTTACAATTGTTCAACAACATTAATATTTTACAAGATAATGCATTTGAAGAATTGTTAGCTTAGAAGCAAGAACATGGCATTGAAACAATATAGAAAGTGCTTGACTTAATGAGAGATAGATATTCAAAAGTTTGATAATCAAAATTTAAGGCATGAGAGCGAAGGAGGAGCGAATTTAGAAAGAGACTGCGTGACAGAAACAATAGCTAGACAACACAGAGAATATTATGGGAGCCACTAGATAGAATCCAGGAAAGTGTTGTGGTAGGTACTATGACATTGGAAACACTAGTTAAATTGGTCTAGTTGTTGATTAGTTGGGTTAATTACTTCATTAATAAATGATACATTGATAATGTTAGTTATTGTTTTGACATACATGAAACCATTATTATTATTCATTATTATATATACATACATACATGAAAATAACAATGCACTTTGTAAGAGTTTACAGTTTTTCAACAAAATTAATGTTTTACAGGAAAATGCATGTAAAGAACTGTTAGCTCAGAAGCAAGAACATGATGTTGAAACAGTACAAGAAGTGTTGGACATGAGAGGTCTGAAAGTGAGGATGTTGACGTAATCTAATGACAAACCTAAGGAATTCGTAATCAACCCAACTAATTAGCAACTAGACCCATTTAACTGGGTTATGGCTAGTTTCTTTCTAAAAATATTTGCTATGATATGTTTTTGTAAGTTTTCTTGCAAACTTTGCTCATTTTTCTTGGTCTGCATTATTTTTGTGGAGGATCTTGAGGTAAGTCACTTAGCACAAGTTGAGTGAGTTTTATTTTATTATTATTTGGATTCTGGAATATGTATGCAGCTAGATGAATATTTGTGTTGTGATAAGATATAATAAGCACCTTAAAAAAGATCTCTAAATATACATGTTTAGAAAGAAATACAAAGAGATACCTATTTAGAAGGAAAAGGAACCAACATTTACATAACTCCCTTGAAGAAAATCACAAAGCTAGAGCAAGGGCATGAGACAACAATGAAATCATAGAGCAAGGACATGGAGATCACAAGGGCATGACAAAAAAGTGCAGAGATCAAAAGGGCATGACAACCAAATCATAGAGCAAGGGCATGAAAAAAAAAGTACCAATACGCAACAACACAATCACAGAGCAAGGGCACAACAATGAAATGCACAAATGACAAGGGCACGACAATGTTAAGAGCTCTCCACCCGCTTTCGTGCACAACTCCCCACAATCAAAACAAATGGGGAATGATTTGTGTTGTGTTTCTATTTTTTGTTTTGTTTATACTCATGCAGGCATCACAATTACGATGCAGAAGTTGGTATTGCGACGACGTCGAGGATAATTGCAAAAAGAAAAAGAAAATCAACACAAATTATACTATTGTCACAAATTGTCATCGTAATTTGACCCCAAATGTTGTCGTGATCTAATAGAGTCACTTCAATATCAATGAAGAAAAGAGTAATAGTAAAGTATGAACATCCTTGCGAACTGTGGTTTGCTTCTCTACCATTTTTCCATCATCAGCTCCTGCTTTTCCATGCACCATGAAGATATTTAAATTCTTCCCTATAAAATTTTTCCCTTCATCAGATTATCTGTAAGGTGAATGATAGTTAGTAGCAAGTAAATTTCAACATAGAAAGGTCTTGAAGGGAGCTAAGATAAAACCCTAATGTCATACTAAGGATATTACTATTGGAGGATGAAAGGAGACACAACCCCCCTCTCTATGCCAAAAAAATTGATTTCAAAGGGAAGGATAGATTGCAAAATCATGGATTCGGGGAATGAATATAACCTTTAATCACATTCCTTCCACCATCCAAATTTGTTGGGATTTGGGTGATCCTTATGTCCTCTGCAATACCAACTTTTGTCATAGGTGCAAACAAGATTTATCTCATAAATTTGGGTGCCTCCTACTCGACTCCAAGGAATTCATCTCCTCCCTTGGAAGATATCCCTAGGTCATTTTTCTTAGATCAATCTTATAGGTCGCCTAGGTCTTTGGACTCTAACCATTAAACAAATATTTTCCATCGCAACCAACTATAGAAATGATTTTTTTTTATGACAATGTAGTGTGGGACTATCCTTGACATGGAGGGTATGGAAGAATGGTGGAATCCATCTTTTCTAAGGGACACGTAAGTATCACTTATTTTGGTAGGAAATTTATCATTTTAGAATGAAATTATTTGAATCTTAAAATTAATCTTCTTTCATATTGTGATTTAGTGTTTAATGGATATGTGTTCTATTTTTTTGAGTGTGTTCCAAATTTTAATCCTTCGACTGTCAAGTTGGGCTCTAACCCTAATTGGTATTGCTAAGGGAAATTATCGACTAAACTTATTTAAAGGAAAATTGTAGAAAGTATCAAAAATATCCTTGATGTCTTTCTAGGTTATGAGAAGCTAGGTTTTTAATTCAAGAGAGCTCAAAATTTTGATTTAGGAAAACCCTATTTGTAAACCTAAAATAATGTTTGTTACTTTGAATATATGTAATTATGAGATTCTTCTCAAGATTTATATGGGTCCAGTTAGCGAAGAAAGACTCATATTGTTTAATATTTTTTTTCCACCCTCTCAAACTTTGTCTAAACTAGGCATAATTCCCAAGTTTAGAATATGGATATTGGAGCCTTTAAACATCAAATTAATGAATAAAGGAGGGTTTATATTTTGTAATCATCCTTATGTTGATGTTCCTCCCTACCCCACTATCAAGAGAATTTTTAATCTTTAATCAGAAGCTAGAAATGATTCCCCTCCCAAAGATATACATCATCCATCCTCCCCTCTTATAGACTTGAACAACAATGCTTTGGCCCTAACATCAAAAAACACCCCCAAGACAAGGCCCCCTTTTGGACTATCTTTATAAGACATGGATAAAGTAAAAAATTATACAACCAATGTGAATTAAATCTAGCATGCATCCTCCATCCCATCCTGAAATTCAATTGGAACCTCTCTCATTCATTTTCATAACCTAGAGAAAAATAAGTTGAGTTGGTTAAATCCATGGAAACCAAAATGGGGTACTTAAGTGAATCAATGGGAGAAGTCCTATCAATGCATGATGAGGTTATGGAGAATTGATTTGTTTTGCGTGAGTTACAAGCTTCGTCTAAAGTCAAGATTTCCACTAATAAGGCCTTCTTTGGGTTAAATGAATCTAGGGAACATAAGTTAGATCCCATCACTAAACAACCAATGGATAACTCTAATAGTCATCAAATTTCTTTGGAACTAGAGGCAATTTATAATATGATGGGTAGCAATAAAAATATTGAGGAGGAAAATATCCTCTTTAACAATGACCCAAACTCAAACAATAACATATTTATTGATCTTTTCAATACAAAAGTTGACTCAAAGATAGAAATTGAGATAAAACTGATACATTTCAATGCCTATGCAAATTCCATATCAAACAACATTTGATTAGCTAAAAAATGCAAGGAGATTACTCTCCTAATTGTGGCAAATCCAATAAGAAAAGGAGTGGAAAACCATTCTCAAGTCTCAGAAAAAAAGGATAGAGAAGTTGAAAATTAGTCAAATCTAGTTATTATCTTCAACAATGGGACTTGGAGAAGTGCCTTCCTTAGTCATCATGAAACTCACCACATGGAAAATTATGGGAATTAATGCCCCTAATAAGCATTATATCCTTAAACATTTCCTTAAATCTTTGATTCTAAAATTATTCTTCTACAATAAAGTAAGTTAAACTCAACATATTATTTGAAACTTGGAAGAAAATAAGGCATTTGGAAAGTATATCGAATTAATGTGGATACAACATTGGGTGGACTTGCACTACTCAGGAACCCAAAAAAAAAAAAAAAAATACACTCCAAGAACCCAAATTAGATGGGAGGATGGATGAAAAGTATCTCGAATAACCTTCTATATCATCAACTATATGATCCCGTCAACACTAGTGGTAAGGTTAGAGTTTGGGAAGAGATTAAGAAATTTCTTAGCAAGCATCAAGATAGAAACATTTTTCTTGGGGGAGATTTCAATGTTATTATTGACCTTAGTGGAAAAAGATGAGTAAGATAAATCAGTCAAGTCATGAGAGACTTCAATAATTAGATCAACAATTGCAGTATGTTAGATATTAATACTACAAATGGATTGTTTACTTCGAATAATAGAAGAAGTGGAGTTGATAACATAGTAGAAAAGCTTGATAGATTACTATTTCTAGGTAATTTATCTACTTTTGATCATTCTCTCTCATCTATTATTTGCCCCATTTTAGGTTCCAATCATTTCCTTGTAATGCTAGAGGTTCCTAAAGAGGTTAGACCAATGAGAAACCCTATTAAATGTGAAAAACATGTGGTTCTTAGAAAATAATTTCCTTACTTTTCTTCAAAACTGGTGGGGAGAAGAAACATTTCAAGCATCAAAGATATTTTGCTTTGTTTCTAAACTAGAAAAAGTGAAATTAGAAATATTAGACTAGAACAAAACTTCTTTAAAAAATATATTTGAAGAAAAGATAGTAATAGAAAATGAGATAATGGAACTAAATGAATAAATTCTAATTGAAGGTATGGATGATGATAAATACTTCAAGGATAAAGAACTACTAGGAAAATAAGAAGTTATACTCATAAAGGAAGAGGCATTTTAGAAACAAAATTCTTGAGAAAACTAGCTCTTAGATGGAGATAGAAACACTAAATCCTTTCTCCATAGCACCAAAGTAAGAAAAAGTATCAATGAAATTTCCAAAATAAAAAATACCAATGGTTTCTATCTGTACACTCGAAAGTGTCCCACTCTAAACCCTTCTATCCAAACAATTCCATGAGTTTGGAATGCTTGGATGCCGGCTTAGAGCTCCCTATCCATGGAGTGCAAGAGAGTATATTTCAAGAATAAAAAGGCTCTCAGATGAGCCTTAGAGATACTCTTCTTGCTAGTAAACCATGCAATGGGAGGTTCCAAAGACAAGATGCAAGAATGCAAATGTCTCAAGGAGTTCCTCAAGGATGCAATGCAAATGAAAATTAAACTAGGATGATAATGCAAAATGCAGCTATGCTAAAACATGTATGAGAGTGTTACAATACCATTATTAAGTTATGTGAGATTAAGCTACATGTAAAAATGAAAGCTAAGCTAAGCTAGAATGCCATGGATGAGAGAATGTAGACAAGAAAGAGAAGTTCTCCACAAAGCTCCAAAGAAACCTATTAGAAAACCTGCAGCATAACAACATTCAAAATGAGGATGGATTGAGGGGGAAAGCTCTCTCCCTTTTAAAGATGTATGGACGGTAGAGATAAAGATGAAGATGGTGGATGATCAACGGTGGAATTTGAAAAGAGGAGTGATCCATGTGCACACACAAATCAACCAATAGAATATAAGTTGACTTGTCATATAAGACAAAAGTCACAAAGCCTTTTCTTTTAATTGCAAAATAGAAAAAAGACTTTATGTGTGCACTTTAAGTGGGTTAGAAGAATGGGGTCTTTTATTTAATTAAAAGGGGACATGTTCTTTTAATCAAATAATGAACTTAGGATAGCATAGTCAAACTATAGGTTATAATCAAATAAATTGATTATTAGCAATTTGGTCTAGGTAAATGATTAAATTAATTTAGCCAAAATGCTGAGAAGGGGGCTAATAGTCTAGATGACCATTTTTAGGTGATTACACTATCTAGAGGATCCAAATGAGATTGCCAAAGAATTAGTATCCTTCTTTGAATCGATTGTTAACAATACAAATTTCTCATACCTTAGTGATCAATATATTATGCTTAGAAACATTATGAAAAATTATTAATAAGGAATACAATATAATTCTCAATGGATGTTACTTCAAATAATAAATGAAAACAACCTTATTTCAAATGAATCTTGATAGAGCCTCTGGTCTGAATGGCTTTTAGGCAAGTTTTTTCCTATAATGTTGGCACTTTATGGGTAATGAACTATAGGAAGTAATAAAAATAACTCGAAAATCAAGTATTCTACTTAAGGAGATCAATTACACATTTCTCACTCTCATATCTAAGAAAGAGGAAGCTGAACGATTTCATGATTTTAGACCTATTGCACTTCATAACACAATATATATAATCATCTCCAAAGCTCTGGCCAATAGACTCAAAGCCATGCTTCCCCTCATTATATCAAAAAATAAAACAAGATTTATCCTAGTTTGATCCATAATGGATGAGATTGTCATCATTCAACAACTTATCTACTTTGTCAAAATCCAACAAAGAACCATATATGTTGATAAAATTGGATATTAGACTGTGACAAAGGAGATTGGAGATTCTTTTGTAAATGTCTAGAAGTTTTTGGTTTCTCCAAACAATAGATTCTCCTTAACTTCAATATCAACCCCAAATTTCTCCATCCTCCTTAATGGTACCCTAGAAGGCTTCTTTGACATCTCTATAGAGCCCTAGCAAGGTGATCATATCTCCCTATTTCTCTTTGTTATCATGCTAGAATGGTGAAGGAATCTCATTATGGGGGACTAATCCATGGGGTCAAATTTATAGATGGGGTACATAATATCGCTCATCAACAATTTGTTGATGACATGGTTCTACCATCTCAAATTTCCATCAACAAAGCATCCAATTATGAAGAGATTCTAAATTTACACCTAAGAACATCAGGGCAATAAATTAACCTAGCTGAATCAGAAGACTTTTTCCTTAATATACACTCAATTGTTGAAGACACAATTTGTAAAACTTTGGGATATAAAAAGGTAAATTCCCATTCATTTATTTAGGGATGACTATTGATAAGGGAACTAGATCAAGCAAGATTTGGGACCCTTTGGTCTCCAAAGTAGATAGCAAGATGGACAACTAGAAAGCAAGATGGCTTGCCAATGCAAGTTGTTTGACCAAGATTACATTTGTTCTCTCAAAAATCCCACATGTCATATGTCATGTCTCTCTTTATCTCAAAATTCTAAAGAAAGCCTAGAAAAAATGAGGAATTATTTCGGGAAGGCATCTCGAACAATAAAAAAGATGGTTCTAATTAGCTAGGACAAAATATGTAGACATTTGGAAGCAGGGGACTTATGCATTCAGAGACTTCTATGGAGAAATAAGGGCCTTAGGGCCAAACTATCCTAGAGACTCTTCAAATAATCAAATACTAGATCTGTAAAAATTATCTTTCATAAATACCTCTCCGCCAAAGACCACACGAACATTTTTAGAATGGTGAATCCACCAAAGGGATCCAAAGCTTGGAACAATATCCTTTATAGTAGGGATCTTGTTAGCAAGAAACTTATCTAGGATGTCAGTAATGGAAAATAAACACTGTATTATGAAGACTCTTGGAGAGGCTACTCTCTCATTTCTAACTATATTTCCCCCAATCATTATGACATTAAAATCAACATGGGAGCTTACCTTAAATAACTACACTATATTTCCACAAGAAGACCTCCTATTAGGGTGGGAATGGAGATAATTGGAATATTATCCTCTAACCAAAGAAGAAAGAGAAGAGGTTACCTCCATCCTAAGTATGTGTCAGATATTTCCCAAATCAAGGAATGACAACCTTGTTTAGGTTGGGACAAAATCATGAAATTACAATGCCAAAGATGCCTATAATATTTTAGTAGATAATCAAAATTGACCTCTAAAATAGACATCCCCTTCACTTGTATTGGCATAAACAATGTCTACCTAAAGAAAGAATGTTTCTTTAGGAAACCTCTCAAAAGAAAATTATAACTACATAATGTTTTAGAAACATAGGCTTTGAAGGCCCCTTCAACATATCACCCTAAAACTAATGGTCAAACATAAAGGGTAAAACAAGTTTAGGAAGATATTTTCAAGATGTATGTTATGGATCAAAAAACTCACTCAGAGGACTATTTGTATTTGGTTGAATTTGACTACAATAATAGGCATCGCGTCTCTATTGGTATGACACCCTTTCAAGCACTATATGGCTAAACTGTCATGCTCTATTAAGTTGGGATCATTTGGAGGATAAGGTACTCTTAAGACACAAAATGCTACATGTTATGGATACATAGGATACAAAGAATCAAGAACATTTGATGACTACTTAGGACAGGCAAAAGAAAGATTCAAACTCCCATTGGGTGGACAAGCAATTTTTAGTTGGGAGTAAAGTATTCTTTAGGGTCAATCCATGAAAGAGACCAATTTGATACAGAAAAGGGTCTAAATTGATACATTAATTTTTTGGACCATTCGAGATTCTAGAAAAGATAGGATATGTTGCTTATTGGACCACCCATCCTTGCTCATATTCATGATATATTTCATATTTTTTTACTTATAGAATATATTCTTAATGTATCTCATGTATTGGACTAGCATTCCTTACAAGTCACAGATAGGGAATTGGCTTTGGAGCTAATACACATTCTATAGTAGAGGACCATCATACTATAGAGTAGGTTAGGATTCAATGTAATCCTAATGATGAGTCCTCAACCACTTGGGAGGATTATAATAGATATAGAACTTACTACCAATTTTTTTTGACTTTTAGGAGAAGACTAATCCTAGGGGAGGAGGATGTGATGCCCACCATAGTGATACTATTATGACATTAGATATGCTATTTAGATTTATATTTTAGCATCATACTATGGATCATTATTTACACTATACTTTCAAGATATTGTTTGGATACATTGTTAAATGGATGTTAATACAATGAATATGTTATTCTTTGATTTATTATTATGATTTTTTTTTTAGTTATTTATGCTTACCCACCATGTGTTACATATGTATCTCTACTTAGAGAGTATTCCAAATGAGAGGAGACAATTGTAGTCACTCTTGTTAGAGATCTACACGATGTCACACTTCTCCTTCCTTGCTTGTAATTGTGTGTGTGTGTAATATATTATCATTTGGTGATACAATGTGTCTAGGTACAAAACATCAACTCCACCAAGTTACACAGGTATAAGTGTGCCTTAAAATCCTCAAACAAGTTGTTGATATAGAGATGACATCATGATCCATATAGGCACCCTTGTACATAGAACACCATTAGGAAGTTAGACACATGGCTCAAGAATTTGGTTTATCTTTTGATTTAATGATTTGATGAGATGGTATCATACTAAGTTTTATGTGCCCTTTTAGTTATGTTAATAGTTATTGTAATGTTAGATGTATGATTTACCTCTTTTTTATTTAAGGTGTATTCATTTGAATATATATGGGTGTACACATATATGCCAAAATAAATATACAAATCATTGTAATTGTGATAATTAGTTAGCTAAATAATAATGTTGATGTGCAAAAAAAAAAAAGTGTGTTATATGGTATTAAAATAAAATAAATAGGAATTTAAAATAACAATAAGATTTAAAAATGGGATAATTACCTACCTTCTAGGGAGTCAAATCTTGGACCTTCCAAAAGTTAAGCTAGTAAGTTACCAACTCCTTCATATTGCGAGTAAGAAAATTGGGTTTTCGCTAAGTGTAATAAGATAAATAATTAAAAATAAATCCAAATAAGTCTATCCTAAAGGTTTGAAACCTTGACCTATGAGATGGTAAGGGATGTTCTTTACCATTAGATTACTTGTCTTCCTTGAAGCCTAGGTCCTTAGAACTCAATGATACGTATTGGAGCCTTATGAAAATAAATAAAAATATATATAATAAGAGGTATTTAAATTACATTACTTTAATAAATAGAATTATTTATTAAATCAAATTCTATAGTTGCACTATTTTACAACTTATGCAACCATAAGGTTGCCTATAAATATGATCTTACTGAGAAGTCATGATCTAGGCTACCAAGAGATCAAATTGGAAAAACTAACATAAAGAAGATTATCTCAAATTTATAAAGAAAATAGAAGAAAGAATAGGAGGGATGCCTGCAAAGAGTTTTGGTTTGTAGGTGTCCAAACAATTAGGCAAAACCACATCAAACCTACAAGTAGGTTTTCCTTTCTCTCATTTCTTAACCCTAAAAATGTAATGTGGGAATTTAAAGAAGAAATTATTTATATTGCTTGATGTATTTATGATCATTGTTCAATCAAATAGGCTATAAATTATGTGTATTCATGCGAAAGTAATGTGTTTATGTTTGGTATTTTTTTACATTTGGAAAATGCATTTATTTTAATTTCATATTGTATAAGAATGAATGGTCATGGAATTGATATAGATTGAAGCTAAAAACAAGAAATGAACATGTTAAAGATTATATCCTTGGAAGGGGGACTCTTAACTGGAATTCAATCTAGATTCCAAAATGGATGCCTTATCATGTCCATAACTAAACTTAACTCCAATCTGGATCAATCTAATATTTTTTAACATATCTTGGGATGGATGCACTAAAACAAACCATCAATGGGCATAAGGACATCATATATGCATAGTTTATGTTCATCCATTGGATTCCATAATTACTCAAAAAAAAAGGGTGCATATATGTACCATTCAGGTGAGTAGAACAAACAAGCAGTAATACTACACAAATACACAACAATACTACACAAATGCATAAAAATACTAAAAAAATGCACATCTTTAAAGGTTTACTTTACTAGTTTGATCTCTTCCTTAGGTTTTCATGATTTCAAATGTTGTCTTGAGTCACTAGAGGCATATCAAATTGTTTTGATTAGGTAAAAGCAAGTTTTAAGGGGACCCAAAACCCCAGTCAAAAAGGAACCAAAGTCAGAAGTTGGTTTTATAGGGACCAATAACCCATAATATTAGAGTAGAATTCAAAGGTTAGTTTTATAGGGACCAGCAACCAAGTCAAGCTGGTTTTACAAGTACCAACAACCAACAAAAGTAAACAAAATAGTAGGGACCAAAAGTCTTGAAAAAACCTATTTAAAAAACTTAGACCAAATCTTTAATAACACTAGTAATAGATGTTCCTAAGACAAAAACCTCTTTGAGAGAGTCTTGAATATTCTTCATAGGTAGTTTGAGGTCTGCTTTCTTAGTGCTTTGTTTGGTTCTTCTTCTCAGACCACCAACCAACAATAGAGCATGACCAATCGAATTAGCTTCATCTAGAGAAGCTTTCCTAATAGAAGCAACAATAGCCAAGATGGACGAAGTAACATCCTGCATACCCATCTCGCTATCCTTAATCATTTTTTAAAGGGAAGCTTCATACTCCAGAAGTTTGGTTGGGATGTTCCCAACCAAAGATTCCAACTCCTTCTACTTCTTACATTCCTCATCCAACTTCACCTATAAAAATAGGGACTTTTATTGCAAGGAAGAAACAAATAAGTGAAGTTTTAAATTTTATTGTACATCCAGATGTCCATCTCCATCCCAATATTAGCTTTGTCTTTGGCTTTATTTAGAAATTCCTGAACATTATCATCAACCTTTAAATCTTGGGCACCCTCAAAATCATCAATTTGTTGGGGCTTTTCCTTAGAGTCCTAGGTTTGGGTCTTTGGCTCATTATTTGTACCAAATTAGTATCTTCATGACCACATTTGGCTAGAGAAATAGAAATGTGTGTTGGATCAAGAGAAAGGGTAGTAATAACATGGTAATTCTCAGCATGCTTCAAGTCTAGTGTCTCAGTAATCAGGTTGATTAACCCATCATTGTCATTAGAACTAGTTTTCTTCCTAATTTTGTTATCATGCAAGACCTCCTTATTCACCATATTTCTATTATCCTCTTTGATGATAACACCCTTTTACTTAAGGCTAGAATTGTTTATTATTATTATTTTACTCTTCAAGGAAGGGACATTATCCATAACTTTACCCTTATTAGAAGAGTCCTTACCTCACTTGCTAACAGTACTAGCAAAAGAAAGCAAAGAATAATGGGCCGAGATATCATCCAAGATGAGAGTGCAATCCTTGTTCTCTAAAGAACAATTGTCACTCGTAGTCTGGGCCATGGCATTATCTAGGGGAGCTTCGACAACCTCTAAATCTTTGAAGCTTTGATCAGAGTCTATTTCCATCTCTAGAGCCCACTTGCTACTACTACTTTTTTCATCAAAGAATGACCAATATTTTCCTTTCTGTTGGGTGTGTCTTCCATTTCCCTTTTTTGTTTGCTATTGAAAACAAAGTGAGCAAGGGTACTCCCAGAAAAACTCAGTGATAAGTAGGATGAGACCCACATGGATGATAGGTATAGACTCCTTATGCATATGGGCTTTAAGTCCAGTTAGAAGATAATTTTCCAAGTAGTAAGGGAAGGAGATTCTTTTCTTATAATGGAAATGATTTAGAAAAATAAGGTGGTATTGACAAACCCTGTAAACCCTACCATCTAGAATGAAATACAATTGCACATAGGTGAGAACCTCATGCTAGATGTCCTTAATTTGAGCAAGATCATAGAAGTTATTGACCTTCACCAGTCTTGCATCCTCCTAGTCATTTTTGGGAAAGTGCTTGACCACCTCTTTCAAAGCTTTTTTCTGCTTGAAAAATCTAATACATTCGTTCGACAACCTAGTAACCTCAGCAATGAAATTAGCATTAAGGGTAAACTGTTTTCCATAAAGTGTAACCTTATCACTATCCCAAGCTTTGTAGAAACTCATGGGGCATGGGGCATGTTTTCTTGATTTCTGCTTGTGGGTATACTTTGTTTGTCTATAGTGTTTCTTGACCTATTCAACATTTTGACTTACAAATGTATCATCCTTGACTATTTTGCAAGATCACACTTGGGGTTTATCTTGGCGCTTATGCCTTGATACAACTGTAATCTTGCTAAATTAAACTTAAGGAATCTAATCATGTAGTTATCTTGACTTACATGTCTCTGATGCTTAGATTGGATTTCCACATACCTATCTGATATCGATCATATTCGTATCCTCATAGTTATACTAGTGATGGTTGTATGATCTGATGATGTCCCTAACAAATGCTCAATGATGAAATTAAGAGTCTAAATGTAATGCACTTCTTGCTGGTAAACCACTTTTCATATTAGCTTGCATTTTAGGTTCATTTTCTAGCTTAGTCTTGCATTCCTGCATATGGGGAGAGCTCTCTCTTCATCTTTTCATAGACATATCAGCTAACTCCTTTCATATATTTCTTTACTTTCTTCTTGTTCATGTCTTTTCACCTTCTTAATCTTTCACTTAATCTCTTTTCTATCTTATCATCACATTATATAAAATTTTGACCTCTTAAATAATTTTGACATCTTGGATTCATTGTCGAGATCGAAATCCAAATTTGAGCTCATCTTGATGGTCAAAATTGTCTTTTAAAATTCTACTTTCTTCTGAGCAGTTAGCTGACCTTTTGAGGTCTAATCTCTGAATCATCACTGGGGCATCTTCATTTATTCATGTCTTCATCATTTCCATAATTCATATCTACTTCTATTCACCTTTTCACATCTAAATCATCTTTCTACTAGATTTGACCTAATTTTTATGCTATATCCTTCAAGGTCAACTCTAGTCAAACTAGGGCATTTCATCAGTTTCTTATAGTCATTCTTGGGTTCTAATCATTTATCTGTCATATTAGACATTGCTATATCTCTATTTTCTCATGTCTAGCTACTTTCTGCTTCCCCTTACCTCATTTCAATTTTGATCTCGAGGGGGCAGAAATACTCTATCACTGCTTAGGAGCATTTGTTTGATCTTCTCACTTGCTCTCACTCTATCCGCTTTTCTAAGTGTTAGCATTCTTCTTGAATTCTGACATCATCTTTTCCTAGTGTTCAGTACTACCACTATCAGGTTGTACATTCAGTACTTGCTATCTATTTCTGCATTTCAGTCTTCAAAATCAGACATCTATATCTACCACTGCCTACTTGGCTTTCTATTTTCTTTGACATAATGTGTTCCCATATCGATCACGCATTAGTCAAAGAGGGGAAAAGTAATCACCTAAAAATGGCCATCTAGACTATTAGCTCCCTTTTCAACATTTTGGCTAAATTAATTTAATCACTTACCTAAGCCAAATTGCTAATAATCAATTTATTTGATTATAACCTATAGTTTGACTATGCTATCCTAAGTTCATTATTTGATTAAAAGAACATGTCCCATTTTAATTAAATAAAAGACCCCATTCTTCTAACACACTTAAAGTGCACACATAAAGTCCTTTTTCTATTTTGCAATTAAAAGAAAAGGCTTTGTGACTTTTGTCTTATATGACAAGTCAACTTATATTCTATTGATTGACTTGTGTGTGCACATGGATCACTCCTCTTTTTGAATTCCACCATTGATCATCGACCATCTTCATCTTGATCTCTACCGTCCATACATCTTTAAAAGGGAGAGAGCTTTCCCCCTCAATCCATCCTCATTTGAATATTGTCATGCTGCAGGTTTTCTAATAGGTTTCTTGGGAGCTTTGTGGAGAACTTCTCATTTCTTGTCTCATTCTCTCATTCCATCATATTAGCATAAGATCATATGGCATTCTTAGATTCATGTTGCATGTTAGTTTAGCTTCTATTTTGCAATAATCTCTCACATAGCTTAATATTTGGATTGTAACACTCTCATACATGTTTTAGCATAGCTCCACTTTGCATCTCATTCTAGCTTAATTTTCATTTGCATTGCATTCTTGAGGAACTCCTTGAGACATTTGCATTCTTGCATCTTGTCTTTGGAACCTCCCATTGCATGGTTTACTAGCAAGAAGAGTATCTCTAAGGCTCATCTGAGAGCTTTCTTATTCTTGAAATATACTCTCTTGCACTCCGTGGATAGGGAGCTCTAAGCCGACATTCGAACATTTCAAACTCATGGAATCGTTTGGATAGAAGGGTTTAGAGTGTGACACAATTCGAGTGTACACTTGTCACTATCCCAAGCTTTGTAGAAACTATTTGTCACATGAGGTTTGTAACCATGAAGTTTCTCAATGTAACTCATCACCTTCCCTTTCTCTAGCTGATGCCAAACTTCCTTCTTTTTCTAGTAGTGACACTTCTCAGGTTACAACTTTTTTGTTTCCCCACCCATATTCATAGAAAGAAAACTACTCTACAGAATGTGACTAAAAAATCTCAAATAAAAACCCCAATAAATGATCAACAAATTACCTCTTGAAAGCCCAAAAAACACCCACAATCTGTGTAAAGTACTAACAAACATGCATGCATGGAAACCATTCCATTTAAAACAATAAATGAAAGCATTGATGATTTGATAATTGGAGGTTGCGAGCATATCAAATATTGATTTTCCTTTCTCGAGATATGTTTCTTTCATAATTACATTTAGCTTTTAGGTCATCATCCATGCTTAGCTGATCAATCCACGTGACAATATCATTACTTTGAATTGCTAGGTTGGCCATCTAATCAACCAACGTGTTTGTCTCATGATAGTTATGAGAAATGAACACTTTTTGAAAAAAATTAAGGCCTTATTTACTTTCACAAAGAAGGTTGGAAATATTCCATGGAGGGTCATGTTTATTATTAAGGATATTGACAATATTTGTAGAGTCCCCTTCCAGCCAGAGGTTCCTATAACCAATGTCCTTAGCCAACTTGATCATATAATGTGCCCCTACCATCTTGATTTTATGGCTAGAAGTGATTCTAAGAGGAATAGCCCGAGCCCTAATGATATTGCAATTACAATCCCTTATGACTCCCCCACATCCATCGTTGTCTGGGTTCCCTTTGGAAGCCCCATCAAAATTAGCCTTAATCCATCCATTGGGAGGAGATAACTAGATGAAATTCTCCCTCAAATTATCCTTTTTAACATTACCATTTTTACCAGGATGTTCCAAGTTAAGATATGTAGAGGGGCCAAAATGTGATATAAAAGTCTCCTTTATGTTTTTGATAATTCTTTTACTAATGATCCAGGAGGGGGTGTTGATATCTCTAAAGATTCTATCATTCCTTTCTCTCCACAAGCCCCAACAAATGTGGGGAAAAGAATACCACCAGAGGATGCAAGCATGTTCTCCTTTGAAGGGGTTGCTCCAACTTTAAAAACTGTCAGCAAGATTCTCTTGGAAAGTCCATTGTATTTCCCAAAAATTCAAAATTTCCTTCCAAACATCCCTAACATATCAAATTTTTATGTGATGCATAAAATCCATATTTATCATCTATAACATTAGGAATAAATAGACATCAAATAATAGTTATATTAAAATATAACCAATATCACAATGGAGTAAAGAAAATATAAACAAATAGAAGACACAATTATTTAATGTGGCTCACCCAATCCCTAGGCTACAACCACCAAATAATGATTTCAATATTATTATCCAATGATTTAACCTTGCAAATCAATACTTCTACAAGAAGTTATTAAAACATCATACCTCAAAAAATCCATAACTCTTATCCATTTTATACAATAGTTATGGTGGTTACAAAATTAGGGCTAGAATATGTCATTCAATAGAAAAATAACTTCCAACATATTTTATAATAATAAAATCATTTTTGGCCTCGTGGGGTACTGCTCCTCGACCTTGTGTTGTATCACAACATTGATCATGCTTGGACTCATCCCTAGGATCTTGCAAGGGGCACTACTCCTTGATCCTGTCATGGAGGCACCGTGCCCAATGAAGTGGGGAAAAATTAAACTCCAAGTCTTATTAGGCTCCACATAACAACACGTAATACTTATAAAGATGTATTCTTATGATTTTTGTGTGATTTATGGTTGCTTACATGATTGAGTTAGCATTTTGGGTTAACTTAGGGGTATGGGATCTAAGAAAAGATCCCTAAACCTATATGTGCTTGTGTTATATGTCAGTATGGATAAATGACCTAGTTCAGTGGCTTACCACAGGTTTTAGGACCTAGAAGTGGTTTCTAGAGGATACTATGAAGTAGAGACATGGGCCCTAAGTAGGATATCTCTACATGTGAGTTGTGTAATCAAGTGGAAATGCTAATTAAAATGAATTTGGGTTTTATGGGTTTGAGTTAAACATTAATCAAGATAATTGGATGATGTGGGCTTGTAGTTCCTATTGGAGTAATAGGGGCTAGTTGATATCTTGTAGAATGTTTGAGTGTGGTAGGGCAGTCTTTAGCTCAGGAAGTTGATCCCAACATTATAGGATTGTTAGATGACACTCATCTAGTAGTGGTTTAAGCTCCACACTCTTTTTTTCCCCCTAGTTGTCCTTATGTTGTGTTATTTTGGAAAGGGTATGTTGGAAATATGGCTAAGTAAGAAAGGTTAGAGTTGTCATTTATGGAAACATATGTCTCAGGTTGAGAAGGTATAATGTATAGATAAAGGTCTCATAATTTGATGCAAAAAAAGTCGAAGTATCAGACAATTTCACTGGTAGTACAAGAATAGTTTTGTTGTGTATGGGTAATATAGTGATAATTAGCACATTTACGGTTAAGGAAAAATATAAAAGAGTGTCATGATGGTGTATATAAGTGCACAAGTCTTTATAGATGGTATAGAAGGAGTTATGCATTAAACACGAGTAAAGGTGACGAATTGAGCAAAATATAACATAACAATGAAAGGAAAATTACAAGGTGTGGAATTATTTTGGTTACAAAATAATTACTTAACTAATTAGGGATGACATACTAGATGTTAAACCTAAGAGGGAAAGAGTTTTTAATTTATTTAGCCAAGCGTGTGAATGCTTGAAGGATGATAGGGAAAGTTTTGTAAAAATAAAAAGTATAAGTAAAAGATTGTGTTAAGGAAGTCTTGTGGTAATATGTGTGACATGCACAAGTGAGATATGATATGTGAATTATATGATGCAAAATCAAATGTATGATCAAAAGATTGTGAATTACAAAAAACAACAGTAAGAGGTTTTTGTATCTATCTTGTTTTATAAAAGAACCATATTGTATAATTGTATGTTTGGGCAGTGGGCTCATCTTGCATACATTTTGTGATTGTAATACCAAATCCTAACAGCGTTGAGGCTTTTAGTAGGGCCTAGTCCTCTAACAAGGACCAAGACACTATAGACTCCTAACAGAGTCAAAATCCTTAACATGATACTTTTGTTTAGTGGGTCATTTTGTGGGTACCATTTCCACTAGGGTTTTCCCTTGGCTAGGATCTCCCTAGTTAAGAAAATATGGTGTTATGAGTTCTCTTTGTGTAAGGTTATTATTATTGTTCAATATTGTTAGTTTACTTTCATATGCATGTTATAAAGTAATTAACAATATTCAGCTGTGGGAAGAAGATTGTAGAATATTGATTCACCCAACCTTTCACTATTACCTATTTTTAACAATTGGTATTAGAGCCTAGTTACTGTAAAGAAGTTTAACAACTTGTGTAAGATCCCTATGAATATGGAATAGTTAAAGAGGAATCTTGAAGAATCCCTTGAGAAAATTGATCTTCCTGCTAAAGAAAGAAACAACCTCAAAGAAATGTATGAAGATGCAAAATATTACATTGGAAAATTGAAAGATAAAATTGATCATCTCAAATCTATAAATTTTTTAAAATATATAGTCCACCAATATAACTAAGAGGGGGGTTTTGAATTATTTATCTAACTATTGTCAAAATTATCAACCTTATGAACTCTTAACCATATGAGTAATATAATCAGGAACTACAATAAGATACTCATACATAATAACACCAGATATGTTAACTAGGGAAACCCTTAATCAAAGGGAAAACCCCAGTAGGGATGATACCCACAAGATGATGTAATAATATAAATATTCCTTGTTAGAGGATGGACCCTATTAGGATTCTAAGAAATACATTCAGTACATATCAGCCTCTGTTAGGAGACTTTGAATCACTGTTAGGAGATTCCAACCCTGTTAGAGTTTTTCCAACCCTGTTAAGAGTTGTAGAAGGTAGAAGGATCCATTGTCCAAATAGCTTTAGGGGAAAAACCAATGAACCCACTATTCAAATGATCTATATATTATTCCTTGTAGAATAATAGAAATGAACTATAATACTCCTCCCTCTTTCTCTATCCTATCAACTGGACTTCTGCTCCTTCTTATCTCAATACCAGATGACAAACTTCGCATCCAAAAATCCCTTGGATCTCTTACTTTCATTTATCGAATACTTTCCTCTTGCTCACACTTGCTTAATCACTTTGCATTCTACACACACATTACAATTAAGGAAATTAATTTCCTTTATACAACATCCTCAAAAAAATTCCTTGAGTTGGTCGTGTGGCTTTCCCAATTAATTATAATAGGACCACAATAAGATAATTAATTATTTTGTAATGACAATAGCACTGCCAACTCACAGTCTACACAACTTCTCACACATGTGACTGCAAGACTTGCACACCTACTGACATCATCATTAGAATGTCATCTATCATTGTATAACTTCACATATCAAGATTATATCTCTATTAAAAGATATAATACAATCATAAAAAAATGTTTCACAAGTACTCTATTTCTACATTGCTCTTTGTAAATCACTTATAACTATCATATGTATTTGATTTATGTTACATGAATTTAACCTAATCATTAGGACACAATGTGGAAGATGTCCTTAACTTCATGTCATCTGATCATCAAAACTTTGTTCGTATGATCACAATTTTTGTTTGCTATTATGCTAGTCTTTACATAATTACTGCTATGTTGACATCAATGAAAAACATAGTCATGAATGCAACTTGTCAATACTGCCACATGCTCTCCAATGCTTAGGATACTCCCCCAAAGGAATACCATCATCATTCATGCTAACAATCTCCTCCTTTGGCATTGATGGCAACATAGATGAAAAACATCTAGGTTCCAAGAATAACAAACAAGACTATGTTGTTATTGTTGCACTCATCTTTCCAAATCCTCTTCATCAATCAAATCTACAATCCTCTAGAACACTACTATGTTCTGCATCTTCTTAAGGATTGGCATAAGTTATTCACTAACTAAACAACTCTTAGCTTCTCCCCAATACATCATAACTCTTCATGTTGTATATCTCTCCCATAGAGATATTCCTTATTTTTACTTACATAAGTATTTCTAAGTCTTCCTAATAAAGAATAAGGATGTGCTCATCTCTCCTCATTTAACTGTCTATCCCCAATTCATCTAGAAAATGTTTTTCATGTACATTTCCCCCCCATTGACATCAATGACAAAGGCCTCATTATGTCAATCAACTATTTCAAGTCTTCAACCAACTCAAGTGTCCAAAGACATTGTTCAAGACCAATTACTAAGAGTCCTCAATGACTTTGATCATCATAGATACTCCCTCATTTAAGAAGCATCAACATTCAGTCCAAGCAAACAATAGTGTTATGTACCACTAAATTGATTCAATCTCTTCATAATCTACTTAGAAGTGGGCAGGGGCATAACCCCAAGCATACCTCTCAAGTACTCAAATGTATCTTTAGTAAGGGCTTTGTAAAGATATTTGCAATATGATCTTTAGTACTAACATACTCCAATCTAATCTCTTTCTCTGCTACATTCTCTCTCAAAACATGATACTTAATAGATATATACTTAGTCTTAGAATGCAATATAATATTCTTAGACATACTTACTGTACTTGTGTTATCACAATATATGATAAGAAGTTCTAAAAATTATATCCCAATATTTTTTAGCATTTGCTTCATTTACATAACTTGATTATAGTTATTTGTTGTTGCTACATATTCTGCCTCAACTATACTTTATGAAATACCATCTTGTTTCTCACTTAGCCAAGAAACCAATCATCCTCTAATAAAGAATGCTCCACCATTGGTGCTTTTTCTGCCATCCATATTGTCTGTCCATTCTACATTAGTATAAGCACATAGAGTGAAATCATTTCATCTATCATACCATATTCCATAGTTAGATGTTCCCTTCAAATATCTAAATATCCTCTTTACTATTGCATAGTGATACTCCTTAGGATCATCTTGAAATCTAGCTACAATCCCAATTGCATTTTCTATATATGGTCTATTATGAGTCAAATACTGCAAACCTCCAATCATGGATCTATACTTCTTCTGATCAACTGTAGGTGTCTCATCTTTGCTAGATAAATTGTGACCAGTTATCATTGGTGTACCAACAAGATTACAAATTTCCAAGTCAAATCTCTTCAACAAGTCCTTCAAATAATTTGCTTGTGAAATGAAAATGCCATCACTTTTTTTCACAATCTGTAAACCTACAAAAAACTTCCTCTCTCCTATCATCCTCATTTCCAATTCATTATTCATTTCTTAAGAAAACTTATCACTTGCTTCATCATTGCCTCCAAATATTCTGTCATAAAAAAAATTACTATTCTCAACAAACCATTCTCAATTTCTTTTAAGTACAAGTTACTATATGTCGTATCTTTAGGGAATCCAAGCATTGCCAAATACTTGTCCAACCTTGTGTTTTTCAACTATTAAGCAACAAAATACTTAATATCAAGACAATAAAGATCACAATGACCTAAGGATCAACTACTCCTATAACAAGTTACTTGTTCTTCACATCTAGACCCAACTTTAACAAAATCAAAGAGAATTTCTACTCTTTAGGCTCAGCAAAACCAAGATGGGTGCACTTGAGGGATGAAATATTTTCAAATTGATATTACATACATATTTTATTCATTCCATGACATTTCACAACAATACACATCCCTTATAGCAGATTTGGTCATAGTTCTTCTTAGATTTACAAAAATTCTAGGCAATAAAAGCTAACTAAAACACAAGGATTAAATGCAAACAAGTGTTGACTAGCATTGACATTCTTAAAATAGTAAAGTAAAATTGATTTCAAATTTAAGCTTGATTCTTGTTCATGATCTTTCCATCTATAGACTGAATCACTAGATCAATGTCTCATCCATTTGGATTCAGAGTCCATTCAATTTCTAGATCTGATTGACTACATTACAATCAATACTATCAATAATTCTCACTAAAAATCATTCTTATAGACATCCTTCCTATTACCATGGAAACCCTATCAATCTCACTGAAGCATTTACTTAATTCATTGAATTAAAAGCAATAGTGAATTGATATACAAATTGATTTAATTGCATTCAATTGAACGAGCTTTGCTCATACAACTTCAAAATAACTAGGTAATAAAAATGGAGACCATATTCAACAAGAAAAAATATGGGGACAATTCATCTTTGCATTAATTTCCCTTGAAAATTGATACAATTGAAACAAAGCTCAGAATAACTCAAGATCCTAGAAGATTAATGTATTCTCAAATATTTACAGAGAAAGACATCATAAATTTTACACCAAGAAATTGGACCGAACAAACTTAGTAAAAACTAAAATTATGCAATAACTTGGACCCTTTCTCTAGTCCTGGAATCTCACTTATATAGTTTGACATGCAACAAGCTTCAGGCATAGAGAACTGATAGTTGTCCTTTAGACAGAAGATATTTACAATTGTTACTATCATAAGAGACAAAATTTTGTGCAACATAAAAAAATACATCATAATATTCTCTTTTGGTGGGCCTATTTTCTATTACATTTTCAAATGCTATAAATTCCATGATTGGCTTTTTACTATTATGAATCCTCGAAATATGTAGCCATCAAGTTTTCCAATGATGTGTCTAGCTCTAATCTCTGCAAGTTCACTTCAACTCGAGGATCTCCACTTGCATCATCATGTACTGTTAAAATAATAGTTATGTCTGAATTTACTTCTGCTATATCATCATTTGGGACCACTGTGCTTTCCACTTGGGTTAGTTGTTCTTCTTTATCCTCTTCTGCATGCACTGATGTGTCATCTGTTTGGTCCTCATCCTAGTCCACATCATCTTCTACTATTTCCATTTGTTTTAAATGGACAAAATCATCCATCCATTTGTTGAAGATTGTATCGTCAGGCCAATCAAAGCTGAAGATTTCTCGTTGCTTTTTAACCACCAAATCCCCTAATTCATTTATTTCAACAAATTACTTTATGAGGGAATTATAAAATAGTTTCACTTTAACAAATTCTTCATTTGTCCTTGCCCTAAGCACATGCCCTTCTTCATTACTAACTTCATTTATTCTTTTGCACAATAAATCATTTAATTCTTTTCCCCACTCTTTTTTCTCTTTTATTATGTCAATCTCTTTGACATCCTAGGGAAAGAGATCAAATTTCTCACCTAAATATTTTGAGAAACAAATTATTATTCCTTTTTGCACTGCCACCCTCTTATTTTCAAAATCAGATAGATTACTAGTTATATCAAAAGTTTTTTTCTATCTGTCCATAGGATAGGTCAATAACTGAAATACATAAATGGGTGATATCCTTATCTCTTCCATCCTATTTACTTATAATAGGTTTCAAAACCTCCTCAACATCTTTGATTTCTCTCCACATATCCAATATGTTCAGTAATTGTTCATAGAATGCTGGCCAATCAATCTTATCTACTAGATATAAGATTGCTTTTCTAAGTTTTTCTCTATACTGATAAGTTAATTCATCTTGCAAGGCCCTCAACTTATCCTTTTCTTCCTCCAACTCCTCAGCAGTATAAAATTTTGACCTTTGTGGAGTATCAGGGATCTTAATGAAGGGAGTGGATCTAGAAGATTCCACTGATGGGTGAGGATAAGTGATTTGTGGCCTAATGGATTGTTCTGTCACTTTATTCTCTGATCAAATCCTTCTTTGAACTTCTTTATTATATGAAACCAAGAGTTTCTCATATCTATCCTACAATTCTAACTTTTCTTTTTGGTCTCTTTCAGTAGTGGCTAAAGTAAAGTGAGTGTTCTAACACCCAAATGTGCATCTTCTACATTAGTAGTTTCTTCTACTATCTTCACAATCAGATTGCTTATTAATCTAGTATCATCAGGCTGGGAAGAGCCAATCCTAGATCCTTTCCTTAATGACCAAATAATCAATGCAGCCTGGTCTTCACTAAATTTGGCACCTTTTATTTCTTTCTTCCCTTGATCCTCTAAACTCATCTTGTCTGCAACAAAATTAAAAACTAAAGCATCTGTGATATCCCAATTGGACAACAATAAAACATCGAATGCCTTTACCATTTGTCTCCCCTCTTTAGGGGTCATGCTTTAGAATTCTCACATAATTTCTTCTTTTAACTGATTTTGCACATCTGCATCCTCCGTTCCTAGATGCTTTGCTTTTAGCTTATTACACCTTTCCTCAAACTTTTCCATGTTTACTCTCCAGGAAAATTGGTAGAAGGTTCTAGTTTTAACAAAATTGTCATGAGACAAAACTCATGACTAGCCTATTCTATCATAGGATCCAGCTCTTTTCCTCTATAATTTGCCACTATTAACTCTAGGCATGGCATTGGAGGTTCCTGTGGATTTCCCTCTTCTAATTCAGCCTGTGTAATGAATATTCCCCCGTGGGACCCTAAGTGCTCCATCTACTCCTTGGTGAACTATTCATCTCTGATCTATAATGGGGACAATGCAAGTGAATATTCCTCAATATGAGGTGCCTGTTCCCTTATTATTTTCTGCCTCTTGGGTGAGGGCTCATTAGGTCTTTCTTCTAGGACAATACTGGTTGATCCTACTATCTATTTTCCTTTATCCATAGTTGCCCTTTTATTCTGAATCACATTATAGCCAGGTCTCTTCTAGACAACCAAATGCCTCATTCCTACTGTAGGAGTAAATGCCAATCTCCTCATGACCTCTCTAGCTTTTTTTGGAAAAGAATTAATAAAAAATATATTTCTTTTCATTCATGGCCTCCATGATTTCAGGGAAAAGTAATCACGAGTTTATTTATTCTGTCTACCTCTATTTTTGCATCATCTAGAGGCTTTTAATCTCTATCAAAACAATGAATAAATTCCAGAACTCTAGAAAAAACTCTCCATTTTTCTTTCTTAATCTCCTGCTCTTACAAATAGAACTCATTCCTTATTATATCCTCAGGGAAATAAGGTTCATGTTTTTTGGAACCAACTTTAGCCCTTAATCTAAAATAATCATAAAATCCCTCAAAATCACAAAAATGGGTATGAGACACAACCATCTTGTATTAATCCAAGGATTTATACAAAAACAACCATTCATCTTTTGTGATTATGATATGGTGGGCTACAATACAAGTGGGGAAGATTGAGCTTCTGTTTCTTCTAACCAAATATGTTTCCTCCAATCCTCCTAGCTATCACAATACCTCAGCTATGCCTACTTTCAAAGGCACCTAGTAGGGAAGTACATGGGGAGTCCCTTGGAAACCATAAACTCTAAAAACTGTAGTAATAGGGGATGGTATGATATCAACCCAATTATGTGACACTTTAAAATTAGATGGATTATCCATTGGTCTAATAAAATTCATTAATGCCCTAGGAATTCTGGGATTGTCCCTTAGTAAGAGTCTTCTTAATCTAGAGGCAAAATATCAATCAAACCTAACAAAACTGGCCTTTTTTGCATCCCTAGTCATATCTGCACTCCATAATTAGACAGGCAAAGCCTCTCTTTCATGTTCTCTATTCAAATCCATCTCCTTCCCAAAATATGTTACCCCCTTAAACAAGAACATATACATCAACAATGAGTAATGGCCAAAAGTATTTTCTACTTTGCTCTTGGCAATTCCAACTAGCTCTATATGTATTTCTTTTGCTATACAGGATGCAAAATCAAAAATAATATCCACACCAAAAGAAGAAATCTGAGCCATCATATACATAAATTTGACTAGCATAAAACTTTGCTCATCCTCGCCAAAAACTCTACATAAAGTCATACATATTTCTAGGGCTTTGGAGGTGAAAAATTCCTTCTTGAAAGACTCTTTTGTAGATGTTAATGGTAGATTCCCAATTGAGGCCAAATGTACCTTTAGTGCACCTTTCCTGACCTTATCCTTCTTTAATAAGTTTCTAGTCCTGGCAGGTCAATGGGTACATAGTAATTTGAAAAGGGTTCCAAACCAAAGACCTTTCGAATTTCTTCAGCACTTATACTCATCAAGAATTCCCCATCTAATCTTCTTACTACTCTGGCTGTAGGGTCATAGTTTTGGGCAATGGCCATGAGTAGGTCAACATCCATGAATACACTAGGGACCACTAATTTTCCTAAATCAAAATTCCAAATGTTTCCATGGGGAGAAAACAAATTTCTCTTTGAAAACCACTTCTTAAAAAAAAAAGCTTCGACTTGGTAGTAGTAGCATCCCTAATCCAATTTACTCTATCATATAAACCATCTGCAATCTTGAGCCTAGGGTTTATAGAAATTAACTTCTTCATCTGGGTAGACTCATTTGTAGAGTCGGGCAATAATTCAACAAGGTCATCATGTATGTTTTTGTTAGCATAATCTACTTGTCCCAAGAATACTTTCTTTGGAGGCATGATGGATAAAATTTGTAAAATACTAGAAAACTTTTATATATATGGTGAATTGAGAAACTTACTTGGCTCTTTGCGCGACACACTATGAATATTGGAATTTCTTTTGTACTCTAAAAGGCACAACTCTTCAATGGCTCTGAGCTCTTTAAAAGTCTAAAATTTGTTTGTGTAGAGAAGAAATGGTAAAATCTTTGTAATATAATTTGTTTCTAGTTCACACGAGGAGCCTTCAATCTCCATAAATGAATCATAAGGAAAAATAGGGTGGCATCACCTTCTATTTTTAAAACACACTGTCAATTCAAAAAAACTAACGATCCAGGAACAAAATCATGGATGACCCACTTTCCACCTATCAAATTAGCAGTCAAACCAATAAAATCTCTCCATGTAATCCTTTCCTCTACTACTAGAAACTTTCTTTGGACCCATTGGCGCTCGCAGACACGTGTCACACTCTTGCTATGTTGCTATGCATAAAGATCGAGCAACTTTTACATGTGACATAGTGACCATCATTGATGCACCTCTAATCAAACAATGAGGATTCTATTATGGCTTTACTTAAACTATGGTGGGTCCTTATGCTTTCCCTTTTGTCACCACATCATGTGTGCTAAGAATTGAACAAGTATTCATAGCAACTTGGCACTTGCCGTTGATGTATTTTTGATCTAATAGCATAGAAACAACATGAGTCCTACTTCTGAGAGTGAATCCATGTAGCTCATGACATGACATCATTTTGACATGCTACCAAAACATTCTAAACTTCTGGCAATGCTTTTTAAACTTAGGTTCCACCGTATTTTGTTTTCATGGGAAGGCGATATGTCATTACTAACATGAACCAAGAGTTTAAGAAATTTGGCCATATGAAATGTGCACATTCCCATTGTTGTTATTGTATTTAATGCTCCTAACATTCCATAATGATCATGTTGCTCACTGCTGATAAATACTTTTTACAGTGCCTATCTTATGTGTTAATCGCACCATTTTTTCACTTTTATGGGAAGGCACTATGTCGTTACTATCCAAAATGATGAATTTCCCAATTGCGACATAGCGACCACCATGATTCTATAGAAAACCATCATCATGAAGGGGAAAACAACATGTTATTATTTTGGTTCCTTCTTTATTGTGCCTGACACATCTAACAACCCACCATGTTGGTAGAGCTCATTTATGACAGGCAAGATCTTGGCACCATATCGACTTTTGGGCCCGCCATGTTTCACTTTGTCAGGAGGTCACCATTTTGCTACTGGTGAAACCCTCCCATTTTTTGATCATGACATAGTGACCACCATTGATTTTGAAAGATCCAACAACTTTGATGAAACACATTAAAATTATATTTAATATTAATTGGGTCTTAGCTGTAACATCGTACTTGGTCGCTATATCGCATGAGATAAAGTGACCAAATTTTTTCATCACGATATAATGACCACCATAGATCTTAAAAAGATCTGAAGGTGCAAAATTGTTTGGGGAATTATGGAGTCAAAAGAAAAATCTTAAAGGGTTCCCCCAAATTATAACTTTTTTCAAATGATTTTCTCTTGATTAACTAAGAGGTGACAATCTTATGACCTAAAAGGCTCGTTTAGGGCACAAAATTTATTTAGAATAGGGTTCTTTCTTAGGGTTAACCAATATTTGATAAGACCAAATCCTAATTTTCCTACAAAACCAGTAATTCATAGCAGGATATGTTCATGAAGGCATAGGGAAAAAAACATGACCAATAGTGGCTCTGTCTAGGGATAATGAATGTGCAAAATTCATATGAGGGCTCAGAGTCCCTAAGAGAAGCATACCACAAACTTGACCCAAAATCTTACTTGACAATTACTGAGAGAGCAACAACACCAGAAAAAGAATATACAAGAACTATACAAAAGACACAAAGGATATACAAAAACCCTAAAATTACTGTTAATGGAAGAAACAAGTACTTTAGCAAAAATACATCTTCAAGAACTATCTATGAACTGGTAGTTCAAGAATATTCCAGATAGATCCTTTAGAATATAAGAGTCCTCTCCCCATGTAGCTTCAATTAGATAGGGGCCTAACCATATAGGATCAAATTTGCCATATTTTCCCTTATCCTCAATCCTAGCATTCCACATGAGGACCAAATCTTCAATTTCAAATTTCTTATTTACATTCTTCTATTATAGAGTGCTTTGACTTGTAACTGTAATTTTTGATTTCTGAGAGATGCTTCTTTCCTAGTCTTAGTCAGCCCTACTAACTCATCCAACCTCTCTTGCATATCATCAATGATGTCTTCATCATACATTTAAATATAATTGTATAGACCCACTGAATTGTTCTGAGGCATCCTTGCCTGGATTCCATATATAATGTCAAAGGGTGCTACACCTATGGCTTTCTTCGCAGTCACCCTACTAGCCCATATTGCTAGCTACAATTTAGAATCCTAGGCCTTCTTATTATCGTCCAGGGTTTTTTTTTTATAATTTTCAACAAGTTTTTATTTGTGGATTCAACCTATCTATTTCCTTGTGGATGATAAGGAGAAGATACTGATCTTATTATCCCATACTTATCACAAAACTTTATAAATTCCTTAGATCTAAAACACATTGCATTATTTGTCACAATTTTATATGGGCAACCAAAGCTTGAAATGATATTATTTAGTAGGAAATTGTTAACAACCTTGCTAGTTGCATTTCTTGCTAGAATTGCCTCCACCCATTTCGTGAAGTAATCAGTAGCAACCAAAATCCATGAATAAACAATGCTATACTTAGGAGATATTTCACCTATAAAATCCATCCCCAATTGCTGGAATGGTGCTTGAACTTCCACTGGCTTTAATAGAGTGTTACCTAAATTTTTTAGTTTACTTGCAAATTTTTGACAAGTATCACACTTTCTAATCAATACTTGAGCATCTTTGAAAAGGAAAGGCCACCATAATCTAGCTCTCATTACTTTGTGTGCAATGGTCTTGGCCATATAATGTCCTCCACAGACTCCAACATGCATTTCCTTTAGTATCTCCTTTGATTTCTCATGATTAACACATTTTAGTAGCATTCCTTCAAAGTTTCTCCACCACAAGTTGTTCTCAACAATGATATATCTAATGGCTTGTAACTTTGTGCTTTTTTTCTCATTTTTAGTCAAATGGGAAGGAGCTTCCATGTGTTGCAAGTAATATATGATGTTAGTATGCCATTCACAATGGTCCATATCACATAAGTTTGATCTTAGGTCACCTGGTACTATATTTATTTGATTAGCATCCAAGTTGGATTGAGCCATAAGCTTTGCTAGCCCTTGACCTCTTACCAATTTTGTAATCTAAATTTCAATGTTAAATTCCTAGATCCTGTTGATCCATCTACATCTTCTTCCTGATACCTCCACTAGGTACAAATGCAATGACAATGGCACCTATCAAATAACATCTAAAGGCCTTAACAAATTTTACTAAGGCATAATCCTATTTCTCATTAATCTCATATTTCAATTTAGTAGGCTGTAAGGATTTGCTAAAGAATGTGATTGGCTGTTAATATCCCTCCTCATTCTTCTGTAATAAAATTGCAACTATAGTGTGAAAGGATGTAAAAAAATACGTGCATGGGCATTGTGTAATTTGGAGTCCTAAGGACTAGAGCATTGTTTATGGCAATTTTAATATCTTGGAAGGCTTGTGAAGGTTCACCCTCCCAATTAATAATAGCTCCCTTCTTAAGCATTTTAGAAATAGGCCTACTAATTTCTACAAAATTTGTAACAAACCTCCTTAGAAAATTAACTTTCCCAAAGAAGGATTGTATCCCCTTCACATTCTTTGGTTAGGCACCTTGTCAATGGCTGCCACTCTCTCAGGATCTATCTTTACTCCATCCTTTGACACTATATGTTCCAGTAGTCTGCCCTCAATAACCCCAAGTGTACACTTCTTTGGGTTTAAGGATACTCCATATTCCAAGACTTTGATGAAAATCTTTTCCAAGTGCTTACAATGGTATTCAACCTTCTTGGAATATGCTGTAAGGTCATCTTGGTATACTACCATAAATTTATTGATGTAATCATGGAAGGTTACATCCATAGCCCTTTGAAAAGTTGCACCAGCATTAATCAACCCAAATGGCATTATGACATACACATATGTACCCCATGGAGTTGTAAAAGTTGTTTTAAATTGTTCATTCTATTTCACAAGGACTTGATTGTACCCTAAGAATCCATCCATCATAGATATAAACTTAGAACTAGTTACCTGTTGCAACATAGCCTCGATGTTTGGAAACCCATAATTATCCTTTAGGGAAGCAATATTCAGGTTTCTGAAGTTTACACACAGTCTTATGTCTCCATTATTTTTTCTAATAGGCACCAAGTTTGAAACCCAAGTAGATTACCTAATTGGTTTGATTATCCCTCCATCCCTTAGCTTCATCAACTCTTCTTGCATTTTGGAGGCTAAGGTGGGATTTATAGGTCTTTGCTTCTATCTAAAGGGTTTACTATTATCTTTGAGTGGAATAACATGCTGAAATAGGTATTCTCTATAGGCCTTAAGATCATCTTAAGACCATGCAATGACATGTCTATATTTTCTCAAAAAATCAATCAAAGGTTTTCTAATTTTAGCTGACAAGCTTTGACCAATATAAACTTTCTTTGGAGCCTCAATAGTACCTAGGTTTATCTCTTCAAGTTCTTGAGGTTTGTGATCGCTAATTCCATGCTTCACCCTATCTTGGTTGTCAAACATGTTCTCTAGAACAACCAACCCTTTAGGTACTTTATTAGTCTTCAACTATATGATCTCTTGACCAAAAATTATTTCCTTAGCATCTGTGGTTTCAATTGGATCATTACAGTCTAACTCTTTGTCGTGATACTTGTCTTCACTTAGCATGAAGTTTAAAATATCTTTATCATCCTCAAAGGCTTGCCAATGTTCAATAATGTTTGGTATTGAAGGCCTATTCTGAACCTCAATCTGTGAAATTCCTACAAATGACATGTCCTTAGGCTTGAGTGCTACATTTGCCAATATGTCAACCATTTTATTCTAACTTCTATCTTTGTAAGTGATACCAAATGCATCAAAAAATTCAATCTGATCCTAGAAAACATTTCTATACGGTTTAAATCTTTTATTTTTTGAAGTATAAGTTTCCTTTATTTATGCAATAACCAATTCAAAATCACCTATGGCATGCAACTTTTTGATTCCATGATGACTTTCAACTTTCAATCCTAATAAAAGAGCCTCATACTCTGCTATATTGTTCGTACAAGAAAATTTTAAGGTAAATGAATACCTAAAAGTATTCTTTTCAGAAGAAACAAAAACTACTCCTGCCCCTGAACCTTCTTTAGAGCTAGTCCCATCAAAATACATGGTCAACAAAATTGGTGAATCCATACAACATTCAACTTCATGCTCAATTACAGTAGGCAATTTCTCAACCTCTTGAATAATCAGCTCTGTTCTAAATGCATTCACACCAATGTCTAAGAAAAAAGTAGAATCCTTATCAATTTCTTCCCTAAAAATGTGATTGACCCTTGGCTCTCTGTCTACTTTAATAGCCTTATCTCCTATGTGAAAAATTGCATAAGACAGATCACATTGTAGGCTACCTCCTATAGTAGCACTCCATTTTTTAGAGGGCAACATTCCATAATGTGGAGGAATATCAACTACAAGGACTAACATAGTCAATTCTACCTCAGGGTATGCAGCTAGCTTGAATGGTAATGCATTAATAGTACCAATGACTGGCACTTCCCTAGCATACATACCTCTACACCTACCTTGCTTTGTATCTACTTTCAGACCTAAAGCTTCCATTACTTTGAAGGGAATGATGGTATTAGAGGCTCTTGAGTCTATCATGCAATTTTTAAAGGTTTTTCCTTTTATAATCAAACTGAGAAAGAATGGGTCAGTATCTTCTATATAGGCTACTAATGAATCATCCAAAAACATTTGAGGAATTAGAGATATAATACCACTATCTTCTACCACCACTGGGGTTTGCTGAATGACACTTTGCTCAACAATATTGCTATTATTTTTTATCCCACCCAACCATGACAAGGCTAGACTCTTATGCTCATCAATTCTAAACAATTCATATAAAGGTACTTTGACAGTTATTTGTGACAACATAGAAATCATATCAATAGGTTCAGACATAGTGGGCTTTACAAGAATACCTAGAGTAGAAATTTTTTGAATAATAGGAACTATCACTTGCTTGATAGTATCAAATCTTGACTTCTTCTCTTGCATAGTTTCTTTTACTATCTCATTGTTTGGAATTGAACTTTCTTCTTGGGTTTGCACATATCTGTCTTTAACCTTAGCTATCGCTACATTGATCTTCTTATTGTCATCCTTCATTTTATGTGTAATGTCCTTTATGAATATACCAGAAGGTTTTGTAGAAAAATTATTAACTATTTTGTTTCTCAAATTGTAATTGCTATGAACTTGAGAAATCATCTTTGCAATGATTCTATCAATCTCCTCTTTAGAAGGCATTCTTAAATTTACATGGCCAACTTCAGAAGATGTAACACATACTTGATCTTCATCATAACCTTCATCATCTAAGAACACTTGCTGATGATGTAACTAGTAGGCAATTCTCTGATTTGCAATATCATTTTCAAGTTCTTCCAAATCAGAATCTACATAGTCATCACACATGCTCACCATAGTATAGCTTACATCATCATGGCTTTCTTCTTCTTCTTCTTTATCTCTCCCATCTCATTTACTTATAATAGGTTTCAAAACCTCCTCAACATCTTTGATTTCTCTCCACATATCCAATATGTTCACTAATTTTTCATAGAATGCTAGCCAATCAATCTTATCTACTAGATATAAGATTGCTTTTCTAATTTTTTCTCTATACTGATAAGTTAATTCATCTTGCAAGGCCCATAGCTTATCCTTTTCTTCCTCCAACTCTTTATTAGTATAAAATTTTGGCCTTTATGGAGTATCAGGGATCTCAATGAAGGGAGTGGATCTAGAAGATTCCACTAATGGGTGAGGATAAGCGATTTGTGGCCTAGTGGATTGTCCTGTCACTTTATTCTCTAGTTCAATACTTCTTTGAACTTCTTTATTGTATGCAGCCAAAAGTTTCTCATATCTATCCTACAATTCTAACTTTTCTTTTTGGTCTCTTTCAGCAATGGCTAAAGTAAAGTGGGTTGTTCCAACACCCAGATGTACAACTTCTACATTAGCAGTTTCTTCTATTCTCTTCACAATCAAGTTTCCTATTAATCTAGTATCATCAAGCTGGGAAGAGCCAGTCCTAGATCCTTTCCTTAATGACCAAATAACCAATGCAACCTAGTCCTCACTGAATTTTCCACCTTTTATTTCTTTCTTCCCTTGATCCTCTAAACTCATCTTGTCTGCAACAGAATTAAAAAATAAAGCATCTTCTATATCTCAATTGGATAGCAATAAAACACTGGATGCCTTTACTATTTAGGGGTCATGCTTTGAAATTCTTGCATCATTTCTTCTTTTACCTGATTTTGCACATCTACATCCTCCATTCCTAGATGCTCTACTTTGAGCTTATTACACCTTTCCTCAAACTTTCCCATGTTTACTCTACAGGAAAATTGGTAGAAGGCCATAGTTTTAACAAAATTTTCATCAAATATAAACTCATGACTAGCCTGTTCCATCACAAGATCCAACTCCTTTCCTTTGTAATCTGCCACTATTAAATCTAGGCTTGGCATTGGAGGTTCCTATAGATTTCTCTCTTCTAATTCAGCTTGTGTCATGAATATTCCCCCTTGGGACCCTAACTACTCCATCTACTCCTTGGTGAGTTGTTCATCTCCTATCTATAATGGGGATTATGTAGGTGAATATTCCTCAATATGAGGTGTTTGTCCCCTTATTATTTTTTGCCTCTTGGGTGAAAGCTCATTAGGTCTTTCTTCTAGGACAACATTGGTTGATCCTACTATCTGTTTTCCTTTATCCATAGTGGCCCTTTTATTCTGAATCACATTATAGCCAGGTCTCTTCTAGAAAACCAACTACCTTGTTCCTACTATAGGAGTAAATGCTAATCTCCTCATGACCTCTCTGGTTTTTTCTAGAAAAGACTTAATAAAAAAATATTTCTTTTCATTCATGGCCTCCATGATTTCAGGAAAAGTAATCATGAGTTTATTTATTTTGTCTGCCTCCAATTTTGCATCATTTAGAGGCTTGCGATCTTTATCAAAACAATGAATAAATTCTAGAACTCTAGAAAAAACTCTCCATTTTTCTTTCTTAATCTCCTACTCTTGCAAAGAGAGCACATTCCTTATTATATCCTCAAGGAAATAAGGTTCATTTTTTTTGGAACCAACTTTAGCTCTTAATCTAAAAATATCAAAAAATTCCTCAGAATCACAAAAACGGGGATGAGACACAACCATCTTGTACTGATCTAGGAATTTATACAAAAACAACCATCCACCTTTTGTAATTATGAAATGGTGGGCTATAATACAAGTAGGGAAGATTGAGCCTCTATTTCTTCTAACCAAATATGTTTCCTCCAATCCTCCTAGCTGCCAAAATATCTCAGCTATCCCTACTTTCAAAGGCACCTGGTAGGGCAGTACATGGGGATTCCCTTGGAAACCAAAAACTCCAAAAACTATTGAAATAGTGTATGGTATGATATCATCCCAATTATGTGACACTTTCAAATCAGATGGATAATGACACTTTTAAATTAGATGGATTATCCATTGGTATGATAAAATTCATTAATGCCTTAGGGATTTTGGGATTGTCCCTTAATAAGAGGCTTCTCAATCTAGAGGCAAAATATTGATTAAACCTAACAAAATTGGCCTTTTCTGCATCCCCACTCATATTTTCACTCCATAATTGGACTGGTAGGTCCTCTCATTCATGTTTTCTATTCAAAGCCATCTCCTTCCCAAAATATGTTACCCCCTTAAACAAGAACATATGCATCAACAATGGGTAATGGCCAAAATTCTTTTCTACTTTGCTCTTGGAAATTCCAACTAGCCTTATATGGATTTCTTCTACTATATAGGATGAAAAATCAAATATAATATCCACACCAAAAGAAGAAATATGAGCCATCATATATATAAATTTGACTGGCATAAAACTCTACTCATCCTCACTAAAAACTCGACATAAAGTCATATATATTTCTAGGGTTCTAGAGGTAAAAAAGTTCCTTCTTAAAAGGCTCTTTTGTAGATGTTGTGACCAATGGTAGATTCCCAATTGAGGCCAAATTTTCCCTCAGTGCACCTTGCCTGACCTTATCCTTCTTTGATAAGTATTCCTTTTCTAGTCCTAGCAGGTCAATGGGTATATGGTAATTTGAAAATGGTTCCAAACCAAAGACCTTTTGAATTTCTTCAACACTTATATTCATCAAGCATTCCCCATCTAATTTTCTTACTACTCTGGCTATAGGGTCATAGTTTTGGGCAATGGCCATGAGTAGGTCAACATCCACGAATACACCAAGGACCACTAGTTTTCCTAAATCAAAATTCCAAATGTTTCCATGGGGAGCAAACAAATTTCTCTTTGAAAACCACTTCTTAAAAAGAAAAAGCCCTAATTTGGTAGTAGTAACATCCCTAATCCAATTTCCTCTATCATATAAACCATCTGCAATCTTGAGCCTAGGGTTTACAAAAATTAACTTCTTCATCTAGGTAGACTCATTTGTAGACTTGGGCAATAATTCAAGAAGGTCATCATGTATGTTTCTGTTAGCATAATTTACTTGTCTCAAGAATACTTTCTTTGGAGGCATGATGGATAAAATTTGTAGAATACTAGAAAACTTCTATATATATGGTGATTGAGAAACTTACTTGGCTCTTCGCTACTCTTTCATTGCAATTCTACGACACATTGTGAATACTAGAATTTCTTTTACACTGTAATTACATAAGGCACAATTCGTCAATGGCTCTAAGCTCTTTGAAAGTCTGAAATTTGTTTGTGTAGAGAAGAAATGGCAAAATCTTTGCAATATACTCTATGTTTTGTTGCACGGGGAGCCTTCAATCTTCATAAATGAATCGTAATGAAAAATAGGGTGGCATCACCTTCTATTTTTAAAACACACCATCGATTCCAAAAAATCTAACAATCTAAGAACAAAATCGTGGATGACTCACTTTCCACCTACCAAGTTGGCAGTCAACCCAATAAAATATCTCCACATAAGCCTTTCCCTCTATTATTAGCAACTTGCTCTGGACCCACTGTTGCTCGCAGACACATGTCACACTCTCAGTATGTTTCTATGCATAAACATTGAGAAAATTTTGCATGTGACATAGTGACCATCATTGATGCATCTCTGATCAAACAATGAGGATTCTATTACGACTTTACTTAAACTGTGGTGGGTCCTTATGCTTTCCCTTTGGTCACCATGTTGTGTGTGCTAAAAATTGAACAAGTATTCATAGCGACTTAGCACCTACTGTTGATGTATCTTTGATCTGACGACATACAAACATGTGTCCTACTTCTAAGAGTAAATCCACATAGCTCATGACATGACATCATTTTGACATACTGGAAAAACATTCTATTTGGTGCTACTTTTTAAACTTAAGTTCCACCGTGTTTTGTTTTCATGGGAAGGCGCTATGTCATTACCAACATGAAGTAAGAGTTTTTCAATCATAACATAGCAACCACCGTATTCTTTGAAGGAATTTGTCCATATGAAATATGCACGTTCCCATTGTTGTTATTGTACTCAATGCTTCTGAAATTCCATAATGATCACGTGGCTCACTGCTGATAAATAATTTTTATGGCACTTGTCTTATGTGTTAATCGCACCATTTTTTCACTTTTATAGAAAGGTGTTATGTCGTTATTGGCCAAAATGATGAATTTCTTGGTTGTGACATAACAACCACCGTGATTCTATAGAAAACCATCATCATGAAGAGGAAAAAAACACGTTCTTATTTTGGTTTCTTCTTTACTATGCCTGACACATCTGACAACCTACCACACTGGCAGAGCTCATTTATGACAAGCAAGATCCCGACACCATATCTACTTTTGGGCCTGCCGTGTTTCACTTTAGTAGGAGGTCACCATGTTTCTACTAGAAAAACCCTCCCATTTTCTAGTGGTGACATAGTGACCACCCTTGATTTTGGAGGATCCAACAGCTTTGGTGAAACACATTAAAATTATATTAAATATCAACTAGATCCCAAGTGTAACATTGTACTTGGTCACTATGTCACATTAGATAAAGTGAAAAAAAATTCATTGCGATATAGCAACCACCATAGATCTTAAAAAGATTTGACGGCGTGGAATTTTTTGGGGAATTATGGAGTCAAAACAAAAACCTTAAAGGGTTCCTACAAATTATAACTTTTTTTGAATGAATTTCTCCTGCTCAACTAAGAGGTGATAATCTTGTGACCTAAAGGGCTTGTTTAGGGCACAAATTTTATTTAAAATAGGATTCTTTATTAGGGTTAACCAATATTTGATAAGACCAAACCCTAATTTGCCTACAAAACTAGTAATTTGTAGTAGGATATGTTCATGAAGGCATAGGAACAAAAACATGACCAACACTTTGCATACCTGGTTTTAGGTGCTTTCTTTAGACCATACAGATCTTTCTTCAATTTGAATACCATATCTTTCTCTTCTATCAAAGGAAAACCTTAAGGTTGTTCAATGTATACTTCTTCTTCAAGTTCTCCATTCAGGAAGGTTGATTTAACATCCTTCTGATACACCTTGAACTTTTTATTTGTTGCATAAGCTAAGAACATTATCACTACTTCAATTCTAGTTAGAGGGGCATATGTCTCCACATAATCTATTCCTTCTTGCTGTGAATATCCTTTGCATACCAGTCTAGCTTTGTTTCTCATAACTTCACCTTATTATTCATCTTGTTTCTGAATACCATTTGGTTCCAATAACATTCTTGTCTTTAGGTCTTGGAACTAATTCCCATGTGTCATTCTTCATTATATGATCTAGCTCTTCCTTCATTGCTTGCATCCAATGATAATATTTTTGTGCCTCATCTATACTCTTAGGTTCAACTTGAGAAATCAAACATAATTCCTCATTTACTTTGTTTCTTGTCATCACTCCTTTGTCTTTGCTTCCAATTATATTCTCTGGTGGATGATTCTTTGTTAGGTTCCTATTAGAGGTAGGAGTTTCCAACTCAACTCTTACTTTTTCTCTTGGTTCAAATCTTTCTCCTCTTTGCTTAACAATTTACACATCATTCTAGATATCATTGTTAATCTCAAAGATAACTTTTGCATTTTCATGGTTATCCTTTGAATTAACAACAATTACCAAAGTTATCTCTTCTTTTACATCCTCTTTCTTAACTAATTCAAGCTCATTGTCACAATCATTCATGGAATCTTTTCATACTTGCTTTAAATTCTTCATCTTTATCATATAAAAAAATATTTCTAGTTTTTCTTACTCTCTTACGACATTTGGATGAAAAATGACCCAATTATTTACATGTCCAACAAACAAAAATTTCCATACCTTATGGCTCCCTTTTCATTATTAGATCAATACCTTCTTTGATCTTCTTTTCTTTAGATTTGGATATGTCTAAGGACATGACATTTTGATACCAATTGTTAGAGTATACAGTCCACCAATATAACTAGGGGGGCGGGGTGGGGGTTGGATCAATTATCCAATTATTATCACAATTATCAACCTTATTAATTCTTAACCATATGAGTAATATAATCAAGAACCACAACAAGATACTCATGCACAATAATACTATATATGTTAATTAGAGAAACCCTTGATCATAGGGAAACCCCTGGTGGGGATAATACCCACAATATGATGTACTAATATAGATATTCCTTGTTAGAGGATGGACTTTGTTAGGAGTCTAAGAAATACATTTACTACATATTAGTCCCTATTAGGAGACTTCGAATCATTTTTAGGAGATTCCAATTGTTTGAAATATGAGGTAGGCAAGGTTACTAAGGCAGAGGGGAGAGCAATAAAACTTCAACTTATTTCACCAATTAATCTTCCATAAAATATTATAATCTAATTGCATGCATGAAAGAATGAAAGTAGTAAATCATTCATAACACTTTGACACAAGATATGGTGACCCAAAAACCTTCCAAATAGAAAGTAAAATTGAGGTGGGGATTATACCCACAAGATTTGGTATTGCAGCATAAAGTTGGCTGGTTAAGGCTTACAATTGATCACTTTTGATGATCTACCTTGTTAGGAGCAATAAGGACTACTAGGTCCACCTTTTGAAAGGATTTACAAGACATACAATGAAGTATGCACTCGGTAAAGAGATTTGCAAAAGACTGTTAAGTCTACCCTGTTATAGGATTTAGCTGATACACCTATTAGGATGGACCACTGGCTGATCTCTGATCTACAACTTTATTCATTGGTTGAGATTCATTTGAAATGTAACAATCACCTTAATGTGATAGATAAATCTTTATTGTCCCGTATACTCCTTGTAGCCTTCTTAATTCATATGGCTGCTAATCATATGCTTACACATCTTATTTCAATATGATACAATACATTACATATATATAAATCCAAAACAAAATTCATCAAAGTCAAATATAATACAAGTTCACCAAAATCCACAAAGTCGGCTAAACTATTGGCACTCAAGTTCTGAAGATAGACTCGGTGAGGTTCTGATACTCGACAACCATTGTCAACACTCAACATCATCATGCTCTCAATAAATGTAGAAGCTTGGTTCATACTAATCACTTCCAAGTAGCTTGAACTTAGTCAACACTTGTGACTTAGTGCACACTATGAAACTTGACATATAAATTGAATCACTTGGTTGACACGACATAGATCGGTCAACACTAACATTGCAAGCTTAGTATAAATTGAATCACTTGGTTGGCACTCCTTGGCTCAATGGATACTAGATTCACATCACTAACACTGTAAACTCGATAGACAATAGAGAACACAATTGACATTGTGCAACTCGGTTAATATTGCGAAGCTCGATTTGCACTATCATTGATAAACTCAATAGATAGTACTCGACATGTACTGAATGTAGATTCTAAAACTCGGTAGCAACTATAGAACTTTGTAGTAACTAGATTACTTGGCTAACACTGCAAATTTCCAGATAAGCTCGGTAGAAGTTAAACAATTGACTAAGTGTGAGTCACTAATAAACAAACTTGACCTTAATGTCAACAACCTCCCCCTTTGGCATTAGTGACAAAAACGTTTATCAATCCAAAAATTGAATACTCAAAATTTTCAGGTCGAAACATTATTTTTATCTCCATACGATGTCTTCAACTCGGTAACTTGCTCTATTTTTGAGATTTTTCAAAATTGCTTTTGTAAAGATGTTTTCTGATTATCTATACATGTATTTGTGTAATATTATGTTGCTCCCCCATACATATATCACATATTATACTTTCACAATAATCTTCGTATATACATTCATGTTATATTACACTTCTCCCCCTTTTATATAAACATCTCATCTTATCCCTCTTTTTGACATAAATGCCAAAGGTGTATACTACATGATGATGCCAAAATGTGACAAGAAGTTAAAATTTACCTTCAAAATTAATGCCATTGTCTTGTCCCAATTTTCTTGCAACACCTTGCTTGCATGAAATACAATCTGTACTTCTGCTGATAACTCCATCATGTGATTGTTGGAAATGATTGAAAAGATCATGAGGAAAATTGTTGGAATGATCATATGGAACTGGTAAAGAATGTTCTCAATCATTGTTTTGTCATTGATGTCAAACTTGCTACTTGTAGGAATGACAATTACTTTAATGATCCAAATACGATCAAGTGGTTGATTGACAAGGAGGAGGCAATCAATAAGATGTAACTAGAACACTTAGAGAAAGGTTGAAGTTATGATGTTGGAATGAAGTAGAAGGATCAACTAAGCCATTGATGAAAAAGTGTATTGATGACATACTCTAAGACATAGAAAATGGGCACACAGAAACATATAAAAGATGTAAGGTTTTAGCTAAGACATTTGTAAAGCCTAACTAAAGTTCATTAGAGAGAAGGAGCCGAGCAAGCTAGTAGGTGCCAAACAGATTCTTAGTTGAAGCTGAGCAAGTTCAACTTCAGATGTCGAGTGAACTTCAAATGCCAAGTAAAATCAAGTGCCGAGAAGATATAAGTGCCGAGCAAAAATAGATGCTGAGCAATAGAAAACCAATAGTGCCGAGTAACACAGAGATGCCGAGCATCAGTAAATCAATAATGCCGAGTTGTTGCATTATTTTAAAAATCGAAGATTTGCCAGATCTAAGCCGATAAGGTTGTTATCTAGAAATTTGTGAATTAAATAGAAGATAAGAATGATGAGTTGGTGGCACAGAACACCATGTAGAACATTTTTGGAGATTACAAATGGAGTCTAGAATAAGTTTCTAGATAAGAGCAAGATATAGGTTAGATACATTGTATCCTACCTAATCCATTTGAAACCCTAAAGTTGGAAAGGGAGAATCGAGCAGCAAAGGAAAATCAGATTTCTATTTAAGGAATCATAAGGTCACGAAGCAAGGAGGAGAAGGTGGTCGAGCATAAAAGCATGAAGTGCTGAAGAAGGTGCTAAGGAGAAGAAAGCATAGAAACTCTGTTTGGATAGATGACCACCAGGATGATTGCATTGGTATGATGAGTAAGAAGACTCAAGGAGACGAAGCTTGAGATGACAAGCTATAAGAATTGAAGTGATTAAAAGCCAAGCAAAAGGACTAAACTGAAGAGTGATCTAAAATCTGCAAAGTATGTTGTAAGTTGTATCAAATCAATCCATTATTGTTACTCTCTAACAATTGTAACATGTAGTTTAAATCCTATGAACTTAGGTTAGTTTAATAGCCATATTGTAAATCCTTTAACAGGGTGACATTCCAAGTGAATGTTCTAAAGTCCTTTGATCAGGCCCATTCCTAACAGTTTGGTGAAATCCTCTAACAAGGTCACATTTAACAGTGTGTTGTAAGCCTTTAACAAGGCAAGCTTTTAACAAGGCATCACTTTAGAAGAGTGAAAATCAAGTAGCATGTTACTGGTGATTTTTCCCAAATCGGGTTTCCACGTAAATCATTGTGTCATGTGTTAATCTTGCATGTTTTATTGCTACATGTTGATTTTCTGTAACTTGCTAAGATGGTTGATTTAAGTTTGGATGGATAAAAAGTGTATGGACTCATTATAAGTTGAGAAAAAAGTATTATTAGGGCATTTGGACCTTGAATAACTGATTCACCCCCCCCTCTTAGTTATTCTAAAGAATTCTAACAATTGGTATCAGAGCCAAACTACTGATTCAGTTTAAAGGGACTATAAGCAGGAAAGATCAAAATGCCTAAGAGAGAAGTCCCCAAGCTCAACAAAGACAAATTTGTTGCATGGAAAAGTTTGATGAAGCTACATCTTGGATCCATAGGAGATTATGCCCAAAATTAAATTGTTACTGAACATGTTGATCCAACTGGTACTCTTACTGCAGAAGATATGAAAAACAAAAAGGAACACAATCAGACAATGCTGGAGATTGCTTCTGCACTCAACTATGCTGAATTTGATGATATCAAAGGATGTGACACTGCATTCAAATTGTGGAAAGCCCTATCAGACATCTATGGAGGAGATCAGAATGTCCAAAGAGCACAAAGAGAAAGCCTCAGAGGAAAGTTTGATGATATGAAAATGGAGGAAAATGAAAATGTTGGTCAGTATGGTGCAAGAATAAAAGAAGTGGTAAGTGCAATAAGATGTTTGAGTGGTCCATTGGATGAAGATACTATTAATAGTAAGTTCTTAAGAACCTTGCTCCCTATCTATGCTATTAGAGTATCTGCAATACAAGAACTAAGATGTGTACCAGGAAACAATCTAAGTTTTGAAGGTATAGTGGGTAGACTCACTGCATTTGAGTTATCTAACTTTGACAACTATAGACCTGAGAATGTTGAATCTGCTTTCAAGGCCAAGCTATCAATGAAAGATGCTGAACAGGTAAAATCAAAAAAGGGAAGAAAGATGAAATATGTATCCAGTGACAGTAGCACTAATGAGGAAGATGTGGAACAATTGGAAGCTTTGCTAGCTAGAAGATTTCACAGAGGCAAAGGAAAATTCAAAGGTAAGATGCCTATCATTTGTTTCAATTGTAATGAAGTAGGACATATTGCTGCAAGGTGTACACAGAAAAAGGATTACAAGGATGGCAACAAATACAAATATGGAAGAGAAGATAATAAGAGAGATTACAAAGACAAAGGCAAGAAGCGTTATATTGTTGAAGAAAATTCTGATGATAATGATGATGAAGTTTTTTATGTAGCCATGAAGGACCAATTTGATGAAGAAGGGCCTACAACACTGGTAACATGTATGAACAAAATTGATAGATGGATCATAGACAGTGGATGCTCACATCACATGATAGGAGACAAAAGTAAGTTTGTTAACTTTACTTAGTATGATGGAAATAGTGTTAGATTTGGAAATGATGCTCCATGTCAAATAAAAGGAAAAGGTTCCATTAAGCTTATAGAAAAAATTTCATGTGATAATGCATACTATGTTGAAGGATTAAACTACAATTTGCTAAGTGTCTCACAGTTAGGCAATAAAGGATGCAAAGTAGAATTTGGAAACAAAACTGCAAAAATCTATGATACTGATGGTAAACTGATAGGAAAAGGAGATCAAACAAGGAGTAATCTATTTTACCTTGATATGGATGATGTCTCTTATTTTGTTGCAAAATTTGATGATGAATGGTTATGGCACAAAAGGCTATGTCATGTCAACTTTGACAATCTGGTCAATATTAGTAAAATGAAGAAAGTCAGAGGTTTACCAAAATTGAAGAAGCCTGATAATGCCATGTGCAAACAATGTCAGCTAGGAAAGATGACAAAGTCAAGTTTCAAATGCAAAAACTATACACCTAAAGAAGTACTTGAGTTAGTTCATACTAACTTATGTGGTCCAATGGAAGTACAAAGCTATAGAGGAGATAAGTACATAATGTTGTTTGTTGATGACTATTCCAAGATGATGACTATTATGTTCTTAAGACAAAAATTTGATGCCTTTCAAATGTTTAAGTGGTATGTGGATAGAGTTGAAGAGGAAACAAGAAAGAGCTTGAAATGCCTGAGATTAGACAGAGATGGTGAATTCACATCAAAAGAATTCGAGATATTTTGTAATGACAAAGGAATCAAAAGACAAACATAAGCTCCCAGAACTCCCCCACAGAATGAAATTGCTGAAAGAAGAAATAGATCTGTGATTGACTATGCTAAAAAATTAATGATGGAAAAGACTATTGCTCTAAAATACTAGAGAGAAGCTGTAAGTGTAGCTGTTCATACACTAAACCTAGTACAAGTCAAGAAAGGTACAAATACAACACCTTTTGAATTATGGTATGGTCACTCATCCAATGTAAAACATTTCAAAGTGTTTGGTTGCAAGTTCTTTATCTTTAAAGATGCTAGAAATGGAAAATTTGATGCAAAAAGTGATGAAGGCATATTCCTCGGTTACTCCACTAGAAGTAAAGCATATAAGTGTTTGAATACTAACACTAACAAAATTGTGGAAAGTGCAAATGTAAACTTTGATGAGCATACAAAAGTCCAAGCTGAAGAAACAAAGAGAATGAATGAATATAGAACCTTTGTGTATTCTCATGAAAGAATGACTATTGACGAGGATGCTATCAATCAAATTGAAACTCAACAACAAATTTCAATTTCAGCCGAGTCACAACCAGTGAATGCCGAGTTGCATTTAGAAGCCGAGTTGCAGAATGAAGGAAATGCACAATCTGATTCTGAAGTTAGTACACATGAAATAGATGAAGAACAACCTGACAACTCAGTACATAGTGACCCTGAATCAGAAAGATCAAACATGGAAACAAGGACAGAACCAAGATTATCCAAATATGTAAAAAGACATCACCTTGCTGAATAAACAATTGGTGACAAAGATGCAAGACCAATGACAAGGAATAGACTGAGACATGAATCATGTCTGATTAGAAAATCTGAACCTAAAATAGTATATGGTGCATTACAAGATGATGACTGGTATAAAGCTATGGAAGAAGAGATTGATCAAATAAAGAAGAACAAAACCTGGAGTTTAGTTCCTAGACTAGTTGACAAAAATGTGATTGGCACCAAGTGGGTATTCAGGAACAAGCTAGATGAGAATGGTGAGATTACTAGAAACAAAGCTAGACTAGTATGCAAGGGTTATGCTCAAGAAGAAGGACTAGACTATGGGGAAACATTCGCCCCTGTTGCTAGAATGGAAGGAGTAAGAACTTTACTTGCATATGCTGTGTATAAAGATTTCAAAGTTTATCAGACGGATGTAAAGTCTACTTTTCTAAATGGTATACTAGAAGAATAAGTCTACATTGAACAACCAGAGGGATTTGTTGATGAGAACAACAGGGATATGGTTTGTAAATTACATAAAGCACTCTATGGTCTGAAACAAGCACCCAAAGCATGGTATGAGAGACTTCACAAGTATCTAGTGCAAATAGGATTTGAAAGAACAGATGATAACAACATGTACATCAAAGCAGCAGAAGGTAAGGATATTATTGTATCTAAAATCTTTGTGGATGACATAGTGTTTGGAGGAAAGGAAGTGCTTTGCAAAGGCTTTGCTGACAAAATGAAACATGAGTTTGAAATGTCTATGTTTGGAGAGATCAAATTTTTTGTTGGATTGCAAGTACATCAACTAAGACATGGTGTATTTGTGACACAATCAAAGTATATCAAAGAAATACTCAAAACGTTTGGATTGGAGGAGTCCAAACCAGTCAACACAGTCTACCATGAAACAAATATCATCCTTGTAGTCTTCTACAAGTTTATTTGGTATTCTATATCTGCTATTCATCTTTTCCTTGAATGAATCAAAATAGTTGTCCATGATACTAACAAAGTTTTCACTCATCTCCGCTATATATTCATTTATCTCATATAATATTGGTACATCTGTTCTCCATACAATTGTGCCTTTAAAAGGGAAAAATATTTGCACATAGAAGAATAAACAAGTTAAAAGTGAACCAAACTTACATGGATTTTTCTTTGAAGTCTGGATGCTCTCCATATTCTTGTTTAACTAATTCAACATTAACTCGGCAAGGTTGAAGGACATGTTCTTCACTAACTTGAGAGCTAGATCAACTGCCTCACATGACACACTATTGAGATGACTAGAGTTATAGATCTTATGAGTGATGAAATAAATTCCAAACTTTAGCTCCATGTTATTTAAATTGATGATCTTCATTCCTCTTCCATCTCACTCGGAAAGAGTCTTGTTTTCTAGTTCTACCCCACTTAGGGTTTTGGTAGTCTTGGCTTTGTTCAACATTGGGAGCCTTGTGATTCTGTGAATCATTTTCTTTGTGATTTGAATAGGCTACTCCAACCATAACTACCCATTGTGTACATGGCTGAGGATAAACCTTTTCCATTTTATCTTGAAGTATTGAGGCATATGCAGAATGTGTGCTAAACCCTTGGTCTCCAAATACTGATGCTCAAGTTTCAACACACCATTCACACATAACTTCTTCAGAGATTCATCCATCTCTAGGGTTAGAAGTTCTTGTATCAAAAAATGAAAATATGAACAAATATCATGAATGAGTAATACCTTGGGTGGAATTTGTGGTTGAGCTCCAATTGGGTCAAGTGCTTCTACAATTGTCAGACTCAACTTAAAGTCTAGCGCCTTCGAATTAATTTCTCAAACCAACATCTTGGACCCTTTCTTGGTTTTTCTATTGGAAGAAAACATGCTTGGTAGGGTTTATGAAAACATGAAAATATTCAACAACAAACATACATATCACTTATAAGCACAAAAATCACTCTTTGTAATCATCTCTCAAAAATTCATGGTGAAAAATGAATTCAATTTCCTTCCTTTTAACAATTTTCACTTTTCAAACTCAATAAATGCTTGGTATGTTCAATCATTTAGTGACATACTTTCTTCCACTCGATTCAACCTTAATTCTTAGTAGATTCATTCATAGCTCAGTGTCCACATAGTGTTTCAGTGTATCCCGACCTTGCTCGACAGGGTCTTGAAACTCGACCTAGCTTGGTAAGGTCTCAAATTTTTGCAATCACTCAAGGATCCCTTTACATCTTGTATATTGATATGGATCTCTTCATCTTTTTGGCTAAAACTAATGTGAGATTCCTTCTTTAGAGTTTTGATTCTAGTTATTCCCATAGGGAATTTAAGTTGAGATGCTCAAGTCACCCAACTCTTGAGTGACATCTGCTTCATGACTCGGACTTGCATTCTTAGAAGATTTTGGAATCTATTGCTGCCTTATCTACTTTCTAAAATTGTCAACTTTGGCTTTCTTTTCATCCTAAACTCTTCTAGTGTTCATATAGTTCTTGGCCAAGTGTCCAAGTTCTATGCAAATAGAACATCTTCTAGTGGTGTCTCTTTTCCTCATGTAATATTTCACATAATTTGCTCCAATGTGCCCAAATTCTCCACAGTATAGTAGTGGAATCTACACCATGTATTATAGTCCCATCCAAATATTGTTTTCACAATATGTTCTGCTAGATTCAATATCTTGGTTTTGCATTAAGAAGATTTGTGTCCTTGTTTCTTGCAATTGTGACATTTACCTTCAAACTTAGGTTTCTCTTTGTATTCACTTGCTCTATGACCATGCTTGCTGCAATTGTAACACTTTCTATTGAATTTTTCTTTACCATTACTCCAACATTTTTTTGATGTATTACCTAACTTATCACAATGATTGTAAGTAGGTCCTTGATTCTTTTGAGCTCCTTGCTTGGATGATTAACCTTCTTCTGTGTATTCTATTCCTTCTTTACCTTTGTGTCTGTACTGACTTTGCTCATTCAATTGATTCATGTCTACTTGATATTTTAATATTCTTTCATTGGTTTGCTTTTCAATGTTTATATCATTTTACAGTCTTTCATTCTTTGATCTTAGATTCATGATTTCTTCATTTGCATTAGTAAGTTGATCAATGAAGTTTGCCTACTGAAGGGATAGATACTGAATTTCATTATTCTTTCCTTCTATCTCTTCTTTGTCTTTGTCTTTTTCTTCCATGACTTCAAATAGTCTCACTGACTGGATTTCTTGTTCTCTTTTCAACTTTCTAGCTTCTTGAAGATTGCAATTCTTTTCTAATAGGTCTTTGATTGCCTCATCAACTTCATCTAAATTTATTTTTGGACATATATCTTCAATTCTTTCTTCAGTGTAGATATTGCCATTCATTTATACTACAATTCTTCTTTTCCATGATTGAGAGAGTTGCTCCTTTGCTTTCTTAGTTGACCAATGGCTAATTCCAAATCCAACTTTTCATTGTCAATAGTCTTATCTAGCCTGTATACCTCCATTTCCTTTGATCTTTCCTCAAACTGCTAAACTTCTTCTCTAAGAACCACAATTCTCTGATACCAATTATTGGAATATGAAGTAGGCAAGGTTATTTGGGGGGGGGGGGGGGGGGGTGAATCAGAAACTAATAAAAATTCAACTTATTTCACCAATTAATCCTTCATAAAATATTTCAATCTAATTGCATGTGTGAAAGAATGAAAGCAATAAAATATTCATAACACTTTAACACAATAAATGGTGACCCAAAAACCTTCCAAATAGAAAATAAAACTGGGGTGGGGATGGTACCCACAAGCTTTAGTATTATAGTATAAAGTTGGTTGGTTAAGGCTTACAATTGATCACTTCTAATGATCTGCCCTAGTAGGAGCAATAAGGACTACTAGGTCCACCTTTTGAAAGGATTTACAAAACATACAATGAAGTATGCACTTAGTAAAGAGATTTTTAAAAGACTATTAAGTCTACCCTATTAAAGGATTTAGTTGATACACCTATTAGGATGAACCAGTGGCTCATCTTTGATCTACAACTTTGATTTGCTGGTTGAGATTCTTTTGAAATGTAACAATCACCTTGCTATGATAGATAAATCTTTTTTGTCCCTTATACTACTTGTAGCCTTCTTAATTTTAACTACTTCTCATCATATGCAAACACATATTATTTCAATATGATACAATACATTACATATAATCAATGCAAAACACAATTTATCAAAGTCAACTACAATACAAGTTTTGCTAAAATCCATAAAGTCAGCTCAACTATTGGCACTTGGGTTCTGAAGACAGAATCAATGAGGTTCTAATACTTGGCAACCATTGTCAACACTCACCATCATCATGCTCTCGGTAGATGTAGAAGCTCAGTTCATACTAATCACATCCAAATAGCTTAAACTCAGTCAACACTTGTGACTCAATGAACATTGCAAAACTCGACATATAAACTAAATCACTTGGTTGACACTGCGTGGCTTAGTCAACACTAACATTGTGAGCTTTTTATAAAATAAATCACTTGGTTGACACTCCTTGGCTTGGTCAATACTAGATTCAAATCACTGACACTATAAATTTGATTGACACTGAAGAACACAGTTGACACTATGCAGCTTGGTTAATACTACAAAGCTTGGTTTGGACTATCATGGATGAACTTGGTAGATACTGTTTGCCATGAAGTGAATGTAGATTATGGAACTAGGTAGCAACTATAGAACTCAGTAGTAATTGGATTACTCAGTTAACACTGCAAAATGCTAGATAAGCTTGCTAGAAACTAACCAATTAACTAAGTGTGAGTCACTAATAAACAAACTTAACCTTAATGTCAACACCAACCTTGTTAGGAGTTGTGCCAACTGTGTTAAGAGTTGTAGAAGACAGTTGGACCCACTATTCAAACAACTTTAGGGGCAAGACCAATGAACCCACTATTCAAATGATCTATGTATTACTCCTTGCAGAATAATAGAAATGAATTGTACTGATTCTTCCTCTTTCTCTATCCTATCTACCAAACTTCTACTCCTTTTGATCTCAATACAAGATCACAAACTTCACATCCAATAATCCCTTGGATCACTTACTCACATTTACCAAATACTCTGCTCTTGTTTTCACTACCATGTTGACATCAATGACAAACATAGTCATGAATGCAACATGTCAATATTGCCACATTCTCTCCAATGTTTGGGATACTCCCCAAAATAAATACCATTAGTATTCATGCTAATAAAAACAACCTAGAGAATAGACAAATGATAGTGATGAGCTAGCAACCTTAAAGAAAGAAAATAGATTTTGAAACATGAATTGAAGATTGTTGAACTTAAGCTAAGTCTGAAGAAAGATGATATCAAGATTGAATCATATATGAAATTTGAGAATGCAAATCTAAGATACCATCTTACGAAATTGACCTTTGAACTTGATTATATCAAAATAGAGCATGCATAACTTGAGAAGTACAATACTCTTGTAAAAGGAGAACTAACTTAGGCTAAGCAACAATTACAAAAGCTATATTCTAGTACTAAGAAAATTGACGAGCAACTATATTATTAGAGACCTTCCTATGTTAAGACTGGTCTTGGATATTTCATTGGAGAGAAATCAACAAAGAAATTTAAAGCTAGAAAGGAACCAGATCCAGTTGTTGAAACCCATGAATTTGAGAAGTGTGATCAGAATGAGATTGAGCCAAGTCAATCTAAAGAAGTGCCTAAAGAATTTGAGTAAGTAAGTCAACCTAAGAAATGTGATGAACCTAAGAAAGTAGAGAAAGTTGAATCACCTAAAGAGGTAAAGTATGAATTCAAAGGTAGATGCTTTTTATGTAGGGAAGTTGGTCATATGAAGAGAAATTGTACAAGTAAGTATTTTAAACCTATTACTAATTTCTATTTTTATGATTGTCATGGTTTTGGTTATAAAGTAGTTGATTGTTGGAAACTTAAGTTTGATAGTAATAATAGCAATAGTAGAATGTTTAGGGGTACTAACTCTATTGGAAATGAAAGAAGGGGATCTACAAGTAGGTCTAGTGAAGGAGAAAGAGCTAATGGAACAAGTAGTAACATTGTGTGTTACAAGTATAACAACTTTGGACACTTTGCTAGGAATTGTAGAGCACCATTAAATTATAATGGACCTAATTAGAGAAGGAGTACACATGTATGTTAGTTATGCAACAATGTTGGTCACATTGCAAGATTTTGTAGAATGGATATGAGGAACATCAATAGGAATCCTAACATTAGAAGGAACATCAATAGAAATGAAAGAAGAAATGACTACAACAATAACAATAAGAAAGATGCACTCAGACAGCATGTTGAAGAATTCAAAGAGGTATTTGTGAAGGAAAAAGATCCATCAAGTTCACATGTGGTATGAGAAGAACATATTTTGGTGCACTTGATGAAAGATTGAAGTTAGCAATTGTATGTTATTCATTTTATTTGAGTTAAGCACTTTTTACTAAGAATTAAGCATCATAAAGTCACAACTAAGGTTAGAGATCAAGTTAGAAGTTACCAAGTTGATAGAAGGAATACAAGATGTAATAAATATCTAGTTAAGAGCACATGTCATTTAGATAATGCATGAAGGTGTATCAATCAAAACAAGTTTACTAGTTAATAGAGACAACTTTTTATGGATTGAGTAGTTACACAATTAATGCAGAGATCATTGTAAAAAGATATAAGTTATACAAGCATGATCATGAGTATCATTCAACTGTGTGAAGATTTAAGGAGAAATCAAGAGAGATTTGACAACATAATTGAATGTGATTTGAAGAGTTTTCAAGTGCGAAGAACTGGAAGCCCTATTTACATGTTCAAACGATGTATTTTACTCTTAAGAAAGGATTTAAACTAAGATTTGTGTCAAGAATTAAGTCATAAATATTAATAAGTCCTTAATTCAAAATGTAAAATAAGAAGCAAGGCCTAAAATGAAAATTAACCCTGTCAAGTATGTAAGTGATGACCCTAGCATCATGTTCTAAAAAATGCCCAAGAATGTCATTCATTTAGAAGATGTGGGTAGTTATCTAAGAAGCAAGTTTGATAATGTAGGTGAGGATAATATCTCAAAGGAATTTTATAATATTTACAATCAAGACATGAGCTATAAACAAGGTTTTGAATATCTGAAAGAAAATGACCTAGTTAAGTTTCTATTCTACTATGAGTTTGATAATGAAGAATGGACTAGGATAACTTTAAGTAGAATTCATGATAGAAATTTTAGGTTAGGAGATAATGTAGCTGAAATCTTTGCTAATCTAATTCATGAGGTTACTAGATTGTGCAATGAAGGCAATATACTAGTTAATGAAATTAATGTCAAGAAAATAATGCTTAATAATACCAAGTCAGTTTACAATGGTAGTGATATTATCATAAGGAAGATCAAGCAACATGATGTCAAAAATCTTGAATAGAATAACAGTAGCAAGAATGTGATATAACTCTAGAGATGATGATATGGTAGCTAGCTTTATACAAGCAACTTATAAAACTTGTGTTGATAGGAAAAATGCCAATTTGTGTTAGATAGAGTGCAATTGACAGAGAACCTGAAAAAGATAAAGAAAGTCAAAAGTAATCAATTCAAATTTCAATATTTGATTATGCATATGTTCTTTTATATGATCAAAAGATTTCCTTTTATGAAAACATCAACTATAGTAAGCAGTGACAAAAGCACAATGGAGAAGATCTTTGAAGTGTATAACAGACACCTTATAGAAAAGGTTAATGATAGTGTAAATCTAGTTATGAAGACATATCAGATAGAGATGAGGGAAAGATTCAAAATCCTATCCTCCATAAAAGAAAAGTACAAAGAGGATTTTTTTTTTATGGTAGATACATACTTCACATATATTGAGGCAGTTGAACCAAGGATGTTGTATGTTGAACCCTTGGGTTATGAGATCACCGAAGAGGAAATAGAATGATATGCCCAAACTATCCTTGAAGTAGATAAAGATGAGCAGTTTGATAGGTTAAGAACATATGAAGAGCTAATGCAATAAAAAATTCAAGCCCAATAAGTGAAATTAGATAAGAAGAAAGTAGAGAGATTGATGAGGAAGACTATGAAGAAAATTGGAATGTAAGCTAAGGAAGTAAGTGTAGTGAGGAAAACCATCACTACCATGAAGTGAATTGATCAACAAGGGACGGTGTACATTCCACCCTTGGCATCTTTAGGACTAATAGTTGGAGTAATAATGGTCACACCTCCTATTGCAACACCTATTCTCCCCTATGTAACAATATCTCAATAACAAGCACCCATCACACCTACTATACCATTGACCAAGGAATTAGAAGAAAAGGAAGTTGAAGTGGTTGAGGTGAAAAGAGAATCAGTCAGACTTGTAGAAGTGAATCAAGAGTCACTTGCTTCGCCTAGGATTAAGAGAATGAAGGCAATGTGAACAGGCCCCAGAAAGAGACAGAAGGAAATTATGCCAAGTCTATTGAGAAAAAAATGCGAGGTCAAGTAGAGCCTCAGAAGGCTACAAAAAAGAAACTAGAGGTTGCATAAATAGGAAGGAAGGCCTAGAAGCCCAAAATTGAAAAGGTAAATAGCACCATTATTAATGAGGTAAAATTTGTAAAATTGAATAAGTTTTATCACTTGTACATTGGAATTGATAGATTAGAGTTAGAAAATAATGTTATTAGACACATCATCCCACGTTGTAAGAAATTTGAGGATGTTAATGATTAGATTGCAAAAGACCTCTATGAGAGGCTGAGAAACAAAAGAAAAAGATTTAATGGATAAGATAAGAACCTCAAACAAAATCAAATAAAAAAACTATGTTAACTTGATAGTGATGAGTATATGACTAGCTTAACGATGAGTCTAGAACCATATATAAGAAACAAGAAAAGAACCATACTGATAATAGAAGGTAATTATCAAGAAGTTAATGAGGAAACTGAAAAGGCAATTATGCAGATGATGGGAGATTTAAATACAACAACAACACCCCATATCACAATTGGAACATACACCATGAAAACTAGTGGAACTAAGGTCATAGTTGATACAAAAGAAGATCCTTTTAAGGATCATGGTACAAAAATTGTTAGCAAAATCTCCAATGATTCTAGCTCTAAAGAAGAAGTAGCTAAAGAATAGGAGAAAATAAAGAAGGAAGATGAGAAAATAAAGGAGGAAGAAGAAAAAAGGAAGAAGGAAGAATAGAGGAAGAAGAAATTAGAAGAAGGAAAAAAGAGAGAGGAAGAAGAAAAGAAAAATAAATTACAAGAAGAGAAAAAGAAAGAGTAAGAAGAAAAGAAAAAGAAAAAGGAAGAAGAAAAGAGAAAGAAAAAGGAAGAAGAAAAGAAAATGAAAGAGGAAGATGAGAAGGAAAAGGAAGAAGATGAAAAGAAGAAAATTAGGTAAACTATTTTTGAGTAAATTCAGGAGGATTCTCATGATGTTTCTAGAAGGAACAAGATAAGGGGTAGATTCATTGAATCCTACCTAATCCATTCAAACTAAAATTAAGAGCAAGAAGATTAGAGTGGGAAGAGTATTCTAGACTTCTATTTAAGGAGTCACAGGTCAAGAAGCAAGAGTTGCTGAGTTGCCAAGTTGCAAAGTTGTTGAAGGGTGTCAAGGAGAAGGCATTGAGTAGGAATAACAGAGCACAAAGATTTTTCTTTGATAAGTGGCCATATAGGAGATTGCATTGGTTCATCAAGCATGAAGACTCAAGGAGACAAAGCTTGAAAGGAGGAAAAGCTATCAGAACTGCAAAGAATGAAAATCAGGCAAATGTGTGAGCTGAATCAAGATCTGGAATCTATAAGTTAAGTTGTGAGTTGTATCAGATCAAAAGCCCTTGTTGTTACACTCTAACAATTGTATCAATTAGGGTAAAATCCTATGGAATTAGGTTGGTTTAATAGAAGTTTGTAAATCCTTTAACAGGGTGGCATCCCATGTGAATGTTCTAAAGTACTCTAACTAGGCCTACTTCTAATAGGGTGGTTGAAATCCTTTAACTAGGTCACATTTAACAATGTTTTGTAGCCTTTAACAGGGCATCACTTCAAAAGAGTGAGAACGAAGTAGCATTTTATTGGTGGTTTTTCCCAAATTGGGTTTCCATGTAAATCACTATGTTATGTGTTGAGTCTTCATATGTTATTCTTGCATGCTAATTTTACAGTAACTTGCTAAGTAGGAAAGTTTAAGCTTGGATGGATGATTAGTTAAATGGGCTCACTGTATTTGGTGAAAAAGTTTTATTAGAAAATTTAGACCTTGAATAATTGATTCACCCCCCCTCTAAGTTATTCTAAAGAATTTCTAACATGAGCAACTATTTTAGTTACAAAATAATTACTTAACTAATTAGAGATGACATCCTAGATGTTAACCCTAAGAGGGAAAGAGTTATTTTTGTATTTAGCCAAGTGTGTGAATGCTTGGAGCTTGATAGGGCAAGTTTTGTAAGAAGGAAAGGTATAAGTAAAAGATCATGAAATGTGAAGTTTTGTGGTAATACGTGTGACATGCACAAGTGAGATATGATATGCAAAGTAATATGAAAATTATATGATGTGAAATCTAATGTATGATCAGAAGATTGTGAAGTACATCAGACATCAGTAAGAGATTTTAGTATAAAGGAGCTATATTGTATAATTGCATGTTTGGGAAGTGGGCTCATCTTGCATACATTTTGTATTTTTAATACCAACTGCTAACAGGGTTGAGGCTTTTGGCAGGGCCTAGTCCTCTAATAAGGACCAATACATTATATGTACTTCATAGACTCCTAATAGGGTCAACATCCTTAATATGATAAATTTGTTTAGTGGACCATTTTGTGGGTACCATCCTCACCAGGGTTTTCCATTGGCTAGGGTTTACCTAGTTAAAAAATATGGTGTTATGAGCTCTCTTTGTGTATGCTTATTATTAGTGTTCAAAATTGTTAGTTTACTTTCATATGCCTGTTATAAGGTAATTAGCAATATTTAGCTGTGGGCCTAAGATTGTAGAATACTGATTCACCCCCCCTCGTAGTATTACCTATTTCTAATAGGGTAAGCTCAAACCTTAGTTTGTGTTAGAAGCTACGAGGATCACAGTTTTATCTCCTAACGTAGGGGAATATAACATTTATGGTGCCACTCAATTGAGTGGAAAATATTTTGAGGTAATGTTCGTGGATCAAGCATGACATGGATATAGATGAAGATTTATTTATATTATATCATTCTTGATGTAAAATGTACTGTGAACCCTAAAAGGTGCATATTAATGTATCCATGTAATTTATATGAAAGAAAATTAATGTGGGAGGGTAATGTAAGAAAAAGAAATTAAGGGAGAAGTATTTGTATTGAAAATTTGTACATATAGCATTAAAGCAAGAAATGTTCCATTCTCTCTCTTTTTTTGAAAATATTTGTAGGAAAAGATACATTATTTGAAAGTGTTAATCATGTTAAAGAAATATCTAATTGATTAAATGGAAGAAATACATTAAAATTTGAATTATAGAAGTAAGATATATTTAATATAATAAATGGGAAAAAGTACTGGTTTAGATTTTGAATCTCGATTTCAAGTTCTTATATAACAAATAGATGTTGTAGTATAAAAGCTAAACTTAAGTTCAAGTTTCATTTCTTGCATAGTTAATGAATGAAATTGTAATGTTTGAAAAGGCTATTAAGTAAGTGATAATTTAATATAATTACAAGTTAGAAGTTATTTTTTTCTTATTTTGTTTGTATAAACGTATCTTATGAATTGGAAACTAGGTAAATTGTTAAAACAAAGTGTTAGGGAACCTGTTAGGACTCTTGCATCTAGAGTTAGGTAAACAATACAAATAAAAAAATAAAAAAATCTTTCTCTAAACTTAGTAACTCTTACTTGTGTCCTTTTGGGTTCCCTGGTGAGGAGAGAGAGAGAGAGAGAGAGAGAGAGAGAGAGAGAGAGAGAGAGAGAGAGAGAGAGAGAGAGAGAGAGAGAGAGAGAGAGAGAGAGAGAGAGAGAGAGAGAGAGATGTAATTACCTTTCCAAGTAATATTTATGTGTCGTAGTGTGAATAAACAAGGAGCTAGGATTGAATAGTCTAGAAGGGTTGTGTGCATGTTAGTCAATCCTAAAAGGGATAGGATTCAATAGTCTAGTATGTTTGTGTTCTTGATAGTTTTTTGTGTAATAATTTTAATAATTACATTTCACTTAAGTTTAGTTAGGATAATGGATTTGAATGTTATTTTCCACATAGAGACTTAGGAGTTTGCATTCTATTTAAGCACATGGTGTAGGAGATATCCATTTTCTCTTAGTTGTTATCTCATATTGCATTGTTTGTGAGTTCACCATTGTGTTCTTATCACATTATCATCTTTACATTGTTGCACATGTTTTAGATGCTTCTTTGCACAATGGAGGATGATACATCTCTAGTGTGTACATGTGATTACACCTTGTTTAGTTGATAACTTATCACTTGGATCATTCCTAGTTATCATGAATTACCTATATATTTAAGCACATCCACATCTAAATGAAAATCTAAATATTGGGCATCTTCATCCATTATCCATTATTGTACATTTTTTAATCATTATTGAATAGGGTCATTTGAGGATCATATCATTTTGTCACTCTTGTTGTGATATCTATTAAGCTTCTAGATATTAACATTCACATTCATTGCCTTAGGAAAATTCTTACATGGTATCATAGCTTGAGGAAAATTATTTGGTACTATACTATAAGCTAGGAATGTGATGTGAATTATATTCCCCATCTGACAATGAATTTGACACCTATGCTATATCTATACATCATAGATAGACCAACCTAGTCATACAAAAAATTGTTATCCAAATATTGTAGTGTAATATATAATGATAAAAAATAAATGTAGAGATCCAAAAAATTGAAATTGTATTTTTTAAAAAAATCAGGAATACCCTCAATTTGCAAATCTGGTTAAGCTTGATTTTCAAAAAAACTAGTTTGCTTCAAATTTGACTTTTGCCAAATATAGGAAACTTTCAAGTCAACATTTATGGAATGACCACCTAGAGGCAATAGATAGGTTAAATATTGTTCTAGATGCTCTCATAATAATGTTGACCATGGCCCTCCACAAGATGAACCAAAAGATGCTCTCTAATAGCTATGTAATTGTAGCATCTTAAAATGGATGGACTCTATGTAAAGACCATATATCCCCCCTATAGTGGATGTCTTGGGTCTCTCTTAGTATTTTTTCATTCAATTTCCCTTTTCTTCAATTTAAGAGCCTAATTGGGACTTTTACCCCCTTTCTAGCCCTTGTTATGCAATTTCCTACTATTTCTACACTTTCCACAAGACCCCCACACCTAATCCCAAAGTCCCATCCCTTTGGGATGAGGATGAGGTTGTCTTTATACTAGCATAGGTATGATGTTGACCCTATCCTGATGGATAAATATGAGGCCATCTTTGTCCTTGGTAGGATATAACCTTTGCATCCTAGGCCCATGTCTTGGATAATTTAAATCTTTCTTGGGTTGACCGTCTTGCATATATTCTTAAGATTTTGTATATAAGGAGGCCTTATCTCTTCACTTTGACACCATGAATAATCAAACATATATCTAATATCTAAGAGCATACAAGAATTCAAGCATTCTATGTGTTGAAGAAAATTTTCAATTGACGGTCAAGGATTCGAGAAATCAAGCAATTGAATGAGTCTATGCAAGGTCTTTCATAGTGTTTTGAACACTCAAGATCCTCCTTCATAAATTTAATATCCTTTTTTGCATCTTCTACATTCATTCCTAAGACAAATTTCAAGCACATTCATTCACAAAGGTTTTTATTTCCTTTTCTAGGGTTTTAAAATTGAGTCAAGGCTATTATATCAAAATCTTTAATTACATTCTAAATTCAAGAGAATATTCATAGATTTACATGTCTTCATGTTAGAGCTACTTATACTACTTGCTAGGATTTCAATTTCAATTTCAATTTCAAGGTTAATTTCTAAACAAGGGTTTAACCAACGCAGACCCTATATCAACAAACAAAAAACCCTTTTTCTTATATGTTACAAGTCTCAAAGAGAATAATAGAGTACAAATATAGATACCCATTTCATTAAACATCAGAGATCTAAAATCAATTTTACAATTAGGAACAAAAGGTACCCCATCCCAAAAAGGTTATCTTTTTCCTAAAAAGTCATCTTTTTCTTAGACCAGGACACATTTCTTCCTCGTCCTAAAAAATCATCTTTATCATGGAGATGAATGACTTTTGGGTTTTGTAGATCTCACAATGTCAACTGGAGAACCTAAGATTTAGCAATTTTTTGTATCATCTAACAATTTATTCACATCTTTACATTCTTCAAGGTGATTTTTCCTCCATATTCTATTTTAATACATATTTCCATTCCTTTATATTCAATTTTATATTGCATATTTGCCTACATAAAACCCTCCCTTCATAGAGGTGAGGGAGAAGTAATTCCAAGAAATTCACTCCTTTTTCATAGGTTAGAAATTGACACTTTAGCTTGTGTTAATTGGGCCTACATTAGAAGGAAAATCTTGGATTTCACCCTTCATCTTTACATAGGGTAGTGGATTCATTCCCCCTATACATTTTTCCAAACTTGACTTGCTACATTTCCATGGTCATGTATTCACTATACATTTTAGTGAACCCAACTTGTGCCCCTAGATTATTTAAAATTGGTTGTTTATGTTCTTTTAAAAGACCTAACACTTTTCTCCTTTGTGTGATTTTGGAGTTAGATCTACTTTGTATGCTATTATTTATAGTCATGGTATTTAGATCTCCTTTTGCATTGTTTTCATATATATATTATTTCATATATTTGCATCGTAAAATACAATTTTTTATTTGCATCTAGTTCATATTTAGATTGCATTTCTTTTATAGTCATTGCATTTCCTTTCAATGGAGTTATTGTCTGTGTATTTAAAGTTATATTCATGATCTTTGAGACATTCCATTTCATGCATATGATGCAAATTTAGTTTTTCATTTCATTGATTCTTATCCCCCTCCAATGGGTAATCTTTCAAAAAATGATGTTGGTCAACATTTATTGGTTCATGATGTTCCTAAGCTTGATAGTGATAATATTCACGATGAGCCCTTGGATGGGGAAATTGACTATCTTTTCCTCATGAGGAAACTTTTACACAATTATATGATAGCATTATTATTACTTATAATGATTAGCCACTTTGCATACGTCTTATTCTAGCTATACATGAGGCCTTGATGATTTTATTCTATCCTTCTCTTATGAGTGCCTTAGAAATAGAAAACCACACCCTTGATGCTTCTTATTAATCCTCTAAAGACACATCTCAAATCAAATTAGGTCTTGTCAAATGGATGTTTCTCTTTAAATTTAGATCTAATTACACCTACGAAATCTTCTTTTTCTATGCTTCATCCTTAACTCCAATTCACATAATTAATTGCCTATGTTATGTTTTTAATAAATTCAAATGTTAAATGATTTCTTTTCCTTTATCATTCTACTTGATACATCTACATCTCTATTATATTTCTCCTAACTACGTGACATTGTTAGCCTATCCTTTGTAGGCTCATTGTCCTACTTTATGAGTGACATAATATTGGTTTCCCTTGTTTTCTCACTTGGTGAGAAAGGACCCTATTTCAATTTTCCTATCTATATCATAGTATCCATTTTTCTCTATTTTCTAATTTGTTTCCCTTTTACATGATGACATATTTTCTTGCATTCATTTATTGTGTTGCTTATATAGATTAACATCTCAAATGCAATCTTATTTTGCTTCAAATTACATGTCTAGTATAAATTGAAACCACTCAGGGATACATAATGTGTCCTCTTTCCCTTTTACAATGAATCCAATATCCTTTATGAATTTTCATTCTCTTATAATTTGATATTATCTCTTTCATGCATTTTTTTTTACATAGGGATTAACATCCCAAGTGCAATCTTATACTTGTAAGTGCATCTTTATCGTAAAGAATATATCATTTAGGGAATTTATTGGAGGTATTTATCTCTTCTCTCAAGGATAAGTTATCCCTCTTTTGTTACTTTTGTGATAAATAAGTAGGTATAATATGGTATCATTTCATCTCCCTCTTTCATTTCTTTGTAGATTTACGTTATTTTATAATGCATTCTTATATTTGGCCATGCAATGCTTTGTTTCATGCATGCCACAATTCTTGATGCCTAATAATATTTTTTCTTGCCTTGCATTTCAATGCTTCTCATTTAATAATCATCTACAATTTACTTCATACGTGATATATTTTCTAGCATATAATGTTATTTGGAATTGCATATCCTATGTTTCTAGTTTTAGTTTTCTCTATGGTGTTTCATTGTTCTATGATACTTCTTGTTGGATATAGGGTGTTTTGTTTTATACATGGTTCATATTAATATCTTACAAGATTTTTTTACATAACCCACCATAAAATTCTCTATCTTGCCTCACCATTGGGGGGAAGGGCAGGGTATTTTCATACATTCTTTATCTCTCTTTGTCTAAGGATTGACTTTCCTTAGTATAGTGGCATTTTATTATTATCATATGACATTCTTTTACTATAAGGAATTATGTTTTGATCATGTATCAATCTTATACACAAGAGGCATCTGTCTTTAATCATCACCTCTTCTTTATCTACAAAAATTTGTCCATTATAAATATTTTCCCTTACTATGTGTTTTAAAGTTTATCACCCTTCATCCAACAATCCCTATTCTGTGTGTATACATGGGGCTAAATAGGTGCATTCGTTTTCTTCTTCCCTTGTTTTGTCTTGAAGTTATATCTTTTTTTAGACATTCCTGTTGAAGGTGGATGTTTTGGTAAGATATCTATATTTTTCACAATTGTCTATGTTCTTATATTATAAGGTTTAATTCCATTCACTATGAATATAGTACACATTGTTTCTTTATAGACATCTCCTTGTCATGTGAAGTAGGTATCGTCTTTTACTTCCTTATCATGTTGATTATATAGAAATAATAAGGAGCTGGGCAAATGTGCACCCTCTTCTCTATTATAGTTTTTCACTTTTACCTTTTGCAATATGTTAAATCCCATACACGAGTAATACATTCTAATTCAATATGCTAAATACCATACATGGGTAATATATTCAAATTCAATATGTTAAGTCCCATACATGGGTAATGCATTCAAATACAATACACTAAATCCCATGCATGGGTAACACATTCAAATTCAACATGTTGAGTCCTATACATAGGTAACACATTTTTATTGGGCCACTTCATGGTGATATGAGGACATTGATCTATGGGAGGAACTTTTATGTGTTGACTAGTAGGTTATGACCCTGTTAAACTATTCAACATCATCTTTTACAATCAAATCTTCATGTGATTCACATTAGGGTGGTCACCTTATTAGATGAGGTAATCACTTCTCTTTTCCTCTCTCTCTTTTGCTTTCATGCTAGTAGGAATAGATCATGAAGATATGTTAGTTATGATGTTGCTCTTGTCTTTCTTATATCATCTCTTATGCTTTGTTAATAGCCTTCCAAATATGATATTAGTCGGTGAGACATTGATGGTTGGGGTCTCTTCACAAGTTGATTTAGGTTTTTTAGTACTAATCCCATTTTTTTGTCTTGGGTTTTCAACTTTGTTTATTTTTATTTTATGCCCTTGTGAATTGGTGTGGAGTTAGGAACCTTTGTTTGGGGGCCTCATGCCCTTTGACTAAGTGAAGTTCTATCTTATTGTGATTCGATAAAGTATTTCTTCTCTACTTTGTCATGAGTATGTCAAAGTCCCATACTTCTGCTAAAGTAGGAGCTAAATTTAACATCTTAAAATGGACACACTACATGATAATACCATTTATCTCTCATTTAGTGGATATCTTGGGCCCTTCTTAGTCTTTTTATTCATATAATTTCCCTTCTCATTGATTTAGGAGCTTTATTGGACACTTACTCCTTTTCTGGACCCTGTTATACAATTTCTCTTTATTTCTATAATTTTCCCAATACCCCCAGACCTAATCCCAAAGTCTCATCCCTCTAGGATGGGGATGAGGATGGCCCTCTCCTGATGGACAAAGGCGAGTTCAACTTTGTCCTTGGTCAATAAAACCCTTTGACCCTAGGCTTATATTTTTGATAATTAAGATCTTTCATGGATCATCCCTCTCGTGTGTGAAATAGAGATTTGGTACATAAGGAGGCCTTCCCTCTTAATTTTGGCATCAAGAATAATCAAGCATCCATCCAACATCTAAGAGCATAGAAGCATTATAGATGTTGAAAAAAATTCTCCATTGAAGATCAAGGATTCAAGAAATTGAGTAATTGAAGGAGTTTATGCAAGGTCTTTCACAATATTTTCAACATTCAAGATCTCCCTTCACACATTTAAGATTCTTTGTTGCATTTTCTATGTTCATTGCTCTAAGATCTACACTCATTCCTAAGGCAAATTTTAGGCACATTCATTCACAAAGGCTTTGATTTCCTTTTCTAGGGTTTTGAAGTTGATTGAAGGTCTTGTATCAACATATTTGATAACATTCTAACTTCAAGACCATATTTATAGATTCACATTACTTCATGTTAGATCTAGTTCTACTATTTACTAGCATTTCAAATTTAATTTCAATTTCAAGGATAATTCCTAAACTGGGGCCTGACCAAGGAAAACCTTGCATCAAAAAATAAAATCTTTTTTTTTTTTTATGTAGGTTACAAGTCTCATAAAGTAGAACATAATATAAATCTAGATGACCATTTTGTCGAACATCAGAGATTTAATTTAATTTTTTTTTTCGGTTGGGCATAAAATGATAAGGATGCATTTCTTCCCTATTTTAAAATTCATTTCCATTCTAAAAACTTTTCTTTGTCTTCAACTAGGACACATTTCTTCCTCATCCTAAAAAAATTATCTACATCCTAAAAAGTCATCTCTACCCTACAGACAAACGATTTTTGGGTTTTGCGAATCTTGTTGTTTCAGGCCTATAACCCCCAAGTTTGAGTAATTTTTTATATCATCTGATAGTGTATGCACATCTTTTTATTCTTCAAGGTGATTTTTCCTCCCTAGTTTAATTCAATACATATTTCCATTCCTTTAGATTTAGATTTATATTGCATATCTACCTACATAAAACTCTCTCTTTGAGGAGGTGAGGGATAAGTAATTCCAAATAATTCCCCCCTTTTGTATAGGTCACTAATTGACACTTTATCCTATGTTAATCAATCCTACACTAGGAGGTGAATCTTGGTTTTCATGCTACATCTTTGCATAGGGTAGTGTATTCATTTCCCCCCTATAGATTTTGGCGAACTTGACTTGCAACATTTCCACTATGATGTGCTCATTATACATTTTGGTGAACCTGACTCATCCCCCTTTCTTGGAGTTAGATTTTTTTTTAAAATTGGCTGTTTACCTCCTATTAATAGACTTGACACTTTCCTCCTTTCTATGATTTAGGATCATATCATTTTGGTTTAATGCCAAGATCTAGAAGCTCAATATATATTACAACAAGAGAGACACAATGATATGATCCTCAAATGTGTTAATTCAATTATGATCAATAATCAACCAATAATGGATACTAGAAAAACATTCCCAATATTCAAATTGAGTATAATGTAGATGTGTCTAAATACATAGGTAATGCATGATAATAAAGAGTGACTCAAGTAATAACGTATCAAATAAACAAGGTGTAATCACATGTCCACTAAAGGTAGATCATCCTCCTTTGTGCAATAAAGTATGTGCAACATGTGCAATAATTATAGGATGATAATGTGATAAGAATAGAAAGGTGGAGCTCATAAATAACAAGGTGTGATACAACAAATAAGTGCAAGTGGATTTCTCCTACACCATATGCTAAAAAAATGTACAAACTCTTATGGGTTTATATGACGACTAATATGCAAATGTATTATCCCAAGTAAAATTAATTGTAATTAGTAGATGCTTAATTACACCAAAATATTTAAATCCCACAAAAACAAAAGATAAGATTAAATGGTCCAATGAAGTTGTATGCCTAATTGCCAATCCTACAAAACTCTGTACCTTTTGGTGGCTTTTCATGTGCACACCCTCATGCTTCTATATAACTAGGATGGTTTTTGTATAATCTAGGATAGGTGAAATGGTCTAGCAAGTTGTTTTATGCTAGTCAAATGGTCCAAAATATATAAAGAGGGAGAGTAATTGGACCTAGCAAATTTTCTTAAGCTAGTGTACTATATATGTCATGACTGAAAATGAACAAAATATATATTAAAAATGGAGGCTAGGTATGCCCCACCTTAAGATGGATATATAAGTGATTTTTTTGTCATCTTAAGGAAGTGATGAACAAGGATATATAAATTTAAATATTAACACAATATTTGCTAGAAACACGTTGTTAAAGACAATGAGGTCACAACTCCTACAAGGCCATTAAGGGTGCAACACAATGAAATGCCATGAAAGAGGTAGAAATTAAACCCTTTTGAATGATAACACATTGTTTATTCTCTAGGGTTAGTTATTTAGATACCATGGAAACCTAATTTCAAGCAATGAATAATTTTATAATCAAGTATTTCTATCCTTAATGTAAACCAATATGTCGATGTAAGATTAGATGTCACATAATAAGAAAACATCACTTAACCAAGGGAAAAATGGATCTCCAAGAGAATGAAAAGATGGATATGATACCCTTTCCCCCAGGTGAAAGAATAGGGGTAAATATGACCTATTATGCCACTCACAAAACATACCATGCATGATATTGAGCCCCTAATAAATAGGATATTAATATGACATGGAGTGGAATAAAATAACATGATCTTATATTTATTAAGAAAAAAAGGATCGAAACATATGTTATTGTGACAAGATATGTGAAGAACATCATTATCAATTAGTTGTTGAATTTTATAATGTTAAATCTTGACAATCATTAGTAGAGTGCTATAATAGAAATGATACATGAAAAATAGAATGTTCATAATTATTATACTATGTTTCTTTTTTTCATTTAGGTCTAGTAATCGCCTTAGTACAAAGAAGTTTTGGAAAAATTATTTCTTAATTAATAGGAGAAGATGTGTCCGATGACGAAGGAGAATGAGATTAAAAAATTTATTGGAAACATCCTAAATTTTGACTGTCAATGGTATCAACTATTTATGGTTGCCTACATGGATTGAATCATAGCCCATAAGAATGTTCATGCTCCCCATTTCCTAAGGGCACTTGAATACTTGTTTATGATTACCACATTCATTCTCAATGAATCCATGTTTTCTTATAAATTATACCTAGGACCATAAAAGGAGCCATACATCAAGGAGATAGTGGGATTTCCTTAATTACAATGTCATCACAACTAGGTTTGAAAAATTCATTAGGATTTGAAGTGGTTACAAAATTATTTCTAAGTTTTAGAAAGAGGAGTTGTTTTAAATTGTTTGTACAATTTAAATTGAATAAATTAAAGGTCTCAAATTTTGTGTTCTCCAATAAAATTTGGTGAAAAATCTAAGTATCCCCAATAATCATCTAAGATATATATAACTAGAGGAAGGAGGATAATCATTAGATTCTTGAGCTTGTTTTTCCTCAATAGACAAAAGAGTATTCCTTGATTCAAAATTTAAATGGATATTTTGTCTATCACTATGTGACCAATTTACATCTCATCATTATAGATAAACTTAACTTTTTGATAAGTGTTTAAGGAATAACATTCATATTATGTAACCAAGGCTTACACAAAACAAGGTTATAAGTAATAAGTTTAGATATCACATGAATAGGAGTATCCAAAATAACTGGACCTACTTTCAAAAGTAAAGTGATTATACCTAAGGTATTCTTAGAAACATTGTCAAAATTTACATATAGGAATATTTTTAGGTTGAATAGTTGAAAGGTCAATTAATTTCTTTGAGTGTGTTCATACTGCAAAAATTAATCCCAAACCCATTATCAATTAACATCCTACAAATGATATTACCACAAAAAAGGATAGCTACCATAAGATCATCATAGAGATCCTGAATTTATTTAGGAGGTAAATCATCTTGGGTATACACAATTTGAAGTGGGACTATGGTAGTATTCTTTCATTGCAAAGGAATTTATGATATATTGATTGGGAGGTGTAGTTGGAAGAGTGGTTAAATCATTTTCAAGGATCCTTGATATGTAGAAATTTGAAGAAGACCCCAAAGAGAAAACTTGGCATGGGTATTACATAATTGCTCTACTAAATCATAGTCCTTTCCAAGATTTTGGGGAATATGGGGCAGAGGAGGAAGAATGGGTTCAGAAGTTGGAAAAGAAGTCATAGGATGAAAATTATTTCTTGTACAATAGGTGTGAGTCACCACATGATAATCCAAAGGAGTATTATCTTTCCCTTTGATGGCTGTTTAAGGAAAACTCTTAATGATGATGAGAACTTTATTAAGAGCTCGAGAGGAAATTGATTGAGGTACATTTTACACTTAACATAGCTTTGTTGACTATCATAGGTTGAGCATAAATATTGAAAACATTAACTTAAGCAAGCTCTTAATTCTTCATTGGGTCACCACTAGAAGGGATAACAGTAAGGATATTGATATTCTCCTCTTTTCCCAAGTAATTATGAGAATAAGGATTGTGGAATTCTATTAATGCTTCATTTTGACTAGGAGTGTCTAATGAAGGAAAAGTAACATTGATAAAACAATTTATAATGCCTTCCTCTTCCTCTAAAGTATCCCTAGGAGGAAGGTATGTGTTAGGAGGAGGAGAAACATCATGCATGTCATGTTGAAAATCAATAGAAGAAGTATCAACCATTATATCATCTTTTTGGACTAAGGTTCTTTTGTGAGGAAGAGAGCAATCTATGTCATTATCCTTGGTTCATCACAAATAGAATAATGATCAACTATAGGAATATCCATATCAAGAAAATATATTGTAGAAGAATGAAGGGAGAAATTGAAGGAAGGTATAATATTGTCCTTCAAAAAATCATCTCCATATAAGGATTATATTAGGATAAGAGTTAATATCAATCCTAAAATCTCCTCCACAAAGAGGATAATCATTCAAAGAAAGGTTAAAACCATATTATTGCTCTAATAGTTCCTTATAAGGTTATGAAAGAGAGAAAAAATCCACATCACATACACTAATTGGCTCTTTTTAGGGGGAACATATCATAAAGACAATTCAATAGGAGGATGTTATTTTACCCCAAAACTTATAGAATGATGACGAAATAGTTTTTAAACAACTTTTTCAACATAAGAAAGAAATAAGTACATAGAAGGTATATGCATGTATGTATGTATCTAAATGCATAAAAAAGGGAATATAACTAAGAATGCACACAAAATATATCTAGATAGAAAAAGGATCTAACCTCAAAATGTAAAGAAGGATCACACAACGATAATCTAACTACCTAATCAAAAGGTATATAATGTAAGAGATACAATTTCACCAAATTTTTACATAAATTTGGGAAGCATGAATATGTGGTATGAGTAATTAAGGTACTTATATTGATTATCCCCAATTTTAAGTGTCACATTAGGGAAAGAAAAAGAGGGATATTCAAGCATAACCCTCAAATGGGCCTAAAGTTGATTAGCACTACCCAAATGGATGTAGGAGTGTCAATGTTAAATCTAGTCCCTTTAAAGGATTTATCCAAAGGGATATGTTCCTATAGGATATTATTTCCCTTTATTTGTTATGTGTTTGGTTTATTTGATTATGTATGTGTAAATTGCAAGTAGATGGAGAAATTGAAATACAAGTGATGGAAGAGAATGTGTGTGATATGAAATAAAATTAAAGCAAAAAAGTCATATTAAAATCCAATTACAGAGGTCAACTTGGATGTGGTCTATTAGGATTTGTTATAAATTTAAATTGTTCTAGATTTGTGACTTCATAACTAATATTTGTTGGACCTAAAAATTTGAGGGCCTTAGGATAGGGATGACCTAGAGGTCATGTACAACCTAGGGGGTCAAGGAAGACTTCCTAGGTAAAGGATTACTTAGGTCAAGACTAAGGTTGACCTTATTGGACTTGACTAGTCACAATGGCATAAACGACCAATGAAATCGTGATGACTAAGTTGTAGCATCATGAGGACTCAATTATTGAGTAATATTTGAAGTTTTATCATTGATTAGTAATTGATTAAAAAAATATTGAAGCATTGCAAGGTAGTACAACCACTGGTAGACTGGCATATTAATTATGACAAGAGATAGGATACAAACAAGCCTACAATAGGAAAACAGATGTAGAAGTTAGTTGATCACAAATGTGTCACCACTAATGTAAAACAACTATGGGATAGTTTTATAGTGTTGTGACATACACATAGATAGATGTGGCAGAAGCAATAGAGGAAAGTTAGGACACAAGTCCAGGCATAAACTTATAGGAAAACAAACAGGCCTAAGTGAATTGTCACCTATGTATAGGTAGTCGTGTGTATTTTGTGAGTATGCTTAATTTTTTATTTCAATTTTTGAATAGATTATTTGAGAAGGAAAATTTTAGGGTTTTGATATCTAGATTAGATGAGTGGATTTAATGGCACTCAAACTTCATTGTGAGGAGGTTGTAGTAGTTGTGGTTGTTAGTTAGAGATCAAAGATCTATGGGAGACAAACAAGAATAGAAAGAAAGTATAGTGAGCTAATCGTTAACTAGGGCTCAAGCATGAGAAAGAGGAAGTTCAAATAGGGATCCTTCATTGAGTAAAGTCATAAAAAACGTAGGAGATCAGAGTATCTTTGTGGGTTATCGCTGTGAATATACAAGGCAATTCTTAAATCCAATATTTAGTTTCCTTTCTTACCACTACAACTATTTTAAGCCTCTAAAAGAGAATACTTCTAATAAGTCTTTGAAATCCTCTAACAATGTATCTCTTAGAAAGGGATCAAAATCCTTTGCATAGTAAGCGGTTTTAATCCTAACAGATTATGTTAATTCCTAATAGGATGAGTTATCAGAAGAAACATATGTAATCCTTTAACAAGGCACCCGTTTACTTACAAGGAAAGGCTAGTGGGTATATTACTCTAGTCATGGTTTCAACCCTCACACTAGGGGCTTCCACATAAAAAAATTTAGTGTCATTGATGTATATTTTTTTGTGTGATCTTTTATGGTTTTTTTGTATTGCATTCATTATTATTTTACTTGTTAAAGGACTAGTAAAAAGATTTATGAACAAGGTTGTTGTTATCACTAGTAGAAAAGTTCATATTGATTGACCCCCCTCTTAGTACTTGTTGGGACCAAATTACCTTGATATTCTTTGTACAAAATTTGAAACTCTAATGAAGAATAAAAACCCTAATTCTAAGATATGTACTCATTGTTATTAAACCCTGTAGATTTGCACCTACACACAAGGAAAATGGATTTTTTTGGGGGTGGCGAGATTTCCTTGGAAAAGCCTTGGTCTAGGAATAAGCCTTAAACTAAAACAAAAGTAAATAAAGGAAAGCTATAAATCTAATAATAGAGAATATTATGACAATGTATATGCAATTATATTTGATATGTGATCAAATATGTTGATGTAGTAGCCTTGAATCAACATAAAATCCAATAGGAAATGATGTAAAAAAAGACCTAATACTTGTATATTATTGCAACATTCCTCAATTATAAGTGGAAGAACTTGAATTCTTGTACAAAGAAGCATGACTTGCTTGAAAATTCTTGAATGCACTTGCTTAATTCCTTATTGAGGGCTCTGTTAGAGTTTGAGATACTATGACAAAAGGAAGAATATTCATTTCCAATGATGTGAAAACCCCATGTTTCATGTATGGCCTCACATTTTTAACCCCTATATATCAATTTTGATGTATATGTTGGGTGGTTGATTTCCATGTATGTATTCATAGATACAAAATCATCCTAGGTACTCATGTGTGGAACCTAATTTCTTTGCACTTGAGTATCTTTATGTAAATTTAGTTATTCTATCATGTCCTATGTATATTTAAATATCTTAATTCTAAATTAGAGACTCTTATGATGTCATTTACTATTTTATTAGATGTATACCATAGGAAACTTCGAACAATTTAACAATACAATCTTTAGAAATAGAAAATTATCAAATTGATGATTAATATATTAGTGCACATAAAAGATCTCTACAAATTGTTTGGTGGAATGTTTCTTGGTATATAAGACTTGGTTCCTTTGTTATTTCATGAAAATATGAGAAGTTTTGGTATGTCTTTTAATTGTTCTATGACAGATCTTGAGTGTAGAATGTGTCACAAAAAGTTCCAAATATGCATAATCAGAAGATAATTCACTTAATATTTTGGTGTAAAATTCTTTTAGTTTATTTTTCATAGTTATTGAAGCTCATTTGATGTATTAATTTAAAGCTTACATTACTCCCCACTAGCTTTGACATTCCAATTAACAAGGCAAGTACTAGAAATAAGCATATGACTCAAAATCTAAATTTAAACTAATATTTTATCTAAGTATCATAGAATTTTAACAAGTTTCAACCCCCATGATTTGGCTAGTTGGTCAAAAAATTACTTCAAAATGGCCACATGAGAAATAAATGTTTTTATTTAGAATGCATCATTTGTGATTCTAGGGAACTAAAGTTATTTATTTGGTTGAATTATTGCATGTATTTCCTTGTAAATCAATGTTATTGTGCAATCATCATATTCCATTAAGAGGAGGAAATTTTTGTTGAATAAATAAATGAAGGATTTAAATAACATCCACAAGGCCAAAGTAGTCTATGGGACCCACCTGTTAACAACTAGCCTAATCCAACTATAATCCTTTGACTAATTATTCTCTTATTCGATGTATTTTGATGATTAGGTTTGTGGTCTTATTTAGTTGCTTTTCTTCAAAGAGGTGGCCCATACTACTATTTTCTAACATCTCTAAGTACCTAGATTTGATGTTTTTGTATATCAGGTAGTCCATGAAAAAGTGGCTTTCTATCTCGATTGCCCCTGTGTCATAGAATAAGTAGGTCCTATCTTCCCATTCCTCTTTTGGTACTTTCCATCTACCCATCTCATATCTTAGTTGGTGGGAACTAGTTCTAAGTTGGGCTATAAGCATTTTGGCCTTCCATTTAATTTTCAATCCTAGGTACCCTTTTTCCTTGTGACATACATTAGGATTAAATTCCTTAATATAGTGAAATTTTTTCCTCCCCATGTGCCTTGTCCACATGATGTTACGAAATATTTCATGAAAAAACTTCTTAATTTCTTCTGTAGTATCCAAGAAACTATGGATGTTGATGTCCCATTTTTGCATCCATTTGTTATTTTCTTCATCCATGTGTTTTTTCTTTTTTCTAGCTTTTCTTTAGTGACCATCTTAGGCCAATGATGATTTCCCATGCTCTATGTTTTCTTTAAGTAACATAATAGTCAGACCATTGCAACAACTTCCAAAGAGAAGGAACCCACTTCAGCTAATAAGATCTCATAAGGTACTGAGGTTTTGATTTTAAGGCTACTGATGATAAGTTTTTTTGTATTCTTTCTACCTATCTCCATTTCTGATCTGATAGGCTACTGCCCCAAATTTCACATCCATACAAGATCACTAATTTAATAAGCAACCCAAATAATATTTTCTTTGTCTTCCAATCCTAGAGTTTTACATTCGTACACTTATTCTATAAAGAATACAATGCTTTCCAACCTCCTTGAATCCTCTTAGATCTGCATGTTTTCCAACTAAGTTTGTTCTGGAAGTCTATTGTCAAGTACTTGTATTTACTAAAAATCTCTAAAGGGTTACCCTTAAAGTGAAAAGTATTTGAGGGTCTCTTGTTTCTTTTCAATGAGAAGATCATAAATTTTGTTTTGTTGGTGTTAACTTCTATACCCACCTCTTGGAAAAAGATTTCCAATGCCTTCAAGTACTCTCTCAAACCATTGGCTTTCTTAGTGATAATGATGAGGTCATCTGCATATAACAAATTTTTTATCACATAACTAGCTAGCTAAACCCCCTCACCACTAGTACTATCTAACCATGCTTCTAACTTGTCAATGTAAATCCCAAACAAGGTTGGAGATAGCGGACACCCTTGTTTGACCCCTTTGTCATTGCCAAAACATTTTGATAAACCATTTGTAGTAATAATTTTGGCCTTAACCAACTCATTTAATCTTTGTACTATTTTCCTTAACACCATAGGGATTCCCAACTCTTGCATTCTTCTCCAAAGTTTGTGAGGTACTGTATCAAAGGCTTTTTTGAAGTCCACAAAACAAAAAAAAGCCTCATCCCTTGGAGTCTCCCATATTTTCTCAACTAATTATCTAAGAGTCGTGCCATGATCAATAGTGGAGTGTTTCGATCTAATGCCCGCTTGTCTCTTTTCTCTTTTTCCTCTATTTTAGCCCATTTACTAATTTTTTCATTTTACCATGCTTCCAAATAGCTTACCAAGAAGAGGATGATTATGATGGTCTAATAGTTAGAGGGGTTTTTTGTATCTTCGCTTTTGTAGATCAGGACAACTACACTGGTCATCCAATTTTTTGGGAAGCCCTCCTCATTGGCATTGTTATATATATGGTTGATATGAGTTGCAAGAAAATCAACACCCTATTTTAAATATTCAACTTGAAGCCCATCAATATCCATCACTTTACCTATTGCAAACCTCCTTATGCCTTGGGTGATATCATCAATGCTGAATAGATCTTCTATGTGCATGATTATTATGGTATCATGTTCATCTTGCTCTCATTCATAGAGCACTTTGGAATATTCTAGCCATTGTGTTCCGGTTATAATATTCTTTTTTTGCTTCTTTTTATGTTTGAGCTTATTCCAAAACCTTTTGGGGCTATTTTCTTGAGATTAATCAGCTCAAGTCTTCTTAAGATCATATATTGTTCCTTCTTCTATCTTAGCAACTTGATATACTCCTTATTTTTTTCATTATCATTTTGTCCTCTCATTTTTCCTTTTCCTCTCTTGCATTCATCATCAAACCATGGGTTAGGCAGAAAAGTATTCTTAGTGCCTCTTTTGGGTTTAGATCTTTTACATTCCTTGAGAGGCTTGTTGATAATCAGAATGAGGTTATCTTTGTCCAGATGATGATGTTTGGTAGCATTTGAGTTCTTTTACTGATTGGTAGATATCCTACTAAGAGAGTTTATGAAAATTTCCTAATTTTCTTGTGTCATTAGGATCCTACTAGCCAAAGGACCTTTTATTTCCTTGTAAACCCATTAGACATTTTGTTGATCTTTTATGTGAGTGGCCAACTTGAGAGAAATCAACTTGTTGAAATGGTGAATCACATTTTTCATATCCAAAAGGAAATTTGAATTTTTTTTTGGGCTAAAAACTATGGTTTACATATACAAAATGACTCCCAGACATTTCCCCATGTATGGGAGATGATTTTCTTAAAATCTTTTATATTTTAAGATAATTTTCTTACAATCTTATCTTTTTACAATGTCCACAAGCCTAAAAACATCCTTGTTTCTCCAAAAATGGCCCACCAATGTTTGGAGGCTAAAATTACTTTGCTATATATGAAGTATATTATCATTTGGATAAGGATTATCACATTGACCATACAACTACTTTTTTACATGAAATACACATTCTAATTGGGAGGGGAATTGTAGGCTATAGAGAATAATAAAATAGAATTATAATTAAATTTTTGCTGAATGTTTTCTCTTGACTACTAATATTGTGAACAAAAACACTTTTCTCTAGTAGGAAACAATGAACACAAAGGTAATACTCATTGTTTCCAAACTCACCTTTCCATGTGGCAAAATTTTAAGCCTTTGTACGTGAATCTATTATCTCACCATTATAGATTGTGATGGATTATGTTTGGTTTTCTCTCTATAGAAGTCGCTTGTATGAAAACATGAATCATGGGGCACACGTGGATGAGAGAGATACAAATTATAAGGTGCATTCCAAATATAGGTCACAACAATAGCTAAATGGTGAATGAACTGCATGGAACCAAAGAATCAGAGTTCCTAAGTTACTTGAGGAGGTTCCCCTTCAAGCATACACTTGTGAAGCCATACCAAGCTTCAACATTTATGAGGGAAAGTATAATAACAAGAGGATTTTGGAGAACATGTTGGAAAACCTAATTTTTCCATATTGGTGTGTTAATTTATTGAGGTTGCGAGATAGTAATGTTTCAGTATTTATTTGGGATAAGTGTGGTGGCCATGAATTAGCGATATTGATTAACTTTTGACAAGGTAAAAATATTAACGATCAATGAAAAGGGAAAATATCTACACTAGGTTTTTCAATATTCTTAGAAAATTATATTCTTTTTAATTAAAGAAGGAAATACTAAAGGGGAAGAAGTTGCACAAATTGTCTTTGAGGTAAATGTTATTATTTCTTTTATCACTTTGCTTAATATTGTTTCTTATTGAAAATGGAAGATTTTTTTTAATGTTTTCAAGAAAATAGTTTATAGAAATATTATTTAGGTTGGAACAAAAATTTGGCAAAGATAATAATTTATATTTTCATCCAAATCCTTAATCCAATTTACTCTTCAAAATCAGAGAGCTCGTGTTAAGGAGTCACGAAACAGAGAACTTCACTATTTTACCAAAAAAATAAAATTGGCCTTTTGAAATAGAGATCAAATCGAATAGAAAAGATATGATAAGAAAGGTAAGTACTTGCAAATTTTAATTGAATAATTTTTCTTTTCTGATAAATGTTTTCAATAAAATGGGAAATATTTCTTTGAAGTATTAACATCACACTTAGGAATATATTTCTCAAAGATGAAATATTTTTCCAAGAGCTCTAATGAATGAAATATTTTAAGGAAAGGTTAAACTATATTTAACAAGAGCTGCATGAGTAGTTGGAGTCCTTGCCTACGTTGGGGGAGAAAGAAGGAAGTGTGGAAGAAACAATATTGTAGATTGCTTGAAATGATTTGTGCATCGAGACTATGGACATGAGAACTCATTAATTACCTATGTACATACATTTTAACCTTAGGGGATCATATCACACTAATAGAATTAGGGTTGGTACAATATCGTAATTAAAAATTTAAGTGAATAACTAATTATTTATGTAGCCTATTTATAATATTATTATCATTGTCAAGGATTGATATTTTATGATTGGTTACTATTCTTATACCCTGTTCTATTATATTTATTTATAGACACATATCAATGAAAAACACATGCTTGGCCACTTGGCCTAGCACACAGACACACAAATTCTCTGATAGACACTTGCCAAGCACTGCTAAAAAATATTACATGTGTGATTGCATTGGTTTCAAGAAACCTGTTTGTTAAATTCTTTTTAGTTGGGTATCATAATGCAGAGTTAGATAGGTTGTGAAGAACCAAGAAATGCTTTTTTGAGGGGAGGGGTGGATTGAAACAAGAAAGGTTTTTTAGGGTTCACTCAAACATGTAAGAAGCATTAAAAATATTTTGATGTAATTTGTGTTGATTATAGAGGCATTGTTGGTAATCTCTATTATAGTGGCTATAAAAATATACATGAGAGAAGCAAGAAAGCAATATTTTTCTAAACAATTATTTAGGGAATTAATGCAATTTTAAGAACTCTAATAAGTTGATGTGGATGGGACATGAGTTCTTTAGCCTTAGTTTTATTATAACGACTTTTGCATCCTGATTTGGAGCTCTTGTTTCAAGTATTCTTGTTCTTAGTATGAGGAAGTTGTAGAGAAGTGACATGTATGCCATGATTCAAGTTGAAGCTCAAAATTCCAAAGGAGAAGATACTGATGGATAGTTATGGTTTTGATTCAAACCCTCATGTCCAAATAAGAGCTAGTATAAATTTTTAGTGGGCCAGAATAGGGAAATTCATGTTAAAATATTGTTCTTATAATTTTCTTTTCAAAGAGTAATAATGTTGCACAAGTATAAGATATCTAACATTGATGTTTTTATTGAGTAAATTTTAGGTTTTCTAAAGTCAATGTATATGGATAAAAGGGTTTCTTTTCACTTATCATTAGAAATAAGGAAGTGATTTTTTTCCAAATTATCATAAATTGTAATTTTTCTTTTATGTTCAGTTCATTACAAAGGAACCTTCAATACTAAATGACAATTAAAATAGACCCTTCTTTCACACAATATTAGAAAAGAGAAACAAGCACAATTTTTGGCTTAATTTCTTTCTCCTCTTGGACAAGTTGTTATATAAAGGAACTCTACTATATAATATTTGTTCAATGCCAATTAGAAACCAATATAATTAGTAAATGAAAATCCTAAAAAGCATATGTTTAGTTAGTTATCTAAACATTTCATATTTGTACATACGAAATATTGACATGGTGTTACAAATGCTTATAAAAGACTTTGAATGTATTCAATTTTTTTGGAAGATATAGCTTCATCTTTAGAAATCAAGCTCAATTCAAATCAAAAAATATATTTATACATAGTTCTAAATGAATAGGTAAGAACCAAAATTTTAAAGATATTCTAATTCTAAAATTTTAAAAATATTTAGAGATAGATTTAAATGAATATGTAAGAAGATCCCAAAATTTCAAAGATGTTCTAACTCCAAAAAAATTCTTGACTTTGTCAAAATCCAAGTAAGAAATTTAGAAGTTGCAAAATATATAGGATTTGTTTCCAATTAACAAATAACAAAATCAATATCCAAAAAAAATATAAAACCTATAAGAAATTGGATATTTAGAACTTTCTTTTAGAGGAATAATAAATTTATATTCATAAGTTTGTTTTCTTCTACCAACCATCTTAGATAATTGATATTTTACAGTTATTTTATCTTCTCGTTAATAGACATCCATGATGCTATCCAAACACATGAAGAGTCTAAGAAAAACCTAAAGGTTAAAAAAAAAAATTAGAATAAGAAGTGAGACTCCAAACCATTCAATTTCTTCTAGAAAATTTTCCAATCCATGTTAGAATCTCCATATTTGTTTTTGAATATTTTGCTTATTTCCAAGAGAACCAATAGAAATTTTATTTAAAAGAAAAAGTTCTTAATTTTTCTCCTAGTTTTATAAAATGCAAGCCAAAACTATATAGTTTCAACACATTTTAAAAGGCTTGTATTTGGCTAAGTGATTGAGGCAAAGAATTTTTTTTAAATAAAATGGAATGCTTCAAGTGTGTTTGCTAGACAAAAGAGGCAGTTGAGAAGGCCATGTTACTACTCACATCCCATGAACCATGAGTGTTCTTGTCATCACTAGTAAACAAATCAATACCTAGATCGCTTTGTGCAAACCACGTTTGATTGTCTTATTGCCAATATGCAACACTATATTAAAACCAAAAAAGGAAGAAATGTAAAATGCAAGAAAAATGGGTTGCAATCCATATGGATATATATAACATGAATAAAAGACATTATCTTTATTACAAATTCAATACAAACACAAACTAATACTTACAAGTTCAGGGTTTCAAAATCTGTAGCACACACTCTGGATATGTGGTTACAATGCCTCTTAAAGCATTTGTAGTAGAGATCATTGAGCATATATCATATCTTTTTGAAGCCATTTTGTTATTTATACTCATGTTATCTAGAAGACAACAAACCACAATTGCATCCACCTAATTTCAACTTTTCATTTTTCTTACCAAGCAAGTGTAGCGGTTCACATGTAGGCAAAATGCAACAACAAAAATAAACCATCTATTTTGTTTACATAATTCCAACTATGAAAGCTTCATGCAAATTACCACATTTTCAACCCTATACAAATTTTCTCTAATTTTTAGAGTGAGGAAAAAAAAGGCCATGACCTATGAGCAAAGAGAAATCTTTGAGTTTAAACATTTTACTAAAATAAATTATTGATTATTTTAAAATATTTTAGAACTAAATTTAATAAAAATGTGGCAATTTAGGTTGCATTAAATCTTAAATCATTAGCCAAATTACTAGCAAAAAATTTCTAAAATTCGTGAATTTATGAATATTCACCACTAAAAAACACCCTAATTAGAAGGGAAATATATTTTCAAAGAAAATATTTATATTTAAGAATAATAATGAAAATATTTTATTTGAAAAGGGTTATTATATTCTTACTCTAAATAAATGTAGAGATAATATATTACGGTAAATTTAATTTTGTTAAGCAGTATATTTTTCAATATCATCTTATCAGATATTTCCCTAATAATGTCTAAATGATTAATTGAATATTTTATCAAAGATGAACTATTTTGACAAAGTGTTTGTGTGTAGGAGAAAGCTACAAATCATTCCAGACAAACTTAAATTAAAAGGTACTACTTTAGATTTTTTTTAATATTAAGTATCTCATTGAGTTATCTTATGTGCAAGAATTATTTATGAGATGATTATAAATCTAGAACTTGAAAGAATTTTCCAAATGAAATCAAAGAAACATTATTTAACACAATTGAATATCAAAGATTTAATGTCAAACCAAGGGATCTGACCTTTCAGGAAGATGGTGATAACTACACTAAACTTTTGGATTAATTTTTTAATTTGCATTGTAATTAAATAATGTGATTTAGTTACATATACTTAGGAATAACCACAATGGTTTGAAGCTTGTACACATTCTTTCATCTTCTATAAAGGATACAAAGACCATTTGCAATAGATATATAATATAATATATACACTATAAGATCAAAATAAAGATATAGGCTAGATGATTTTTGTAGTTATAGATAGGTATATGCAACTCAACACCACTTAATTTTACTTCCTTTTTTGAATCATTAATAAGACTTCATTTCGTTTCAGTTTGAGAAACAATATATTCAGGTATCAACATTCAATATTGTCCTATTGGATTTATTATTGTTGTTTGATAGATTGAACTTGGTATTGTTAGCCCCAACTGATAATGTGGCTAGTAATGCTAGAAATATATGTAAACGAGTTATATCAGCTGTTATATTGTCATTGATGTCAAAGTCTTAGTTGGCTAGACATTATACTAACTTAGTAGAGTACCATATCACTAGATTGATGAAGAGGATTTGAAGAAAGTATGATGAAGAAAGAATTGATAGGTATGATATTAAATGGGTACTTGAATGAGTTGGACAATTATAATGTATTATTAGTTTTATTGTTTTACAATCATGTATTGTTGCAATGTATTAAAGAACACAAGCTTAACTGAGTGATAAGGTTAATGAAGGGAGACTGTATTCATCGAGTGACTTTAGTATTGTCCAAGTGATTGGAAAAGAAAAAGACAAACAAGGATGAACAAGTTTGGAGAATTAGAATCTAAGGCCGACTCTTGATGGAAATTTAGAAACTTCGAGATGGTCTAAGGCAAGAGTCATATTTTTTTGTAAGATCAATGAATGGAAAATTTAAGAAGGATCTAATGATGAAGATTGAAGAACATGATAAGGATGTGCACAAATTTCAATAAAAGTTATATTTTCCAAGTGTCTAGATTCACTATATGAAGTTTCAAATCTGGAAATTTGGTATGAACCTAAGATCAATGACTATGATAAAGTGATAAATGATGGATGGATCTAGAATCATGCAGATGACTATTTAAGGAGGAAGTCAAGACAGTTTTAGGTTGCTGATTATTGTACTCATTGAATGTTAGTCAAGAAGCATTAAGTTTTTGTGTATGCAAAGTTGAAGAAGACAAAAGAATATTGTTAAGCTAGGAGAACCAGAAGAGTTGGAGAAAGAGAAGGTGTTAATAAAAAAAGTAAAAGTACAGAGTGAAAGGAGATCTAAGAGAGAGAGAGAGATCATATAGAGAAAGAGCAAGGAACATAGATCTAAACAAGAAAAGGTAGTTACTATTCTTAACATATCATTTCTATTGTTACCATTTAAGGGTAAAAGCACAAACCTGTGTCACCTTTTTATAAAGAAAAGTGATATCAGAATGTGACAGTTCAACATTAATGACAAAAAAAATGGTATTTGCGTTTAAAATATGAAGATGATGTAAACTGATGAAATGTGTAGAATTGTATGAATTTTATGCCTATAATTTTTATTATTTTTTTGACTAAGAATTTATTCATTTTATTTTATTTTGAAGTCCCTTTTTTAACTATAAAAAATATAGGATGTAGTTCCTGTCAAACAAGTATGTGCAAATCATCTTTTTTTGTTATGATTTGAAAATATTTTATAGATGACATGTATAGCTAGTGCACAAAAAAAGAAATAATTATTTTTGATGTATATTTTCTTTGTTATAAGTACTCAAGTTCGACCTTGTCAGAATCCAACAGTTTTTTCCTCCCGTCAAAACTTCCCTATCAAATCTATACCTTCTTGAAAAAAAATTACATATTCATGAAGAGGATTCTCTCCTCTAGTGATAAATATATTTTTTTTATTTTTTTGATATGATTTACTATTTTTATTCATTTTTTGAGAGAACATCTTCTGAAATGTTAAAATATCAACTTATAATATTTTTAGATTATAGCATATTATAACTAATCAAAACACTCAAAAATTTATATAATGATGATATTGAATCTGAAATCTATAAAAGGGTATTTTTAGTTTTTTTTTTTTTAAATTGAGTTTTGATAGAGAAATGAGATTTGACCAAAACAGGATTTTGTATCACAAATGGTGACACAAATCTATGCTTTTACCCTAATATTGTAGCTAAAAATATTAGAAGAACTGAGTGGACCTAAGAAGTCTATAAAAACCTATATGGTAACATTAGTTAGTGGTGTTTCTAAGTCCTTTAAATTAGGCCACTCTTTAGGCTGGGACAAGGAGTGACAAGGTATAGATGATCTTTTGGTGTAATCCTTTAACAAGGTCACATTAACAATGTGTATGTAATTTTTAACAAGGTTGCCTCCTAGCAGAGCTTGCTTTAGAAGAGTGAATTTTTTTGGGTTGTTGGTCCCAAGTGTTTTTTTCCCTTCATAGGGTTTCCATGTTAAAATCATGGTGTCAAATGTGTGAATGTTATTTGTATTGTAAGTTGTTTTAAATGTTTTACAATATACTACAACTTGGTAATAACTAAGTTTATTTTTGATAATCACTGAATAATTTTACTAACAATTAGTAATGCAAGGAATAGTAAGTTAATAATTTGGAATAATTTGAATGAAAAAGTTAAATGATAAGTTGAATTATTACATTAAGTGCTTGTTTTTAAATTATATGAAGTTTTGTTATCAGACAATTATCTAACAATTGGTATTAGAGATGAGTTCTTGAAAAAGAAATTTAAAGGAACTTGAGCTAAAGAGAGGTTCCAAGATTGAACACAGAGAGCTGAATAAAGCTACATCTTTATGGTATTGGAGACAATGTCACACATTGGTTGGAACATGAATATGCTACACCTGTTAGTCCCCTACTTGTGGAGAAAATGAATGAGAAGAGGAATCACAATAGTCTGATGATTGAAATTGCATTTGCTCTCAATGATGTCAAGTTTGATGATATCAAGATTGGTGCCAATGCTAAACAAATGTGGGATAAGTTGAAACTTGTATATGGTGAAGGTGATAATGTGAGAAGAGCCAAAGGTGAAAGTTTGAGAGGTGAGTACAATTACATGAGAATGGAACAAGATGAGAATTCTACACAATATGTGAACCAAATAAGGGATGGTTTAAGCACAATCAGAGTTGTTGGAGGAATTGTCATTGATTCTAAAATTGTAAGTTAGTTTCTCAAAACTCTTCTACTTGTTTATGCTATTAAATTTTATGCAATCCAAGAAGTAAGACATATGCCTAGAAATTATATGACACTTGGCAACTTAGTTGGTTAGTTGATTACATTGTAGCTGAGCAATTATGACAATAATATGGATACATTGAGAAATGCATTTCAATCTTTACTAACCATTGACAAAAAGTTATAAAGAAGAAAGTGAGTCTAGAATTGAAGATGATCTAGATGAGCTTCAAGCATTGCATGCAAGAAGCTTGCCAAGATGTAAAGGTAAATATAAAGGTAAACTGTCCTTAATCTATTTCAAATGTAATGATGTTGGTCACTTTGTTGCCAAATATCCTAATAAGAGTAAGTCTGATAGAAATTACAAGAAACATTTTAAGTACAGGAAGAAAAAGGACTACAAAGACAAAGGAAAGAAATCATTTTACATTGTTGAGGAAGAGCATGCCGAGTCCAGTTCTGATGATGACAAGGAAGTAGTTGAGATGGTTTATGTTACAATTAAGGAAGACCCAAATGGTGAAAGGTATGAGAAAAAAACTACCCTATTTTCACATGTTAGTTAGAATGACTCATGGATTATTGATAATGGTGGTTGACATCACATGACTGGTGATCTAAGTAACTTTGATAAATCAAAAAAAATTAATGATGGTGGAACTATTAAGCTTGGTAATGATGTTCCATGCCTGGTAAAAGGTAAAGGATCACTAATGCCAAATGGTAAGATCAGATGTAATGATGCATATTGAGTTCAAGGACTTAAATATAATCTCTTGAGTGTTGAACAATTGAATAACTTAGGTCACAAGTTCAAATTTGAGAAAAGGAAGGTCAAAATCTTTGATGATGAAGGTAATACAATTGGAACATGAATGCAAAAAAAAGGTAACTTAAATTCTATCCTTATCCAACAATTGAGACATGATTATTTTCTAGAATTAAGGATGTAAAATTATGGAATAAGAGGTTGTGTCATGTGAGCTTTAAGAACATGGTGAAAATCAGTAGAAAGAAAAGAGTAAGAGGCTTACTAAATCTGTAAAAACCAAAGAATGTTATGCATAAACAATGTCAGATTGATAAGATGAAAAAGTATAGCTTTTCTAGAAATACACACACTTTGAATAATATCCTAGAATTAGTGCATACAAATCTATGTGGTCTAATTGGTGTTAATAGTTACTATGGTGATAAATATTTCATATTGTTTATTGATGATTATTCAAGGATGATGGTTGTAATGTTAATGAAAGTGAAATCACATGATTTTGATGTGTTCAAATGTTATAAATGTAGAGTTTAAAAGGAAATTAAAAAATATTTGAAATGTTTAAGATTTGGTAGGGGTGGTGAGTTTATGTCTATTGAATATACTACCTTTTGTATTGAGAATGATATTAAAAAATAATTATTTGCATTGAGGACACCACAAAAAAATGGTATTGATAAAAGGAGAAATAGCAAGTAAAGACATGCATGAAAATAGACAACACATAATTTTGGTGACCTAGAAACCCTCCAAAATGAGAAGGTAAAACTGGGGTGGGGATGACAGCCACAAAATATCATTGCAACAATGTGTAATTGTTCAAGGTTACAATGTTTTACCACTTCCAATGGTCTGCCTTGTGAAAGGCCTATCCTTTTAAAGACTTTACACTCTGTAAAAAGTGACCTAGTTAAAGGATTTCACTACCCTGCTAAAAGTAGGCCTAGTTAAAGTATTTTTGTACATTCACTTGGAATTCCACCCTATTAAAGGATTTACAAATGGCTGCTAGGCCAACCTAAGGCCATAGGATTTCCATATCTAATACAATTGCTAGAGAGTATTAGAAAGCCTTTGACCTGATCGCTTTGTAATCTTCAATTGCTAATTTTAGACCCTTGTTCTGCTCTTACTAATCTAATCCTTGCTTGATCTGATATGTCACTTTGTGAGGTTCTGATACTCTATTCTTCAACAAATGGATTCTGCTATGTTGCTCTGTTCTTCACTAAGTATTTTACCCTTCTACACTTTGCTATATTTCACCCATACATATCCTTTCTTGTGCACACATAATGGGGTTTCATTCTCCTTTGAAAGATTTCAAAGACTTAGGGTTAGGTATGAATCTATGATCAATATTAAATCTTCATTTCTTGCACTTTTCCTATTGGTTGCATGCCTTCTACATTTTTCTTATTGGCTGCATGTTGATTACATAGGTAATGAAAGAGATTCAATCTTATTTTTGAGATCCTTCGAGATTCATCCCATGTCGGCTCCAAAAATAGTTTACATCTAAGTTTGTGAAGGCACAGACTCATATGCTAATTCTATGTTACTCGACACATACTAGTTGTTGATACTCAACACATATAGGAAAACTGGCTTACTCGACTCCTATAGCAATTCTATTTCACTCAGCATCTATAGTGACTTGGCATCTATACTTTGTTCAACACTTGAACTTTTCTTGGCACCTAAAGATTGCTCAGCACCTGAAGTTCACTCAACACCTATTGAATTCTTTGGCTCAACACACAATGTAGCTCAGCTTCTATATTATACTCGGCATTAACTTGAGAATTGGTTAAGTGTGTTGACACTCAAATGTCAAAACCAATATGAGACTAGCAAGACATTGATGATTGAGAAGGAGCTTTCTCATATATTATGGAGAGAAGAAATTAGTATTATTGTTTACACTCTCAATAGAGTTCAATTGAGAAAAGAACAAATAAGATTCTCATGAACTTTGGTATGGTCATACCCCAAATTTAAGTTATTTTAAAATCTTTGGAAGTAGATATTATATTCATAAGGATGAAAGGAATGGTAAACTTGATGTTAAAGGAGATGAAGATATATTCCTTAGTTATTCATCTAAGAGTAAAGCTTATAAATGTTTAAACAAAGCTACTAAAAAGATGATTGGAAGTGCAAATATGAGATTTGACAAATTTCCAGTGAGGAATGATGTGGAAAGCAAGAAGAAACTTGGAGATTACAACAAATTTTTTTTTCTATGAAGAGGCTCATGATACTCTACTTGAGTTAAAAAATAGAGCTACCAAGAACTAGACAACAACTACCAATCACATATTGCTATACTTGAGCAGGAAGCTAAATCCCTATCAAGTGAAGGAAATATTAAAAATGAAAGAACTAAACCTATGTTGGCTAAATATGTTAGGAAGAATCATTCAACTAAAGAAATAATTTGAGACAAAAGTGTTGGAGTACAAACAAGAAGCAAGTTAAGAGAAGGTACATTTTTAATTGTTGATATTGAACCAAGAACCGTAAAGGCTGAATTGGATAATGAATGTTGGGCAAATACTATGAATGAGGAGATTGATCATATTGAGAAGAACAATACTTGGACACTAGTACTAAGACCTGGTGATAAAAATGTGATTGAAACAAAATGGATATTTCGAAATAAGATGAATGAGAATGGAGAAGTGGTAAGAAACAAGGCAAGATTAGTTTTCAAAGGACATGCACAAGAAGAAGGAATAGATTATGTTGAAACATTTGCACTTGTGGAAAGATTGGAAGAAGTAAATACATTGTTGTCTTAAGCTACATATAAGAAGTTCAAAATATATCAAATGGATGTCAAATCTACATTTTTGAATGGAATACTTTAGGAGGAAGTATATATTGAATAACTTGAAGGATTCATTGAATCTGAAAACAAGAACATAGTCTGCAAGTTGAACAAAGCATTGTATGGATTGAAACAAGCCCCTAGAGCATGGTATGAAAGATTACACTCTTATCTAAATAAGATTTTATTTTCTAGAACAAGTGAAAACAATAATCTATATTTGATGAATGAATCTGAAGATATGGTTTTTGATTGTTGAAATATTTGTTGATGACATAATATTTGGAGGAAATGAAATGTTGAGTAAGATATTTGTTGAAAAAATGAGTATTGAATTTTAAATGTTAAAGTTTGGAGAGATGAAAAATTTCATTGGATTACAAGTCTATCAAATAGAGAAAGGTATCTATGTGACTCAGTCTAAGTATGCGAAAGAAATATCGAAGACATTTGGGATGGATGAGTCCAAACTAGTTGGTACACCTATAGTGATTGGAATAAAACTATCAAAAGAAGACACTACTAGTGAGGTAAATGAAACACTATACATAGCTATAATTGGAAAGCTATAGTGTGTTGTACATAGTAGACTAGATATTGCACTACTTTTTTGAATTGTTGCAAGGTTGTCATCTAATCTAAAGGAGGCTCATATGACTATTGTGAAAAGGTTAATCACATTCCTCAAAGGAACTAAAGATTATGGCCTATGGTATAAATAAGAGGATGAGTTTAATCTTAAAGTCTAAACATTTGTTGATAGGGCTGGAAATGTTGATGATAAAAAAGACACAAGTGGTGGAGCTTTCTCTTTAGGAGAAAGATTTACAACATGGATAAGCAAGAAACAGAGTTGTATTTCACAATCCACTACTAAAGATGAATAGTTTATTGCTTCAATCAATTTTTCAAATATTCTATATTTTATGAAATTGTTGGAAAGAATGCAAGATGAGGTACCAAGCTTATTACTATTAATTGTGATAATACCAATGCCATAAATATTTTTAAGAATTCAATGTTGCGTGCAAAAATAAAGCACATATCAATCAAATATCATTATTTGAGGGAACAAGTTCAAGAAAAATAAGTAAGGCTTGAAGTCTAAGGAACAAATTTCTAATATATTTACTAAGCCATTACCCAAGGTTTCTTATGAGTATATAAGAGGTAAAGTGGAGGTCCTTCCCCTATCCAAAATTCATTCTCCTATCCAAAATTCACTAGGTGAAGAGGAATGCTATATCAATTCATATATGAAATGAAATGTCTTTTAAGCATTGATGCATAAGTTGTTGATCTTAGATTGGTTTTGACAAGTGAGTGTCAACACACTTAAGTTATTTACTTAGTTCATGCCAAACTAGTAGTACATGTCGAGTCACAGTGAGTGTCGAGCCACTCATGTGTTGAGTCACTCAAGTGCCGAGTAGATAGACCATGCCAAGTGATTTAGGAGCCAAGTAAATAGTGGATGTTGAGCAATGCAGGTGCTAAGTTACAACAGAGAGAATAGTGCATGTCGAGCATCCGAGACTTCAGATGTCGAGTGACATAATTTTGACATATTTGTTTGTAATGGCACAAACAATTATGTAAACTATTTTTGAGCTGACTTAAAGGTAAATTACAATATTTTGGTTATAAGAAAGAATCTCTAGTTGGATTCCCTATGCAATTACATGCAACCAATTAGAAAATGGTAAGGATTAAGCAACAAAATGGATGAATCTCAGCCGTAGATTCATACCTAACCCTAAGCTACCAAAGTCTTCTTAAGGAGGATGAAACCCTAAAGTCTTCATGAATGAATGATTGAGTGTTTAAGGAATTGAAGGAGTGAAGATGACAATTTTCATGAGAAAAAAAAGAATTTATGATGACTTAGAAGTTATGAAGAGAGTGAAATTAAAAAATCAGTTAGAGTAGAATAGATGATAGAGAAGAGTATATAGTATTGAGACAACTTATCAAGAAGGATCAAGAAGACATTGTTTAGAGGTGATCTGTTATCAGGCAATGAAGTGCCAACCACAAGATCTATGCTGAGACATTTTGACATGCGATTTTAGTCAAATCTCTTAACAGAGTAGTCTTAACAGGGTGCTTACTTAGTTATAAGTTAAAGTCCTCTAACAAGGAACACTTCTAACAGGGTGTTAAAATCCTCTAACAAGGTGAGACCTAATAGTCTTTGTAAGCCTTTAATAGGGTAGACCTTTCATAGGGTGGATCATGTTTCATGGTCAAAACATTGTAACCTTCATTGGATACACTTTATTGCTACAGTAGTGAATATTTGTGGGTGTCATCCCCACCCCAATTTCACCTTTTCACTTGGAAGGTTTTTGGGTAATCATATCTGGTGTTATGTGTGTGAATGCTTACATGTTCATATAATTTAGATGTATATGCTTTATATGTTATTTTAATTTACTCATTGAATGCATGAGTTGGATGTGTGGTGAAAGTTTTATGGGTCCAAGTTTAAACTACTAATTCACTTGCCCTCCCTAAGAAGTTTACCTTTCCTATTGTAATTCCAAAAATTGCTATCAGAGCCAGGCTCTCTAGGCTCTCTGAAAGAGAAGCTTCACAATTTTGAGGAAAGATCTTGAAATGGAAGTCTACAAGTTGGGAAAGACTATTAAGAGCCAGGAGATTGAAATACATCTCATACTACATCAATTGAATCAAGCAAGAGAAGACCTAAAGAATTCCTTGAAGAGAAGGGAAGAAATTACTATTGTGGAGAATGACACACAATACAAAGAGATAGACACTACTAAGCTATTTGCAGATGGAGACTCAAATGAATTTGATGTAGTAGTTGCAGATCTAATGGAAAAGAATAGAGTTCAAGATGAGGAAATTAGAATTCTCAAATTAAAGAAAGAATCAAAAGCCACATTGCTATGTAAAGTGGTTGAACAAAAGAAGAAAGCCATGGAAGACAAAACCATGATTGAAGAAGACAAAAGAATTCTAGCCAATAGACTAGAAGAGAAGTCAACAGAGCTAACCAAGATTTCCAACATGTAATTGGATACTCTAAGTGAAATGATGAATGCCAACTATGAGTTAAATGTCAAGGACATTGAGATAACTACATTGAAGTTGCAGAATAAACAATTGCAGAATGAGTTAAAGAGAGAAAAGGAATTTGTTGAAAGTTTCAACAAGTCAAATGAATCCATCAAATACTTTGAGCAATTATTAAGATTCCCTAGATCCAATAATGATACATTTGGATTGGGATATACAAGCATCGAAGAAGGAGAATCATCCAAAAATGCAGAAGAAAGGATCAAAAAAGGTAAGAACTCTAAACCTACTTGTCATAATTGTGGTAAGAAAGGACATGCTGCTAATGTGTGCAGGAGCAAGACTGCAAACCAAAATGTCAAGCCTAAGAACATGGTTCACTGCCATAAGTGCAACAAACAAGATCATCAGGCACATGAATGTAGAACTAGGACCATGCATACACAAAGATTTGAAGGTTATTGCTACAACTATTAGAATTATGGACATAGAGCTTTTGAATGTAGGTCCAAACCCATGTGGTCATCAAACAAGGAAACAAAGGTGAGGAACAATGGCAACTCTTATAACTGGGATTATAATACAAGATATAGCTATCATTATTGTCAAGAATATGGACATGTTCCTAAGAATTGTATTAAGACACACTTTAGAGTTAAATACTAAAGGTGGTTGCGTCAAACCACATGTTTTAGTTGTTTGAAGACTGGTCACATTAGTATGTATTGCCCAACAAAGTCAAAAGTACCAAGTTGTGAATTTGGTTAAGGCAAAGGCAAGGCAGATGTTGAACACATTAGAGATGAGATTAACAAGACATGGAAGAGAAAGGATGATTGGAACACATCAAATGGATAAGGGATCACTTCACCCAATGGGCCAGGTGATCACAATTAATCAAACTAGGAAATCAAAAGGTATGTGGGACTGATATTTAAAGGCTATATCATACATCAGTTCCAAAGGAGATAGTACTAAGAATATTACATTAGCATGAATAAAGATGCAAAATTTTGTTAGGAATTCAAGATAAAACTTTAAGTTTTTCATGTTGTTGCCGAGCATGAAATATTTCTTATGTATTTCAAGTGGAATGCTAGAAGATGCCAAGCTAGCAATTTGGCTAGTTGATCGCAAACTCATAGTGGTTGCTAAGTAAGCCTGAAATTGGTTGATGTCGAGCTTATAGCTGTGTAAGCACTCAACATTAAATGCAAGGGTTTTAAAGGGTATTTGATTGATTTTTGCTCATTTTTCATCATTGAAAATTTGAGAAAGAGCGAGTAGAGTAGAAGGCAATCTAGAAATCTGTTCAAAGCATTTGTAGAAGATTCTAACAGTAATCTTATGCCAGTTCATTAGATTTTCCTAAGGTATTTATCAAGAGAGCCGAAGAAGGATACAAAGGAATGCTTTTTAATCCATTATGTGAGATAAAATTGTATCTTGAATATGGGAATGAATAGATAGATCCATGTATAGTACATGATGGCCATGTTGATGAAGCATAAGATGATTCTCAGTAAAATACATTCAATAAAAGTGTGCATTCTAATATACTTGATGATTCCTTATACAGTGAGAAAAGAGAAGGTATTAAAGGTTGCATGCATGGAAAGGAACCAAAGAATGATATACTCTACTCAGGTATGTATTGTGAGCAACAAGTTGAGGTAGCTTTTTTGAAAACCCTTTACAAAGCATTTTTAATAAAATATTAGAAGATAATACACACTATTTTAATAATTCCTTTAAATTTAATTCTCCTATTTTTTCTAGCATAGTCTATGGAAAAGGAAAACAAATACCATATCAAATTAACTTTGAAAAGAAAAAATTATTTTGGAAACTCCAAGAGGTAGAAATAGATAGGATGAAAATTGTCACTATTAAAGTTAACACTTTTAGATATTATTATCAAATCTATTTTTAAGAAATAATATTTTTGGACCTTTAAGAATAATGATATGGATTTTCCAAAAGAAGTGATCTATTATGTAGAATTAATTTTTAAATGTGAATATGGGTTTTTATTTTTACAAAAGTTGCAAAATAAATTAATGAAAAAACCCTAAAAATTTTACACTCAAGACAGAACCTAGTAATTTACAAATAAAATAAAATATTTAATGCGTGAGGTAACCGATAAAGAAAAATAAGTGACAAGAATTTTTTCATATTATTACTATTATTATATGATTAAAGAAAAAAATTTGATAGAGGAATAAAATGGTGTTCACTTTTGGGTGGCTTGAGGCCACCCATTTCCACTCAGGTTTGGATTAAGTATGGATATTTTGTCTGCTACTCCAAAGATAACTAGATCTCTCTATGTTCACAGGGAGCATATGCCCCCAAAAAGAGCCATTGTTGGAACCCTACATTTTATAAACATTTAGAGTTATAGATCCTATGCCAAAAGTAATAATATTTATGTTCAACCTATGAAAAACCCATGTTTCAAGTATGACCTCACATTTCTAACCCCCAGATATCAGTTTTGATGTATATGTTGGGTAGTTGATTTCTAGGTATGTATTCATAGATACAAAATTATCTCAGGTACACATGTTTGAACCCTAATTTCCTTGCACTTGAGTATATTTATGTGAAATTATATATTCTACATGCTAAATTAGAGACTCTTATGATGACATTTTCTATTTTTCTCAGAGGCATTCCATACACAATTTTGACAAGTTTCAAAAAAACTTGTGAGGATAACAATGTTTACATAAAGATTGAGGGTAATAACTTGATTTTGACAGAGGTATTTGTTAATGATATAATATTTGGTGGTAATGATGATATGAGCTTTGGGATTGTGGATGAAATAAATAAAGAGTTTGAAAATTTATTGATAGGAGAGAAAAGTTTTTCATTGGCTTGTAGGTCATGCAACTTAAGGATTGAATTTTCATTAGGCAATGAAAATATGTTACATAAATGTTCAAGATATTTGGTATGAACTATTACAAACTAGTTGTAACCCTCATGGTAATACAATGTAAATTATATAGGGATGACAGATTAGGTGTAGTAAATGGAACTCTTTTCAGGTAAATGATTGGTAAATTGTATTATATTATTTATAATACACTAGATATTTCTCATGCAATTGGTACATTTGAAATATTTTGGTAACATCATATGGAAACACATAATCATAATAAAGAGGATATTTAGATAGCTGAAAGGAAATACTAAATATGGTCTTTGGTATCCACATAATGATGACTTGATTCTAAGTGTGTTCACTTATGTAGAATAGGATGAAAACATAGATGATAGGAAAAGCACAAGTGGTGGAGCATTCTTCCTAGTTAGAAGGATTGTGTCTTGGATTGGAAAGAAGAAAAATTGCATTTCCTAATCCACAACAAAAATAGAGTATGTGGTAGCTTCTGATAATTATTCACAAGTTATGTGGATAAAGAAATTTTTGAAAGGAATTAATGAGAAGATAATAGAACTTGTGACTATCTTAGGTGCTAATAATAGTGCCATAAACATATCCAAGATCCCAGATCAATGCCCTAATAGTAAGTACATTGCAAAAAAGTATCACTTTCTAAGTGAAAAGGTGCAAGAGAAAAAGGTGGAAATGGGCTAGGTGATATCTAAGGAGAAGATTGTAGATATCTTGACCAAGCCATTACCTAAGGATGATTTTGAGTATCCAAGAGGCAAGATAGGGGTCATTACCATACTAGAGAAGAAATAGGACTTTTTTGCAACATCAATCCAATAGAATCATTGTATATCATTCATGGGATTGATGTAATTTTAACTATTTCCCAGGAGGAGTAGTGGGAAGTAAAAGGTTGGCTACAACAAAAGGTGACTTATGATGATTGACACCTTTGAAATTATTGTTAAAGGTGGAGAAGAACTAAGAAGATGATAACCAAGTAAAGGGGAGAATAACTTAGAAGAGAGAAGTTTTTAATATGACCAGAAGATGTGATGATGCATCAGCTAAGGGGGAGAAAACTATTATTAGGATAGTGATACTTAATGTTTCCATTAATGCCAAAGGGGGATATTTTTAGTATAACTAATGAAAATTTTATTAAAGAGATGTTAATGTACATGTTTGATGCTTAATTTTTCAAGTTATTTTGTATTGTCATTGATTTCAACTTGAGTTTTATTGGTTGACAATTTTTTAGGAGCATTGTTCTAGCTTATTTAATGTGGAAATTAGTATTGAGGTTGTGTTTTAGTAGGAACTATCTCTGCTCATCCTGAGGACTATGCCGAGGGTCAAAAGGAGGATCAAACGAAAATGGAGGATTTCAATGACAATGTCTGCTCCCCCCACACGAGACTATTGAAGATGATTGTGACGCTATGTAGAGGGATACCATGCTTACCTTCCTACATTCTACTAAGGAGAAAGATGACACCAGTCTCAAGGTTGATTCCTGGATCTACAATGAAATAATGGGTTTGAAGAAAAAGGTGGAAATTCTGCAACATAACCTGGATACTATCAATGCTAAACTTAGTCATATGGAAGGACAGATGGGAGACATCCCTAACAAACTTAACAACTATGAGCAGAACCTCACAATGTTAATCAAGGAGAGTAGCACTAAGATGGAACAGGTCATGTCGAGTATTTGGGTAGCCGCTGCAAGCCTGTGCAAAAGGGTGAATGAAGATATCATTTCGGCTGAGGGTCCGAGCAAAAGAACAAGGCAGAGCTTGAGGAAGAGTGCTATGAATGCTGCTGCTACTATGGATGCTATTTCCATTCAAGAGACTGCTACAATTGGTAAGGAAGTAGCTAAATTGATCCTGGAGCTACAATAGTGGCATTGGGGTGGGTTCTCTGGTTTGGTGCTTGTTTGGTATTGGTCGTTGGTTGGGGACTCTGGTCTTGGTTTCTGCTTTTTTATAGTTTAGACTGTTTGTGGTTCCAAGTCCTTGTAAAACCTGGGTTAGTTTGTTTTTGGACTTTTCTAGTGGTTTTAGGTCCTTGTAAAACCTGATTTTGATACTGTTCTTCAGTTTGTTGCAAGTTTTTTCCTGGTTGGGCTGTCTTGCTTTATCTTTCTATTTTTTGTTAAAGGGTTTCGGGGTCCCTTCAAAACCTACTTTTACCGTAATCTAAAACTATAGTATATGGTTTTTATGGAAGACTCAAATTTATCTCATAATACAGTGCCTATGCTTGCAGATGATAGAAATAACTTTGGTCAAAGTGATGATCATTTGAAGTGTTAAAGAAAAATTAGGGATAATAGCTAGTGACAAACATTAAATGATTTAATTGGTTTGTCAAATCTCTAAAGATTTAGATAGTATGTTTTTGTATTTATGGTATAGAATCAATCACACAATGTTTTTTTTTTATTGGAATGCATGGTTTAGATTATTTAAAGTTTCTTATATTGAAAATGATACAATTCTTAGATTAGTCTATTTTTTATACTTAACCAATAATGTTGGGTTGAATTTAATACATCTTTCATGATATAGAGTATTGTGATGGTGTGGAAATGATGTGGAATTAACATTTTGTGATGATTTGGTAATTATGATTGAATTTCTTGAAGTCATTCTTGCTTATTCAAAAAAGTGAAAAGGGCCATATGTTCTTGGTCAAGTCAATCTGTGATTAAAATAGGTGATGGACTGGGTCTAGTAAATGGTAGATTATGGTTTGGTAACACATTTTGGAAAGTCAAATAAAAAATTTAAATGTAATACATTTTGGTTAAGGTGGCGACTGACATAGCAATTGAAGCTTGCATTTATATTTTAGAATGTTATATTTGCAGATTTGTAGATTGTAAATGGTGGATATAATCAAGCAGTTGACCGAATGTCTATAAGAAGAAGAAAAATTAGGTTTGAAAAATTAGTTATGTATAAGCAAGAGGGAACTATTATTTATATATCATTTTCCATGTTGATTCCTAATAGGCTTTCCAAGCAAAATCCCTCAAACAGATTATTATTAATAGCATGATAAAGATCCTAATAGGTTTAAAGATTAGTTCCCTTAATGAGTTAGCATATTATCTTTAGTTATAAATCCTCTAGTAAGGTTGCTTTTAACTGTTGGATGTAATCAAGCAGTTGACCGAATGTCTATAAGAAGAAGAAAAATTAGGTTTGAAAAATTAGTTATGTTTAAGCAAGAGAGAACTATTATTTATATATCATTTTCCACATTGATTCCTAATAGGTTTTCCAAGCAAAATCCCTCAAACAGATCATTATTAATAGCATGATAAAGATCCTAATAGGTTTAAAGATTAGTTCCCTTAATGAGTTAGCATATTATCTTTAGCTATAAATCCTCTAGTAAGGTTGCTTTTAATAGTTGGATGTAATCAAGCAGTTGACCGAATGTCTATAAGAAGAAGAAAAATTAGGTTTGAAAAATTAGTTATGTATAAGCAAGAGAGAACTATTATTTATATATAATTTTCCACATTGATTCCTAATAGGTTTTCCAAGCAAAATCCCTCAAACAGATCATTATTAATAACATGATAAAGATCCTAATAGGTTTAAAGATTAGTTCCCTTAATGAGTTAGCATATTATCTTTAGTTATAAATCCTCTAGTAAGGTTGCTTTTAATAGGGTAAATCTTCTAAAAGGGCTAAACGAAAATCTCTTAATCAAGTGACTCGTAATAGGGTTTTCTCTTAATTGAACATTATTGTGAGCTCCTAATAGGGACATACCTTTAATAGGGTGCATTTTAGACAAGTGAAAAATATTTTTGGGTACTGATTCCCACTACAGTTTCCCTCCTTAACCAAGGGTTTTCATGTGAAAAATACTATTGTTATTGTGTTACTTGTGTGGATGATTTTATGTGTTTTTTTCTTCTTACTTCATAAGTAAGCATTGGGTGAATAAAGTTGAATGTTTAAGTGATTAGATATGATCTAAGTTAATAAATTGGTTAAAGTTTAAATCTAATAGATTATTTATTCACCTTGTTGGTTCCTCAAATTGTTGGTTGAAAACCTACGAGTCTTGCCTACCCAATGCTAGGTAGTTTAACATAATTTGGCCAATGACGAGGATTGATGCTAAGTGATAAAATCCTCTACTCTTTAGGCTATGCCAACCTAGGTGGGTGTACCTTATATATTAATTCTTCAAATTGTTTCTAATACTTTCTAAGGAATATTTTTAGATGATGCTCTTGAAAGGGAGAGTAACTTTCAAGGAGAAATCAAGATTGGATATTTATGATAAACTTAAAATATAATTGGAAGTAATGAAAATGACTTAATATTATGCAATTAATCAAGTAAAGAACTTCACCAATTACAATTGTTAATCAAGTTGCTCTTGGAAAGACTAGTCCTTTTTCATTAGGTAAATAGAGTCTAACTCACACAATCAAAGGATGATCAAAATCTAGAGACAACATCCACACTATCAGTTATTGGAAAGAGAACTTAAAGAATATGAACCCTAGTCTAAATGAGTTTAATGCTAGTGATAGAGACCAAATAGATGAACATCACATAGTATGCAAAATTTGATAATCAAAGATGCATATTAAGTTCAATCCATCAAACAATAATATGAATTCAAGAGGATAGTATTGACAATAAGTTATTTAACATCCAAATATTTGAATTGAGAATCAAAGGAAAGTATCTTTATATTGCCATTCAAATAAGGAACAAAAACAGAATAATGTTAATTGTGTAAAACTTGGAATTGCATCAATCATCAAAGTTTAACTTGTCTTGACATTGCATAAAAGCAATTATATCTGATATATGCCAAAAAATTATATGTATAATTGTAACTATAAAACTTATCAAATGAGATCTTGGTACCCTCTCTTATACAAAATTAAAGGGTGCAACAAAGATTCAAATATCTTCAAACCACAAAAAATTATAACTATTATATTTAATTATAAGATAGCTATATTAAAGTGAATATAAACTAAAAACCACTTAATTAATCTTTATGTTGTTATTCAACCATGACGGCCTCCTCCTCGTTGCTTCCAATTTCTACCTATGCCAATTCAGGAACAATCATGTAATCATTAATCCATTTTGATTTCTTCCTTAGCTTCATATGGTACTTCATATAATATGAATTTTACTCCTTTAATAACTTGTCATTTATACTTTCCATTTAATTCATATTTATGACTTCAAACATTTTGTACAAGTGTCAACTTCTCTACTTCCCTTCTCTATCATCTCAAACATTGAGTACATATTCTTTGTTGGTTAAGCATAATAGATTATGAAATAATATGGTTGCATGCTTAGTTGAATTATTAAATGAATTTGATTTTTTTTCAAAGTATTCAGAAGGTTTAAAGTTTGAAAAATAAAATAAAAATCAAAAGGAATATATGTACAAAAGACATTTTATTTTAGTAAAGGAAAGTAGATAGTATTTGTTCCACACAAGTTATGGTAACTATTAAAAAAAAACAAGTATTGTTTAAAATTTAAAATCCTTTGAACATGTTTTATGAAAGTTCAAATCCCACAAATAAGCAATTAACTTTGATCATTTAACAAAGAACAAAAAATATTGAAGAGATCAATGGTTTTATTATTGCCTAGTATGGAAGTAGTCATGTTGAAATAATTGGAGTCCTCGAGTTCTTGCATCGTTGTTACCAACCTATAGAGAAGAAGAAAAAAATGATGTTAGTCACATGAAATGACCAAGCTTATAAAAAATCAAACATAAAAATCAATGTTATCTATTCTCCTTAAACAAAAACAACATAGATCAACCACAACATAGATCAACCATATGTAGAAAGGAAAGAAGGAGAAACAAATGTAGACTTTATACTAATAAGTTTGTGTTATATGCAAATATAGGTATGAAGACCAAAGATTTTGGGGAGACTATTGAGGGGGCATACATTCATTACATATATAGGACCTTCTGTTGAGGAAAAATAGTTGATTGACGACACTGAGGAGATCATAGAAGGTGCATTCATGAACTACGAGCATGAAACCTTCTTGTCAAATTAAGAAGGGGCAAAGACTGAAGATTAAGAGGAGACTGTTAAAGGGATGTACATAAGTTCCAGGTATGAAGCCTTTCAATTGAATCTTGGAACTGTGAAAGACATATAATGGACAAGAGGTTATTAAAGGGAAACAACTTTTGTTGTGAAACCTTTTAGACATAAAGTTGTATATTCCAAATAAAGGGATATTCATGAAAAATCAAAAGAGGCTACAAGTGCGCAATTAACAAAGGATGTTCTTTCTTTAAGATTTAATGTAGATGAAAACGTACATTGTTCTTAATTTCAAATAAAGGTTATTCAAAAAAAGAGATTATCATACCAAGACATCACACTCATAAAGGTCATATGAACAAGCTGAAAGCTAAGAGGTTATATTTTGACAAAGTTTGAGACATTCAAATAAGCATAAGAGAATGTGGCATCAAATGTTTAGTAAAAGATTAACATTGAGAAGGAATTGAGACCTCAAGTTAAATATTTATACAAAGATTGAATAGGGGTACTAAAGCTATTTTTATCATGAGAAAGTAAATAAAGTTGCATGGATTTACATTTCAAACATAATATTTTTTATAGCTAAGGGTCAAATCAAATGTTTTCAATATCAACAAAAGATGTCAAGTTTCAACAATACTCTAGTACAAAAGGAATTGGAGTCTCATATATATTTCAGCATGAGGTGGTTATTTGGATTCAATATAGACATCCTATGAATCTACAGGAAGATTTTAAACATTTTTACAGCAATGTCCATGATCATCAATAAGAGGAAGTACCAACAATTAGTTATGTAAAAAAAACAAACATTGAAAGCATATTTCAGCAGATGGCAAGTTCATAAAAATTAAAAATTATGGCCAACTTTGTAGAGGAGTAAATAATGACAATTGATGGTTGTTTCATAATGTCATGCATAGTCTAGATGAAAAAGCCAATTTTCTAGATGATCAAAATAGAGAGAGTGTTTTTAGAATTGAAACATACAAAGATAGACACTCTAGATGTTAATACAAATATATTTTAGAGCTCATTAAATCAAGGTCATTATTTCAACATGCACAAAGCCCTCATGGTATAAGATCCATAGCAAAGTAAATGATGTGCAAAGTAAAACTTTAAGTCCAAAATATTGCCAAATGATCAAAGTTAGTCAACTTTGCACTTATTTTCTATACAAATGTAGACAAATCCAGAAAAACATTTTCTGGGTTTGATCTAGAATGAGGTGATTTAAGTTCCATTTAAGGGTGAAGAGATATCAATTATTTTCATCAAGTCAACTTCATAATAATACTAATTGAATTATTAAATATTTTTAACTCATGATAAAAATATATAACATTGGAAGAGTCTTTTTGAATAAATTTTGATGAAATAATTATGCATTCAAGATATATTGTTAGTAAGGTTTTCATGAGTGAGAATTTTAACATATAGATATCATAGAGGCTCCTTAGTTATAACAACATTGTATGAAAATAAAAGATTCGCTTGCAACTAAAGTTTTATCAGAATTCATTACATTTATAACAACAAATAAACCCAATCATGACAAGACTTTTAGCTTAATAGAGCAAGAATTTGTGAATTAAGTTCAAAGTTATGGATTAGATATTGGTGATCAGCATAGAAAACAAAGACAAATATTACATGTACCATAATAATGAAACAATGATATAATAAATGACAATCAAAATTGAGCAATATAATCTATGGTAACAAAATAATTAACATTGGGATGTATGCACATGTGATAATGGAGAAAAATATGAAGTTTGTAAAATAGAGGCCACAATTTCCATTAAGAGACACTGTCAGAGCCTCCATGTGAACAGAACATCACAGTTTATAAATGTATAGTGAGTAAAACACACATAAAGATTATGATTTTTATTTTATTTAACTATTTCAGCATAACATGAATATAATTTTTACATATTTTCATAACTTGTATGTGGTAATCATAAGAACAAAGGATTATGTATCATGCATCAGAAATGCAATAAATATCAAATAGTTTATATTTGGTCAAGTATGTAGCTACATCATGTTTCAAGGTCTCAAGTCTGTTTATTTTCTTTCATTATATAAAGTGTAAACTATATCTGCAACCCAATGATTTCATTGGAGAAAAGTACCAAAGATGTAACAACATGATAAATTATGGGAAGAGAAAGTCGTGGTTCAACCAATCAAATTTTTATAATGGTCATAGAAAAATCCACGAACACACTCATAAAATTAAAATTTTCAATCTAATAAGGGAATCAGTGGAATTGATATGGGATATTTCACAATTTAAAGGGATCCATCAACGTATAAACATATGGAAAACCTTATGCTATTCACATGATAATAAAAGAAAGTTGAAATAGTTTTTCAAAGTGTGAATAGCTAACAAAAATAAAAGGTTGTAACAATGCATATGTAACATGAAAGATGTCTATAAAAAAAGACCAATCATACATCTATACCATAGGCTAGTAATCAAGCAATGATGAGCATCCAACATACAAACTATGATGTCAACATATGAGACTACATAGGAAGAAGAAAATATTTAGAGATAAAGATATTGACTTGTTTCAGGTAAAAGTCTTCATAACTCATGATTGAATGTCAATGGGGTCTTGTGTTCTTAAAAATCACACATACTTACATGCCTTCCTAGTTATGACCCACATGGGGGTAAGAGAGATATGACACCAAGTTGATTAGATACTGATGACTTCTAGTAAGGAAAAACCTAGATTGAAGGTATTGTGACTCAAATATTCTAGCATTTGAATGGACAAGAAGAGAAGAAAAAAATGATGACATATAAAACCATCTAGCATATAAAGTCAACAAGCAAGGTGAAAGTAGAAAGGGCTTATAAAATAATAGATCTTACTTCAAAGTCATGATATCTATTGAAGACCACTAATGCATTTACAAATAAAGAATGAAAGAGGTAAAAATCTTACAACAAACATTCCTTTCAAAGTTTATACAGAGACGTGACTAGAGATAAAATGAAATATAAAAACAAGATTATATAAATGTCCAGAAACCCACATCCAAATTTGAACACTTATGATACCATATCATAGAGCTAATGGTTTAAAATAATGAATACAAGTATTTTTCCAAAGGTCTAGCTAAATAAAAGCATAGAAGTGGCATGAGATGAGGCATGTTAAAGTTACTAGAAGAATGAGAGGATAATGCAAGCCAGAGAAGAAAATAAATTTTTCTATATACCAAAGACAAGATTCATCATATTTCAAGAAGTATAGAGTCAAGTTTTACCAGTATATGAGGACTCTAAAGGGGCTAACTATGGTTTTTTGTTGTTCAAAAGGGAAAAATATTTATAGAGAATATCCATATCAAGCTTCAAAGCCTTCAAACACTATGAGCAACTGATGAAGAAGCTTCCAATTTTTCCAAAATGCAATATAAAAATAAGTTTAGGCCTTTCCATTCTTTTAATTTCTGGACTCAAAATTTAAGGAAATACAAATGATAGGTTTGTTGTGGGTTTTTTTAATGATTGTATTGCTTCCCCCCCCTCTTTTCCTCAAACTTTATTTCTATCTCATATTTTGTAAGATTTCTTTTTAAGTATCTAACACTTAACATTTACAAGATAATAATATAGTATTTTTTATTGTTTTATTTATCAAATTAAATAATTCTCTTGAATATATTTAATATTTATTAAATAATAATATTGATTATTTAATACATATTAGATACATTAATATTGATAAATAAATTAATAAATCTTATTTGCATAACTATTGTGAATCAATATTTTAAAGTGTTGAAACTATAAAACACTTGGATTATTGATTATTTTGAATGCAAGGAATTAATATGGTAAGTTGGCAATTATAATTTTGAAGACTCAAGGGGGATCTTAAGTTATGACTTAGAGTCCTATTTGTAGTAGTGGAAGACTATTTTAGTCAACTATAGGCCACATAAAGTTCTATTTTGGTTAGAGGGCAGTTCAATTTTATCATGCACTCCTTTAGCACTTAAGTGCTATGTTTAGTGAATTATTGAGAAGTTAGGATGTGATATACATGTAGATCACTTAAGGTTCTTTATTGAGCATATTTTTACATTTTTTTGAGCACTTTGACATACAATATTTTTGGCTTGTTTGATGGGTTTGAGCTAGGGCTTTTCACATGCTTTCTGAGGAGATAGAGGTGGAGTTCAGTTGGCTATCAGTTGGACAAGTGCTTGAAGAAAGATTTGATGGGTTTATTTACACTTTGGAGGAGTTTTGACACATATTTCTCATATCTAAGTTAGGATTTTGAGCTCTATTTATTTTATTTTCACCTCAATATGAGGTATCTTTCTTTTGGTTCATAATGTTTTTGCATATCAAAAACTTGTGAGCTTGATTAAGGGACATTTGTAGTAGATATTTTTTTCAAAATTGGTTATATAGATACAATGGTTCCTTCTCATTGATTCTTGTTTTGTAGTATTGTGAATTTATTTCTTTTGTGTTGTGTTTTCCTACACTTTACCTATATTCCTTACTACATGTTAGAATCTTGATACTTTTAACTATAGGTATTTGTTTGTGTCATTTTTTTTGCAGAAAATTGGTAAAATCTAGGCTTTCCTTTCAAAGAAAAATATTTTGAGTCCTTTCATAGATACACTTTTGTAATTGCATGCTTGTTTGGGTATTGTGAATCATTCATATTATGAGTAATTTATGTTGATTTAATTGAATCTACATACAAATCATTGGTGTATCACCTCATTTAGGTTTAGTATTCATTATATCATCCACTTTCTCATCCCTTTTACCAATTCAAATTAGTTTTTAGGTGATCACTATTTAGGAACCAACTAGATCTAAAGATTCATCTCCCATTTTAGGATAACCCACCAACTAAGAGAGTTCCATGTTTCAATAGGATAGCTAGATACTTCATCTTTCTATAGGTGCAATCTTGATTGACAACAAACATCTTTCTCCTTTTGAGATTTGCATTAGTCATTTTTACACTTTCGCAAGATTATTGTACTACCCCTTTTGAAATCTTGAAATATTACAACTTTGCACTACTTAGTCAGGATTATCTATGAAATAAAAAAAAATTACCTCTTTGTAGTCACCCTTTAATAGTACATGTGATTTCATGAATAATTGCTACTTTGCAAGTTCCTTTCTCCAATCTACCCAAAAGAAAAAAAAATTCCATATTGTGTGGCATCTTCATTATCATCCCTGAAATAGTGAAATTTTTATATTTTAATGGTGCCTTTGTTTCTTCCTTTTGAAATGGAAAAACTATGCTTTCTTAGATGTCTTACCAAGGAGAAACTAAGAAATTCATAGTATGTTTTTCTTATGAATTTTTTAGGCTCTACCATACACACCTCCCCCCACTCTTAGTACTATTTTACCTTTTAATACTAAAAGATATTACAAACATTAAAGACATTCCTACAATCCAATATCTAACATATAGATTCATAGTTAAACTTGATGGCATGGTTGATGATCTAGTTGTTACACTTGATTCTTAAGTGCGACCTTCTAATTTTATGATTATATTACCTAAAGAATCATTGGGAGGTTATCCAATCATTTTAGGGAGACCTTGGATTTCTAAAACATTTTCTTTCATATATCATTTATCTGATTAGGATCTAGGAGTATTATAGAGGATTGCTAACTAATTATATTAAGTTAATTTTAAAGCTTTAAATGAAGCAATTAATGTAATTGAAATAAAGGAACAAGAAAAATTAAACTGACAGAAGGAAAATTGAGAGATAGAAGACATAAAACAATTTGATCTCAGAGTTTCGTCTGTATGGACTATGTCTCCGAGTCCTGCTCCAATAGGGGGACTGATCCGATTAACTCCAAAATTAGGTACAAGTGTATACAAAATCACTCCCTTCAAGTACAATAGCATCACACTATTCCAAAGTATAGGACTGATCATACCTTCATAATTTCTCTATCCTTCTTAGGACTTGGACATTCTCTCCATTTCAAAATCCCCATTTCTGATATGTAGCCAAACTCTATCACCAACTTGGAAATGGTGACCGATGTGATGCTTATCATGGCGAGCCTTGTATTTTTCTTTGCTCTACTTCAACTGTGCTTCTATTTCCTGATGGATTGCTTGGACCTTTTGGATGAACTTTAAAGCCTTTTCTGCATCATGGAATCCATCTACAACATCATCCTTTCCAAAAGAAAAATCCATTGGTGTCCTAGGAAAATAATCAAAGCAAGTCTCAAAAGGAGATCTCTTTGTAGAAGAGTGTGCAACATGATTGTAAGCATGTTGCACATAGTCAAGACTTTTATCCCACAATTTAGGGTGCTTATTGTAGTAACCTCTGAGTAGATGAACAACTATCCTGTTGACTACCTTTTTCTATCCATCAATCTACATATGGAAGGTTGTACTCTTCTTTAGCTTGGCATCCACAAGTCCCCACAATGATGACCAAAATTCCCCTAAGAATCAAGAATCTCAATCTAATACAATAGTAGGTAACCCAAAATGAACCCATACAAATTGAAAGTACAAATGAGCAGTCAGTTCAGTAATGACTTGCTTTTCACAAGGCATTAAAATGCACATTTTGGTAAATTGATCAACTACTACATACAAATAATCACAACCCTTCATAGACATAGGTAAACCTCCCACAAAGTCCATAGATACACTTTCCCATGGACACAGTAATGGTGTGTACAAACCCAATTTCCTATTACTTAGTTTGCTAGTTGCACACATTACACATCCTTTTATTTTCTTAGTGACAGTTTCTTGCATACAAGGCTAGTAACAATACTTTTGTAATTGAGCTAGTATCTGTTGGAAATGAGAATGGAGTAACTGAGAGGGGGAGGGGGTGAATCAGTTACCACAAAAACATTTCACAGTCCCTTAGATGTCTAAAAGCTTGATCTTAGTTACAAATTACTGAAACTTGGTAATGCAGTAAATAATAATAATTATTAAGAACTGATAACCAAAAACAATTCAGCAATCATGAACACTAGAGACACCAGATTTAACGTGGAAACCCAATATGGGAAAAACCACCAATGTAACTAGTTACTATTTTTCACTCTTCTGAAGTGAGCCCTATTAGGAGCCAACCCTGTTAAAGGTTACAAAACACACTGTTAGGTGTGACCCTGTTAAAGGATTTAATCACCCTGTTAGGAGTGGCCTTGCTAGAGGTCTTTAGAAAAATTCAATTGAATTGTCACCTTGTTAGAGGATTTATAGAATGGCTATTAAACCAACTCTGTTAAGAGATTTTGAGTTCATTGTTACAATGGTTAGAAAGCAACAATGAAGTGATCTGATACAATATGCAACTTATCTTTGCTGATTACAAATCTCTGTTATTCTTGACCGAATCCTTATTGATCAAATACAAATTTTCAGCTCCTTCAACGCATTTGATCCTTCATCAGACTTTTCTCAACATTCGCCTTTTCATTTCACACTATAATGCACCTTCATAACTTTTTCACTCTTCTTTTTTGATTTACAACTTGAGTGACCATATATACCTTTCAGATTATCTTAGTCAGCTCAAATCACTGACCAATAATCAAACAAATACAATAGTCGGCTAGAAATAATTAAAATTACAAACTAACAAATCCCTTTACTAGCCGACCTTGCTCGGTTAATACTGTTCAGAAAATAATTCCTGTGTTAACCGACTGAGCTCGGTTAATACAACGAAATCCATGACAACCCTTCAATCGCCGGGAGAACTTGGTAAGTACCGAGTTTCCATAGATGACCGAGTGAGCTCGGTGGAAACTGTCTTTGCTAAATTCCTTTATTGACTGAGTGATCTCGGTTAACACTGTCTGCCTCATTTTCTTCGATAACTGAGTGAGCTCGGTTAACACTTGTCTGCCTTATTTTCTTTGATGACCGAGTAAGCTCGGTTAACACTTGTCTGCCTTATTTTCTTTGATGACCGAGTAAGCTCAGTTAATACTGACTGTTTCATTTTCTTCGATGACTGAGTGAGCTCGGTTGACACTATCTGCCTCATTTTCTTCGATGACCGAGTGAGATTGATTGATACTGACTGCTTCATTTTCTTTGATGACCGAGTGAGCTCGGTTAGCTGAGACTAATAACTGATATGACATTTGTGTGACATTAAGGACAACATTATCCAACAATCTCCCTCTTTGGCATTGATGGCAACACAACATGTCATAACAGAATGAAATTTTGAAATAAGTCCAACAAGATAATAGACTTCTCCCTCTTTTAATAGTCTCCCTCTTTTAAGGAACTTCATAGCAGATTTTTCAAATTTCACAAATTTTAGAAGGATATGACAGTAGATCTCTCCCTCTTTGACAACACATGCCAAAGATTATAGAAGTAAAGTGAATTGCAATGTACCTTTAGTACTGATTCATATGCAATGATTTCTGATTAAACTACATCAACAGATAGATCTTCAATCTTATATGCGTTGATGCATCACTAAAACTTATTTTAGTGAGCTTCAGATAGGGGAATGACCCCTAACTTACCTCTAAGACACAAAAATGCATCCTTAGATAAGGGCTTTGTGAATATATCGGCAATTTGTTCCGTGTGAACATATTCCAATTTGATCTCCTTGTCTTGCACCAATTCTTTGACAAAATGATATTTGATTGCAATATGCTTGGTCTTGGAATGCATCACTGGATTCTTGGATATGTTGATTGCACTAGTATTGTCATAGAACATAACAACTGGTTCTTTGATTTCCATCTTCATTCCTTGTAATAACTGCTTAAACCAAACAATGTTGGAACATTTTACTGCTGCAGCAACATACTCTGCCTCTACTATAGATTGGGATGTACAATTTTGCTTTTTGCTTGTCCAAGAAACTAATCTCTTTCCAAGAAAGAATGCTCCTCCACTTGTGCTTTTTCTGTCATCAAGATTCCCTGCCCAATTAGCATCAGTAAAAAATTTCAAATCCAAATTACCTCCAAATTTGTACCATAGTCCATAATCTTCAGTTCCTTTCAAATATCTCATTACTCTCTTGATTGCCATTAGGTGAGTTTCTCTTGGTTTTGCTGAAAATCTTGCAACAATACCAACTACAAGAGCAATATCTGGCTTGGTATGAACTACATACTACAACTTTCCAATCATAGATCTATACAAGAATCCTTTGTGAGCAGCATATGCAAGTAAGGTTCTGACTCCTTCCAATCTTGCAACAGGAGAAAAAGTTTCCCCATAATCTATGCCTTCTTCTTGAGAGTATCTTTTGCATACCAATCTAGCTTTGTTTCTGGATACCTTACCACCTTTTTCTGACCTTAAACATTTCAGCCTTTTCCCTGTTTCTTTTTCTACTCTTGCCAAATACCATTTGAATTTCTCAAATGCTTCTGATTTATTCCTTAGATACATGACAGTCATCATTCTTGAATAGTCATCACCAAAAAGAATGAAAAACTTTTCTCCAGTATAGCTTTCTATTCCAATGGGTCCACATAAATCAGTATGCACAATTTCTAATATATCTTCAGACTGATAGTTTTTACCTTTAAAACTAGTCTTTCCCATTTTACCAATATGAAAATTCTTGTATAGACCAACCTCAGGTTTCTTAATGTTAGGAATGCCTCTTACTTTCTTGAATTTGCTTATTTTTACCAAATTATCAAAATTGACATGACACAACCTTTTATGCCATAACCAACTCTTTTCAATTTGAGCAATAAAACATGAGCATTTACCAAGTTCTAGATAGAACAAGTTACCTTTAGTTTGGGTGCCAGATCCTATCAGTTTTCCTTGCTCATTCAACAGTCTTGCCTTTTCATGCATGAATTCCACCTTGAATCCAGTATTTAGTAACTGTGCAACACTTAGCAAATTATGTTTGAGACCTTCAACCCAATAGGCATTATTACATATAAGTTCTTTGGATAGACAGATTCTTCCTCTTCCTTTTATGAAACGAGGTTCATTATTACCAAACCTTACACTGCCACCATCATAGTCTTCAAACTGATCAAACTTAGTTTTATCACCAGTCATATGATGTGAGCAACCGCTGTCTATAATCCATGTATCATTCTTACTTACATGAGAGATAAGAGCCATTTTATCTTCGTCATCACTGTCAAAGTCATCTTTAACAGCAATATAAACAATTTCATCCTCACTATTATCAGAATCCTTAGAATTTTCAGCCATGAAACATGATTTCTTACCTTTGTTCTTGGATGATTTAAAGTCTTTCTTGCCATTCCATTTGTGATCTTTCTTTTCATCATTGTTTTGCTTGTTTGGGCACCTTGCTGCAATATGATCAATTTCATCACAAGAAAAATAGATTAGAGGAACTTTACCTTTGTATTTTCCTCTACCTCTAGAATATTTCCTTGCTAGTAGAGCTTCAATCACTTCGAGATCACTGTCTGAACTTTGGCTTGATTCATTTTCACTTTTTGACTGTGATTCTATCTTCTTTTTGTTTTTCTCTTTGAGTGAGAGCTTGGCTTGAAATGCTGATTCAATATTTTTGGAGGCTGGAACATAGTTGTCAAAGTTATCTAGTTCAAATGCAGTTAGTCTTCCGACTATGGCCTCAAGATTTATCTTATGATTTTCTTCACACCTTCTTTCCTGAATTGCAGAGACTCTGATTGCATAAACGAGAAGCAAGGTTCTGAGAACTTTGCTTACAACTGTTTCTCCTTTGATGTCACCTCCAGCTGCCCTGATTGCACTTACACATGCTTTAACTCTTTCAACATACTTTGCAATGTTTTCATCCTCTCTCATCCTCATTTGATCAAATTGTCCTCTTAGACTTTCTGCTTTTGCTGTTCTCACATTATCATCTCCTCCATAGATCTCTTTTAGCTTGTTCCACATGTCAAAGGCAATTTTGCAACCCTTAATGTCATCAAATTCTTCATAGCTGAGAGCAGATGCTATGTCTATCATCATATTGTTGTGAGTCTTCTTTTCAGCAATATCATTAACTGACAATGTGCCAGAAGGTTCTTCATATTCTTCTTCAAGGTATTTCAGTCCAGTATCACCAACAATAGCCAGATGAAGTTTCATCAATCCTTGCCATGCTGAGAAGTTATCTCTGTTAAGTTTTGGAATTTCTCTTTTGTAAGACATCTTGATCTTTGGCTTAGAACCTTGAAATCTTTTCCTGCAAGCACCAAAAGCTCTGATACCAATTGTTGGAAATGAGAATGGAGTAACTGAGAGGGGGAGGGGGTGAATCAGTTACCACAAAAACATTTGACAGTCCCTTAGATGTCTAAAAGCTTGATCTTAGTTACAAATTACTGAAACTTGATAATGCACCAAATAATAATAATTATTAAGAACTGATAACCAAAAACAATTCAACAATCATGAACACTAGAGACACCAGATTTAACGTGGAAACCCAATATGGGAAAAACCACCAATGTAACTAGTTACTATTTTTCACTCTTCTGAAGTGAGCCCTATTAGAAGCCAACCCTGTTAAAGGTTACAAAACACACTGTTAGGTGTGACCCTGTTAGAGGATTTAATCACCCTGTTAGGAGTGGCCTTGCTAGAGGTCTTTAGAACAATTCAACTGAATTGTCACCTTGTTAGAGGATTTATAGAATGGCTATTAAAATAACTCTGTTAAGAGATTTTGAGTTCACTGTTACAATGGTTAGAAAGCAACAATGAAGTGATCTGATACAATATGCAACTTATCTTTGCTGATTACAAATCTATGTTATTCTTGACCGAATCCTTATTGATCAAATACAACTTTTCAGCTCCTTCAACGCATCTGATCCTTCATCAGACTTTTCTCAACATTTGCCTTTTCATTTCACACTATAATGCACCTTCATAACTTTTTCACTCTTCTTTTTTGATTTACAACTTGAGTGACCATATATACCTTTCAGATTATCTTAGTCAGCTCAAATCACTGACCAATAATCAAAAAAATATAATAGTCAACTAGAAATAATTAAAATTACAAACTAACAAATCCATTTACTGGCCGACCCTGCTCGGTTAATACTGTTCTAAAAATTATTCATGTGTTAACCGACTGAGCTCGGTTAATACAACGAACTCTATGACAACCCTTCAATCATCGGGAGAACTCGGTAAGTACTGAGTTTCCATAGATGACCGAGTGAGCTCGGTGGAAATTGTCTTTGCCAAATTCTTTTGTTGACCGAGTGATCTCGGTTAACACTGTCTGCCTCATTTTCTTCGATAACTGAGTGAGCTCGGTTAACACTTGTCTGCCTTATTTTCTTTGATGACCGAGTAAGCTCGGTTAACACTTGTCTGCCTTATTTTCTTTGATGACCGAGTAAGCTCGGTTAATACTGTCTGCTTCATTTTCTTTGATGACCGAGTGATATAAGTTGACACTATCTGCCTCATTTTCTTCGATGACCGAGTGAGCTCGGTTGATACTGACTGCTTCATTTTCTTTGATGACCGAGTGAGCTCGGTTAGCTGAGAATAATAACTGATATGACATTTGTGTGACATTAAGGACAACATTATCCAACAGTATCTTACCCTAAAACTTCTTGCTATCAAGGATGTGTGTGCTTCATGAATTACATGTGTCTATTCATCTTTAGGAATACATAGTTTTCCCAAGTGGTACAATAAGCTATTCTGTACATAGTAATCTTTCTCTTCCACATGTTTACCTTGGATTAAAGCTACAAAAATATCCTTAAATTTCTCATCATTAGCATATTGTTCTTGAAAACTTTCATGAACCATAGAACTATTCTGAAGGATTATAAAAGCATTCTGAATAGGAGGTCTAGAGAGCATATCTGCTACTTTGTTATGGGAACCCTTCTTATACTTAATTACCAAATGAAATTGTTGTAGAAAAACTATCCTCCTAAAGTGCCTACTTTGTTGCAACTTAGATTGTGAGTGCAAATACTGAAGTGGTTGGTGATTAATGTGGACTACAGTTTCTTTTCCCATTAAGTAGTGTTTCCATTTTTTAACACTCTGAACTAAAGCATAAGGTTCTTTATCATAAGTGGGATAGTTACTTACTGTTCCTGAAAAAGTTTCAGAGTGGTAGCAGACTAGTTTACCTCCTTGCATGAGTACAACTCCCATGGAAAACACGCTATCATTTTTCTCAATCTCAAATGGTCAATGTAAATTTGGTAATACTAGAACTGATGTGGTGCTCAACTTTTCCTTCAAAGTGTCAAAAGCCTTCTGTTGTGGACCTCCCTACTAAAAAGTTGTCTTGGTACTGGTTAATGCATGCAATGGCAATGCAATGAAAGAAAAGTTTGCAATGAACTTCCTCCAGTACTGTACTACACCTAAGAATCTCCTGACTTTTGTAACTGTACTTAGTTTAGGCCATTTTATAATACATTTGACCTTTACAGGGTCTACTTTCAATTGAACATCACCTACAACATAGCCTAAGTATACTAAGGATATCTTAGTGAATTTGCATTTAGACATTTGTACATTTTTTTTCTTTTCTTAGTATATCAAATACTTTCTTTACATGAATTACATGATCATCCCAAGACTTACTGAATACAAGAATATCATCTAAATAGACTATAACAAAATCACCTATAAAGGGACAAAAGACATCATTCGTGACTCTCATAAATGTAGCTGGTGCATTACAAAGCCCGAATGGCATAACCAAGCACTCATAAAGTCCCTATTTTGTCTTAAAAGTAGTTTTCCAAATATCATTTTCTGCAATTCTTATCTGATGATATCTGCTATGTAAGTCTAGCTTAGTGAAATAAATTGCATTTTTCAACTGATCAAGTAAATCATCAATTCTAGGAAGAAGGTACCTATTCTTTACTGTTATCTTGTTTAGAGCCATATAGTCAATGCACATTCTCCAAGTCTCATCCTTCTTTGGAACCAACACAATAGGAGAACCACAAGGAGAAGTAGTAGGACAGATAACTCCTTTCTCAACTAGCTCTTGAACTTGCTTCTTGATTTCTTCATTCTACAAGACTGATAAGCAGTACATGCCAATATTAGGAAGTGGCACATCTTGCTGCAACTGAATCTCATGTTGTATCTCTCTCTTAGGAGGCAATCCTTTTAGTTCCCGAAACAAGTCATCATAAGTGGAAACAACTTTAACCAATTTAGCCTTATGTTTTGCATCACATCCCTTAAATGCCTTAGATGTTTCATCTTCTTTGGCTTTTACAATAATCAACACAAAATTCTTACTAGAGTTGACTAACCTTTTCATTTGACCAGCATTGACTAATGCCAAATTAGTCTTCACCTTATGTGCCCGTACAATGTATTCAATTTTATCTTCAAATAGACGATACTTATTTTCCCCCTATAGAAGATAGCTTGTCAGTCATACAAATAGGGACTCCCAAGTACAAGACCACAAATATCTAAAGGGACTACATCAACTTCTACCTCATCTACAAAGTTTGTAGTGATAGCAAATCTTAACTTGCATTGCTTAGTTACCTGTAATTGTGCATCATCGAAAACCTATCCAAGAGGATATGGTTTTGGATGAGATGTTGTAGTTAAATTGAGATTTTTAACAACTTCCTCAGATACCAGATTTACTTGAGAACCTATATCAAATAATGTATCGACCTTAGTATTCTTGATAACAACTCGGATATGAAATAATTCATTCCTTTTCATATCATTCTTAGGAGAAGATTCTTTACTTGTACTTGCACTAATGCTAGGAGAATCTGTAGTTGATGAGAGAGATATACCTTTTACTTTACCTTGGATCCTGACAGCAACAATATTTGTCTCATCTCCAGAGTCGGATCCAAGATCTTGGTGAATTATAGCATAAGTCTTTTGTTTGCCTTTATTTCCACCATATCTCTTTGGCCCCTTTTTCGGATGTAGCTTCTAGCATTTAGAATCATCATGCCCTTCTTTCTTACAATGTGAGCATGTGGGTTTTTCACCCTCTTTCTTTATTATAGTTATCTTTTTCCCCGTCCCTTTTTTTTTATATTTACCTTCAAACTTAGATGGCTTATTTTCAACCCTATCAATGAAAGTACCCTTACTCCTTGACTCTAAATGTGTCGCCTGTACACTTACTTCATCCAAATTACATGGATTAAAAACCAAAATAGAATGTTTAAGGTAAGAATGAAGACCACCTATGTAATTGAGTATAGTATCTTGAGTATACAATGGAACATTTAATGAGATAGCCATTTTTCAAAATTCATGGGTGTACTCCTAGACAGATTGATCTTTCCCTTGCCTAAAATGTTACCAGTTCATCATTAACTATTGCATATCACCTAGGGGGTAGAATTTCTTCTTTAAAGCACTAACAAATTTTGACCAAGACAAATTGAACTTACCATGTTTTGAAGTTTCATCTTGAGTCCTACTTTCCCACTAGGTTAGAGCTATACCACCTAACCAAAGAGTGGCTAACTAAATTCTATCAATATCATCTACAAGGTTTTGAACTCTATAGTAGACTTCTACTTGCTAAATCTAGTCATCTAATTTCTTGGCATTTAACTCCCCACAATACTTTGGTAAGTCCTACTTTACATCCCACTTGATTTGAGGCTTATGTCCACCCTTAAAAATATTAGAAGACTCAGAATTGGTAGAAGAACAAGAAGAGGGGGGAGAAGGAGAAGAGGGAGAAGATGGAGAAGATGGAGGTGTGTTTGGAGGATCATGATTGCCTCCTTTCTTTTTCCCTTTGTCCTTTCGAGCTGCACATCTTTGCATCTTTTCTTCTCTTTCTTGTACCAAAATGTCTACCATTGTTTGAAAATTTTGAAGAGTCTTCTGGATACTTTTATCTTGAAAAACTTGTCCACCACCTTCATCTACCATTTGTGATGATGGTTTAGTCCTTTGTTTTCCAATCTCAGGATTGTATTCCTCAAGATTTCCTTCGCCTTTCTCGATCTTGGATCTTGTTAGCATTCAAATTTGCAATACTAGTCACACAAAAGCTTTGATACCAAATTTGATTTGATTAGGATCTAGGACTATTACAGAGGAATGCTAACTAATTACATAAAGTTAATTTTAAAGCTTTAAATGAAGCAATTAATGTAATTGAAATAAAGGAACAACAAAAATTAAACTAATAGAAGGAAAATTGAGAGATAGAAGACACAAAATAATTTGATCTCAGAGTTCGTCTTTATGGACTACATCTCCTAGTCCTGCTCCAATAGGGGGACCGATATGATTAACTCCAAAATTAGGTACAAGTGTTTACAAAATCACTCCCTTCAAGTACAATAACATCACACTATTCCAAATTATAGGACTGATCACACCTTCATAATTTCTTTCTCCTTCTCAACACTTGGATGTTCTCTCCATTTCAGAATCCCCTTTTTTTCAACAAATTCAAACTGTCGCAACTTTCATATACAAACTCTGATTTTGATGAAATGAATTTCGTTGGAAAGATCTTGACAAACTCTTTCATTTGAAATCCATTGTTGACCACTTTCGAGATGATTATTTTTCACCTTTTGTTGAGCTCTTTATCTAGTTTAACCAAACTTTGACTAGCCATAACTCGAGCATACAGAATCCATCTTCATCCATTCGAGTTACATTGGAATCAAAATTTTGAGAAATTTAAAATGGTGTTTATTTTTGGAGTTTTGAAGATACTTCAATTTTTGGTGAAAATATCCTCTGGATCAATCATAGGTCAGTGAACATGGCTATCTCAGATGAACTAATCAATTAAAAAAGATGCAATGCAATCTCCTAAACAACCCTAGTTAGAGGAAGATCTAATATAATGGCTAGAGATAGGAGATGGGGAAGTTGAAATTAATTCTATTAGATAGATGATGACGATATAGAGGGATTTTTTTATTTTTGCAAAAGAGGAAGAGTATATTCACCCACACAACTGGGGGGTGGGGAGGTGAATTAGTTATGATAAAATAAAACTTATCTTCTTGAATACAACTTAAATAATTAAAATAATGAGCCATAAAAAGAAGTAAATCATACATAATGACATAATGATTTTTTACCTAGAAAAACTCTTGATTAGAGGAAAAAACCTAGTGGGGATGACACCTCAAGATGATGTAATAATATATAAGTTTCTTGTGAAAGGATGTGACTCTATTAGGAGCCGATTATAATTTAGTCAATAAATTAGTCCATGTTAGGAGACTTTGAATGTTAGCCCCAACTGATAATGTTGTAATGTATGTGTAAGAGTCATATCAGTTATTATGTTGTCATTGATGTTAAGCCTTAATTGGTTAGACATTATGCTAATTAAGTAGAGTATCATATCATTTGATTGATGAAGAGGATTTGAAGAAAGTATGATGATGTAAGTATTGATAAGTGTATGGCATTAAATGGGAACTTGAATGAGTTAGACTCTAATAATATAATGTTGGTTTGATTACTTTACATTATCTCAATATAGATGTATAAGAAAGACAATTTGGTTAGTGAATGAATGAATACAACACTAATCAAGCTACTATAGTTGTCACCAAGCACCTGATAAAGAAATGAAGGAACATAGTTTTAACCAAGAAATTTTAGTGTTAGTCGAGTCTAGTATTGATCAAGTGAGATATAATGTTCACTGAGTATGAACAAGAAGAACAAGTTTAGAAAAGATTAAATATGGGGCCAAAATTTGATGAAAATCAAGAATGTTTAAGAAGTTTCAAGGATAAGGATGTAGTTAGTTATGATATCAATGGGTAGAGAAATTAAAAGAAGATCTGATGAAGGAGATTTATCAATTTGAAATGGAGCACAAATTTCAAGGTGGAAGTCTATTTTCCAAGCGATTAGATTCAATGAATTCAAACCTAATGGAGATCTACGATTGTGATTAAGTGGAAAAACCTATAAGATTATAGAATGGAAAAAAATTTCTATTTAAGGGATGAAATGTGAAGTTTATTATTGTTGATGTTGGTGATTGAAGTTGAAAAAAGAATACAGTGAATTGAGTAGAATAATATTGTGAAGATCAAGAAAAGGAAGTGTTAAAATTGATGTGTGAATTAGCAAGAAAGAGATCAAAAGATAGAGATTGAGTGAAGTAGATGTTTGAAAATGAAAATTATAGTGCTACAACCTAATAGATCATTTCACTATTACTTTCTTACCATTGTAGCAAAAAAATCACTTAACTGAGTGGACCTAACAGTCTTTTGAAATACTATATGGTAACATTTAATAGTAATATTTTGTAAGTCCTTTAGAGCATGCCACTCTTTAAAAATGTTAGGGAGTGATAAGGTCTATATGATCTAATAAGGGTAGATTAAAAATGTGGATTTTGTAGTGTATGATGAGTGTCAAAGGAAATTTTGCATGGAATGAGTGTTAACTGAGCCCACTTGATTACCAAAGGGAATCTGCAGAACAATAGTGTCTACCAAGTTCACTTGGCATACACAAGAAAGCTGAATGGAGCTAGTATTAACTGAGCTCACTTGGCAGCCAAAGGAAAGTCCTTTCTATGTTAGTATTGACCAAGTAGGGTTGAATAATGAAGGATTTTCTTGTAACAACTTATTGATTGTGTTGGATTATTTTGTTAATTATATCCGACTCAAGGGTTGATTAATGAATGTTTATAAGTGTATTTAAGCTGACTTGACAAGGTAAAACATATAAATATAAGGTCAAATTATGGGATTGAATCTATGAAGTGTGGAATTGAAGAAGATGAATAAAGGAAGCAAATTGAAAGGATAACAAAATATCCTGAGTTGACTGGTTGCAAAGTTTCATTTGATTAAGGAGGATCAAGTATTTAAGCTAGAATTGAGATCTAAAATCAACAAATAGAGTTTGCATCAACAATTAAGTTGTATCATTGTTACTCCCTAATAATTGTAGCAATGTATAAAATCTCTTAATAGAGTTAGCTTAACAACTATTCGCCAAATCTTCTAACAAGGTGGCATTTCTAGATTGAACTATCTAAAGACCTCTAACAAGGCCACTCCTAATAGTGTGATCTAAATCCTTTAATAGGATCACACCTAACTGTGTGTTTTGTAACCTTTAATAGGGTTGAACCATAACATGGCTCACTTCAGAAGAGTGAAAAATACTATTTAGTTACAATTGGTGGTTTTTCCCAAATTGGGTTTCCACATTAAATCCTCACGTCTCTTGTGTTCATGTTATTTGCTTTATAATTTTGAAACTAAGTTAATTAAGGTTAATCACATTAAACATCTTAAGAAGAGATTACTTTAGTGTTTGCTTAATTGAGTGATTTTAGTGCTAACCAAGTTACAACAGTATTTCACTTTCAACAGAGTTTTGATTTTGATTTGTATTGACATCTAAGGAATCTGAGATTTATTTTTGTGGTAACTGATTCACCCCTTCCCTCTTAGTTACTCCTCTTATATTTCCAACAATTGTTATTAGATCTTTTTGACGCTTACAAAAAAGGTTTCAAGAATCTAAGCTAAAGATCAAGATGTATTACAAAAGGGAGATCCCTAAGGTGAACAAAGATAAATTCTAGGCATGGCAAGAACTTATGAAGTTGTATTTGGAAACAATTGGAGACTCAGGTATAAACTATCTGAACACCAAGTATGTGGCACCTATTGGAACTATGACTATAGAAGAAATTATAGAAAAGAAGAATCATAACATTATGATGATTGATATTGCTTCAACTCTCAACTATGTTGAATTTGATGAAGTAAAAGATTGTGCTACTACTTATGAGATGTGGATCATACTGAAAGCTATTTATCGAGGTGATGACAATGCCAAGAGAGCCAATACAGAATGTCTCAGAGGTCAATGTGATCAAATGAAGATATAACCACTATTACATCATCAATTTTCACAGCTGGGGCTCTGATTACACACACTGGCTTTAATTCTTTCACTGTACTGTGCAATTTTCTCATCTTCTCTCATCTTCAAAATTACTAGGAAGATTGACTACATTTGAGTTAGATTTTGATAATTATGTTCCTAACTCTAGTAACCTTGAGTTTGCCTTCCAAGTCAATCTATCACTCAAGAAGAAAGCTACAAAGTCAAAAAGCAAGAAGCTTGATAGTGAAAATGATGATGGTTTTGATAGTGATCTTGAAGTCATTGAAGTATTGCTTGCAAGAAGATTTCCCAAGGGCAAAGGATAGTATAAAGCCAAAATTCCTTTGATTTGCTTTTCTTGTGAAGAAGTTGGTCACATTACTGCAAGGTATCCAAATAGAGAAGGCAAAGAAGAAAAGAAGAATAAAAAGTACAAAGGAAAGAAGGATTCCAAAAGCTACAAAAATAAAGGTAAGAAATCTTGTTACATTACTAAAGATTCTGATAGTAGTGAAGAAGATGAAATGGTGTACATTGCTATTAAAGATGAATCAGATGATGAGAATGATAACATGACCCTTATCTCACATGTTAACAAAAATTATACATGGATTATTTATAGTGGTTGTTCTTACCATATGATTGTGACAAGTCTAAATTTGAGAACTTGGTATACTATGATGGTGGAAGTGTTAGATTTGGCAATGATGAACCATATTATGTGAAAGGTAAAGGTTGTATTGCACTAACTAATGATCTTAGATGTGATAATGCTTATTGGGTCAAAGGACTGATGCATAACCTACTTAGTATATCTCAATTGAATAACATTAGATTCAAGGTATAATTCATGAATGGAAAGGCTAATTTGTTGGATGGGAAAGGAAAACTAGTTGGGACTAGCAAGAAAACTAAAGGTAATCAATTCTACTTAGATCTAACTATCAATTCATGTTTCATAGCTCACGTAGAAGAAAGATGGTTATGGCATAAAAGGTTGCATCATGTGAACTTTGATAACCTAGTCAAAATAAGCAAGATCAAAAGGATTAGAGGCATTCCAAAACTAAAAAAACGTGATATGGGCATGTGCAAGAACTGTCAAATTTGAAAGATGGGAAAGTTAAGTTTTAAAAGCAAAAGCTATCATTCAGAAGAAGTCTTGGAGCTGGTTCATACAAACCTTTGTAGTCCCATTGGCATACAAATCTACATTAGAGATAAGTACTTTATTTTGTTTGTTGATGATTATTCTAGGATGATGATAGTTATGTATTTGAAGGATAAATCAGAAACTTTTGAAAAGTTCAAATGGTATCTGGCTAGAGTCGAGAGATAAACAAGAAAGAAGTTGAAATGTTTAAGATTAGATAGTGAAGGAGAATTCATTTCTAATGAATTCAATAAATTTTGCAATGAAAGAGGAATTAAAAGATAGGTATCTACACCTGGTACACCTTAGTAGAATGGTATTGATGAAATAAGGAATAGATGAATCATGGATTGTGCAAGAACCCTAATGATAGAAAAGAACATTACTATCAAATACTGGAAAGAAGTAATGGACACTACAATTCACATATTGAATTGAGTTTAGTTTAAGAAGGATTCAAATAAAACACCTTTTGAATTATGGTATGGCTATAAACCCAGTGTGTGTTATTTGAAAGTATATGGATGCAAATGTTATATTCTAAAGGAGTCAAGAAAAGGAAAATTTAATGTTAAAAGTGATGAAGGCATATTCTTGGGATATTCCAATAAGAGTAAGGTATACAAATGTTTGAATCTATCTACTCACAAAGTTATAGAGAGTGAACATGTGAATATTGATGAGTTTGTAGAAAAGAATGAAGTAAAAAGAAGTAAGGAACTTAAATACTACATAAACTTTGTTTACTATGAGCCTGATACTGTACCTAAAAATTAAACAAGTGGGAATCATTTTTCTTCACCACTTGACTCTCTAAAATCCCTAGTTCAACCCAAGTTACAACTAGTGCAACCGGAGTTGAAGTTTGAAGGACTTGAGTCACAGTCATAAGAACCCAAGTTTCAACAAGTGAAAATTGAGTCATCTGATGGACATGGGTTATAGACAATGGGAACTGAGCATGATTCAAAAGATCATGGTGAACTTGGTGAATTTAGAAAGAAGGATCCCAAACTTGCTGGATATGTTAGAAGGCATCATGCACCTAAGAAAATCATTGGAGATTAGTCAATTGGTATTGTTGGAGTTCTTTCTGGTAAAGAACATACCAGGTAGATTTAAACCTGATACCAAGAACAAAGACCAGGGACAAGCCTAAGGATGAGCTAAATACTATAATCAGCAAGGCTAAATCTCAGTTCTGGACCAATTAATAGAGTCAACCAGACTCACTTCACTTTAGGCTCTGCTAAGCCAAGGCGGGCAAACCTAAGGGATTTGTCTGATTTATCTTGATACTTCACTGCAAGACTACCCTCTATAGCAGATATGGTCAATATTCTTCTTCAATTTGCTGGTAAATCTCCTGATTACAGCAGCTAATTATAATGAAGGAAAACAACCACAAATAAGCCATGGCCTACAATTCTAGTTCTTCAAAATATAAAATGGGAAATTGATATTCATTTTGATTTGGTTTCTCAGCATAACCAGGTATGCAACAACAGAGGACATGTATCCTTCAAGCTGACCAGTCCCTTATCCATTGGGCATCAACTAAATCTTCAACATATAGATGGATACCTAAAACATGCTCACATATTCAGGCATATAATCTATCTATTTGACTTGCAAATAGACATCAGTCTTCATAACAACTCTCGTACTTATGATGATATCCTCCTCATGTAACCCACAATCCTGTCAATGTAAACAAGCACTTACTTGGATTCTTTGTTCCAACAACAAGTTTATTGTGACATACAACCTTAAATGATTGCAACTGAGTTCAAGACCTTGGTTCTTAAGCACAAAACATTGCAAATAACAGAAGTAGGAGATGAGAATCAGAATGAAACTAATAAGGTTAAACTCTTTGCATAAATTTCATTAAAAATAATACATCATCTGCATACAAAAATTCAAAAGATACACAAAGAAGTGACTGTGTAATATATTTGTACTTCAAAAGGAATAAAACATGCTGTTCATAACAGGAAAACAATGAGAAAACTGGTATCACAACTGTGTGAAAACTCAAGAAATTGGAAACAGACTTGTGGTCTCACAATCTACCCCAAAATTTTCAAAAAATTGGAACATGGTATCACAACCCTCAGAAAATTTCAAAAGAATTGGAACCTGGTATCACAACCCTCAGAAAATTTCAAAAGAATTGGAACCTGTACAAAGAGTAGAAATGGGAGATATATAGGAAAGAAGATATCTCTAGAAGAATGATCTGCCGTTGACACCTGTCCCACTGAGAATGTCTTCATTTGGAGTTGCTGAAACTGATCTTCTTCCAACTACCTGCACTTTGAAAATCATAAATGATGACAAAATATCTGATATAATTCCACTTTTAATATGCAAATATCTCATGGAGAAAATATCAGAAGATCATCACAATCAGTACTAAGGCCCCTAAAATCTGATTTCAACATGTCATGTTTGATCTTTCGTGAAATGCAACTTGTGCTGCTGTTACCAAGATCATAACTGCTCCAACTGCATTGAAAACCATCTAATCAATCTTGAAACTTGTCAGAGAAGTTAAGAATGATGAAAAATCCCTATGTCTGGTTGCAATTTCATCTGCAACATTAAATTTCCACCTTTCACTATGAAGATCTTGAAATCAAAAAAGCTCCTGTAGCTAGTTCCTGCTGATACCTGTGCAAATTCTGACTACAAAAATAGAAAGATCGCTCTTTCCCGATTCCAATAGTATATTACACTCCATATTTTGGATCAAAATAGCTCCCTGAAGATTATACTGAAAATCAGGCTCCCCGGGTAGTACATAACCAATTAAAATGAAAAATTTAAAAGTTCATATAGTGAAAACTATATAAAACTTAAAAATAAATCAAATCTAAATTTAAAAATTTGGGCATTCAAATCATTTGCAATCTTGATTTTATATCATTTTCCTTTCTCCCCTTACCCCTCCAAACTGTTTATGACACTTGGCGAATTCCCATTGGGCCATCATCATTTAAAATGCCATTAATTAATTAAATTTTTTCATTTCCTGTAGCTCCTTATTTCTCAAGATTTCCTTATGGCCCATCATAGCATCACTGGCTCAAATCCAACCCCCTCTGATCATACGACAAAGGAAAACTCGTAGCGTCGGGCTGCTTCATTCTTGGGCCTCCGATCATACGATGGAGCCATAGCATTGTGCGGCCTTAAAAATTTTGCCCCGATCATACGATGGAGCCGTATGGTCGGGGACCTTTATATCTCTGCCTACGACAATATGAGAGCATCGAAATATCGCACATCACCAAGGCCGGACCCCCGATCACACGGCATAGTCGTGACATCGTAGGACTCCAAACCACATCCCCCGATCTCTCGATGGGGTCAAAATTTTGTTGACCATCGATGGGGCCCTCCATGTGAGCAGCGAACTCACAGATAATGTGTCTTTCAAAGATAGCTAAAGGAGTGACCGCTTGGGTACTAAAACACTTAAAAGTGTCCAGTTCGGATGCATATGGGACAAAAACAATTGACTTATCCCTTTCTCACCCTGACGTTTTTCTTCCTATAGATGGTATCCTCTGTTGCATCTTTATCTACAAATTGTGTCTTTGTTTTGTGATGTGCTTGGAAGTCAAGCTAGGTGTCATATCTCCTCTACAAAAATGTGGAGACCCATCACATGCCCCTGCAAAAACTTGGACCTTCCCCTTCTCATGCTGAAGCTTCCATATGGCGTGATGCAGGTAGATGCGTTTGTTTAATCGACCACCAAGCTACTTGTAGCTGCTATCATGCCTTGCCTCATGCAAAAAAAATGAGTTTCCTTGATCACTACAAACGCTGACCCTCTATTGGTGCCCCTGCCTCTTATGGCTTCATCTCCATTTTGCAACCAAAAACATGGTCCCTACAAAAACGTGAATGATCCCCTTGTTGAAGCTTGGGTGAACTGACGGTGACTGCTCCTACTCAAATTTCAAATTTAGTTTTGCCAACACAGGTCTCCAATTCCATTTGCCTCTAAAAAGGTAGCACACCATTATCCTCTTGGAATAATCATTAATATTTAGAGCAAATAAAAAAAACATAGTTCCTTAAAAATAATGTGGTAGAAGAACCACATTGGCATGTTCATTTTGCAAATCTTGCTTGAACTCACTGGAATCCATTTGACAACAAAATCAACACTTAAAACTCATTTATAACATTTTCGCATCACTGTGAATTTTGTATCAACAGGCCTGTTGCCTGGCTTTAAAAACTATCAAAATCACTTGATCGGGCTCCGAAACTCAAGATCTATCATCTCTCCAATATGTTTAGCAAGCCTGCCAAATATCGTTGCATGACGACATTGGAGTCAAAAGATATTGACCTCCGAAGTTGCCAACTTAAAACTACATGCAGAATAACGTGTCAAAAAGATGGAAATTGCGTTTGGTTTGAGCCTTGAAAACTAGGCAAATGGATGTTTGAGGTGACAAAAATTGGGGCATTTGTACTTTGTCATGAGGAGAATGTAATTTTGTGATTAGGACTTGTGAAAAATCATGAGGCAAAATTGACGAGCGTCTGAAGATGGCTACTTGGAATTGCAGGATAGTGAACATCAGTAAAACAATATTTTTTGCGAATGGAATGACCCTAGAAAGGTGTGAAGATGGATTCGTTAGAATTTGAAAAATGACACAGTCAAAGTATTTTTAGAGTAGAATGTAGGGGAACAAACCATTTGGTCCTACCAATCACGGGCACAAAGATATGATGCTTGAAACAGGGCTCCCAATCAATTTGCACCTTCTGAATACCAGTGAAACTTTAAAAATTGCAAATGGAATTGTGTTTGAAAACTGATCAAACAGATTCGTCATACCTTGGAAATTGAAACATAGGTTCTTGGATATGGATACTAAACTTCCCCAAAGTGGCGAGCCATGAAACATAATTGGGTGAAAGATATTCAAAGGAAAATTGGGCTCTGTGTCGCTGTTTGACACTCAGGCAGGAAATGCAGAACTGAGAACCACTCAAAAAGGAACTTTGCTGAATGGCTCGGGATATCAGTTTAACATTACGAAACATATGTGTAGGCTAAATGAAGGGTGTTAGAAACATAAAACACCATTTAGGCCTTATTTCCACATCCGGGTACACAAGCATGAAAAGCATTTATAGGGGTTCGAAGTAACTCAAAATTTGGAATAGGCACTCAAAACAGGATGCAATTTTGAGTGCCACCAGGTATAATGACAAGGAAAAAATTAAAAGGTACATGTTTTCTTACTAAATTTGAACCTCTATCTTTCAAAGATGCATTAGAGAATGAAAGTTGGATAGAAGACATAAATGAAAAAATTGATCAGATAGAAAGGAACAAAACTTGGACTCTTATTCCTACCCAAGGCTAAGAATGTAATAATTGGCACAAAATGGGTATTTAGAAATAAATTCATTGAAAATGGAGAAGTTTCAAGAAACAAGGCAAGGTAGTTTGCAAGGGTTATGCTCAAGAGGAAGGTATTGATTATGGAGTAACTTTTTCTCTTGTTGCTATACTTAAAGGTGTTAGAACACTCCTTGCATTTACAGCACACAAAGGATTCAAAGTATATTAGATGGATGTGAAATCAACAGTCTTGAATGGAATCTTAGAAGAGGAAGTCTACATTGAGAAACTAGAAGGTTTTGTTGATCCTAGCAAAAGGGAGATGATTTACAGATTACACAAAGCTTTGTATGGTCTCAAACGAGCCCCTAGATCATGGTATGAAAGGTTGTATAATTATCTTGTTAAGATTGGTTTTCAAAGAACTAATGATAACAACAACCTATACTTCAAAGAAGGACTAGATAAGAAGATTGTGTTGGCAAAAATCTTTGTGGATGATACATTATTCACTGGAAATGTTGACTTGTCTAATTTTTTTTTCTAATGAAATGAGTAAGGAATTTGAAATGCCAATATTTGGAGGGATCAAATTTTTTGTTGGCCTAAAAATTCAATAGATGAAGCATGGTATCTATATTACACAGTCAAAATACATCAAGGAGATACTAAAGAAATTTGGAATGGAGGATTGTATACCAGTTGGAACACCTATGTCTATTGGACATAAGCTTTCAAAAGAGGATAATTCCAAAGAGGTAGATTAGACTACTTACATATCAATGATTGGAAAACTTTAGTATGTGGCACACACAAGACTTGATATAGCACTAGCAATTGGTGTGGTGGCTAGATTCTCTGCTAATCCTAAAGAAAATCATATGATGGCAATCAAAAGAATAATGAGGTATCTAAAAGGTATTGAAGAGTATCATTTATGGTATATGAAAGGAAGAAACTTTGATTCAATAGCATTCACTAATGCATATTGGGTAGGAAGTTTTGATGATAGAAAGAACACTAGTGTAGGAGCACTTTTTCTTGGAAAAGGCTAGTATCTTGGACAAGAAAGAAGCATAACTATATCTCTTATTCTACAACAGAAGCAAAATATGTTATTGCAATAGTCAATTGTTCCAATAATTTATAGTTCAAGCAACTATTGTCAAGGATGAAGGATGAGATGAAGGATCCAGTTGTTATCTTATGTGATAACACTAGTGAAATTAACATTTCCAAGAATCTTGTAATGCATACCAAAACCAAGAACATTGCAATAAAGTATCATTTCTTGAGAGAATTGGTGCAAGACAAGGAAGTAAGATTGGAATATGTGAATACAAAAGAATAGATTGCAGACATATTCACCAAGCCATTACCTAAGGATGGATTTTTGTATGTAAGAGGTAAGCTAGGGGTCATTCCCCCATCTAAAGCTCACTAATCAGATTTGAGTAATGCATCAACCAAGCATGTTGAAGATTAGTCAAGTTGATGCAGTATTGAAAAGAGTAGATTGCATATGAATCAGTACATTGGATACATGAAAAATACATTGATTGTTATCTTTGGCATGAGATGTCAAAGAGGGAGAGTTTATATATCATATATCAAGAGAATTTTTTCCTAAATATTTCAAGATATCATAGAGGGAGAAATTGTTCACAGAGAGAAGTAGCAGTCATCAGAGATTGATAATAGAGGGAGTTCTCATGGATGAGAACCAGAATGAAACTAAGGATATTATCTTTACTTCTATTTTTCTCCAAAATTTCTATGTATCATGACATGTTGTGTTTCCATCAATGCCAAAGAGGGAGATTGTTGGATATAATCATTCAATTATATGTTGTCTTCGATGTTACATAATTTTCAAATATATGACAAAAAAATCAACGTATCCCAAGCTCACTTGGGAGTCAAAGGATTTTGTAGTGTATGATGAGCATCAAATTAAAGTCTATATGGAATGAGTGTTAACTAAGCTCACTTAGTTACCAAAGGGAATCTATATAAAGACAGTGTCTACTAAGTTCACTCGATAGACAAAGGAAAGATGAAGGGAGCAAGTGTTAACCAAGCTCACTTGATAGCCAAAGGAAAGTCTTTTATGTGTTAGTATTGATCGAGCAAGGTTAGTTAATGAAGGATTTTCTTGTATAACCATATCGAGTCTATTGGATTATTTTGTTAATTCTAGCTGACTCAAGAATTTATTATTGAATGTTTATAAGTGTATTCAAGCCAATTTGACAAGGTAAAATATATAAATATAAGCTAAAGTTGTGGGATTGAATGTATGAAGTGTGGAATTGAAGAATATGAATAAAGGAAGTGAATTGAAAGGATAACATAATATCATGACTTGACTAAGATGCAGAGTTTCATCTAATCAAGAAGTATCAAGTATTCAAGTTAGAATTGAGATCTGAAATCAACAAATAAAGTTTGCATCAACAATCAGGTCATGGTCATTGTCACTCTCTAATAATTATAACATTGCATAAAATCTCTTAACAGAGTTAGCTTAACAACTATTTGCCAAATCCTCTAACAAGATGCCATTTCTAGATTAAAGTGTGTAAAGACCTCTAACAAGGCCACTCCTAATAGGGTGGTCTAAATCCTTTAACATGGTTGGCTCCTAATAGGGTTCACTTCAGAAGAGTGGAAAACAATAACTAGTTACAATTGGTGGTTTTTCCCAAATTGGGTTTTCATTTTAAATCCTCATTTCTCTTGTGTTTATGTTATTTTCTTCATGATTAAATCCTCCAACAGAAGATATACCCAAATTACCAACAAATATCTCCTATAATATTTCTTACACACTAGTCTGCTACCAGTCTTAACCAAATAAAATCTAACACTCATCCAGTACTCCATATAAATGAAATCAAACATAGATGTAGCATCTACACTCATACATGAACATAATCCTAAGCTATCATACCTTAACCTATTCTATGCCAAATTCAATGACTCAATAAACCTGTGCAATATAAATAATCTTTGTCTATCATGAACTCAAACATATATGTTTTAATCAATGAAAGACCTCTCATGAATACAACACATAACCAACATATCCATGTACCAACCATATTTGTAGTCCTAACAATCTCCCCCTTTGGTATTGATGGAAATATATGATGAAAAACCATAAATGCCAAATAATTTTCTAAATTTCTTCAACATATATAGCCCCCTAACAATTTGTCATTTAAATTATTATTTTTTGAATATCTTCATGCTCTAATATACCAATGATTCTTCTCTTTCTATAATATTCCCCTTTGGGGAATCTCTCCCACTTTGACATTAATACTCTTTGTATCTCTTCGAACTTAAGATTTTTCACCACATCTCTCTCCCTTTTACACTGATGATAATGATGTCAATATGCCAAGTAGAGAATCTTAAGTGCAATCATTATTGAATCTAGCCAATCTGAAAATGATACCAAGTGTCAATAGAAACTATTATACCAAAAACATTACACAAGAATTCTTAAGTTAACTCTGCTTTATGTGAGCACTCCCTAATAGGAGAAATACCTCAAGATGTATAAGTAGTGCTCTGATTGTACTGGATTGAAGCACTCTTGAATTTGGTTAGGCGATAAAGGGAGACACTTTAATAAGATGAAAATCTTCATTTTTTTGGTCTACTAAGACATTCAAATATGTATGTGAGGTAAAGAGGGAAATTCTTGATAAGATTCCTCTTTATAATCCAAATTAGATTAACTAAGACCCATAGGAGAAAGGGGGCCAATTACAAATTTGAATTATAAAGGAGAATGCAATACAATGAAATAGACTCTTTCTGTTGGAAATATAAGAGGAGTAATTAAGAGGAGAGGGGTGAATCAGTTACCACTAAAATAAATCCTAGATCCCTTAGCTGTCAGTACAAAATAAACTCTTGAATAACTGAACTTTGTTGATGCTCAACAAACACACTGAGAATGTTGTAACTCGATAAATATTGAATGTGCTTGCCAAAAACATAACATGAAAGTCTTAAGATGTCATCTGTGATCACTTATTACTTTAACTTAGTTGCAAACATATAAAAGAAATAGCATGAACACATTTGACACCAAGATTTAACATGGAAACCCAATTTGGGAAAAACCACCAATTGCAACCAGTTACTCACTCTTCTAAAGTGAGCCTTGTTAGGAGCCAACCCTATTAAAGGTTATAAAACACACTGTTAGGTGTGACCCTATTAGAGTATTTAATCACTCGATTAGGAGTGGCCTTGTTAGAGGTCTTTAAACACTTCAATAGAAATGCCACCTTGTTAGAGGATTTACAAATAGTTATTAAACCAACTTTGTTAAGAGATTTAGATCATTGCTATAGTGGTTAAAGAGAGTAACAATGACATGACTTGATTTGGATGAAACTAAATTGCTGATTATAGATCTTAATTCTGGCTTATACTTGATCCTTCCTGATTGAATGTATCTTTTAAGCTTCACAAGGATAAACTACTTTATCCTTCTAATTCACTTCCTTTCAGCATCATTAGATCTTCAAAAATCTTCCATGGATTCACATCATTCACAATTTCTAATCCTCAACTTGACCTTTTATTTATATATTTCATATTGTCAAGTTGGCTCAAATACAACTTAGAATAATTAATATTCATCTTCTCAGTTAGCTAGAACCAATAGATAAATCAATTGAACTCAATATGCCAAAACAAGAAAATCTTTTGTTAGCCGACCCTTCTCGGTAGACACTAACTCATAAATGATTTTCTTGTGTTAACCAAGTGAACTCGGCCAACACTACATACTCACAAAGTTCATTTGGTAACCAAGTGAGCTTAGTTAACACTAGTTCCATCCAACATTTCCTTCATTAATTGAGTGAGCTTAGTTAACCCTCATTTTCCGTAGAGATTCCTTTGGTAGAAACTGCCTTCTAAACTAGGAAAACTATGGAACACTCGGTAGACATAGAAAACTATCTTTAATGACCGAGTGAGCTCGACATACACTGATTGGAAATGATATGACATTTTTTGTAACATCAAAGACAATACATAATTAATCAATTGTTCCAACAATCTCCCTCTTCGACATTGATGGTAACACAACATGTCATAGTACGATGAAATTTTTAAAACAAGAATAAAGTAAAGTAACATATCCTTAGTTTCATTTTGATTTTCATCCATGAGAACTTCCTCTATCAGTGTGAAGTCTTCCTGCCTTAAATTTCTCCCTCTGTTAGAATACTTCTTTTGATGCTTCCAGGTTCATTCTCCCTGTTTAACATCTCTTCTTTCTATTTACAAGATTTCTATGACAACAAAATTTTCACAAAATTTCTATGTGATATGACAAAATTTTTCTCCCTCTTTGACATCTCATGCCAAAGACAATATTTAGTGATTATCAATGTACCTCAAGTACTAATTCATTTGCAATATACTCTTATCAATTTTGCACCAACTGATTGATCTTCAACATGCTCTAGTTGATGCATCACTAAAATTCATTTAGTGAGATTCAAATAGAGGAATGAACCCTAGCTTACCTCTTAGATATAGAAATGCATCCTTAGGTAATGACTTGGTGAATATGTTTGCAATTTTTTCTTTTGTAGTTACATATTCCAATCTAACTTCTTTATCTTGTACCAATTCTCTCAAGAAATGATATTTTATAGCAATGTTTTTTGTTTTGGTATGCATCACTAGATTCTTTGATATATTTATTTCACTGGAGTTATCACAATATATAACTACTGGATCCTTGATCTCTATCTTCATACCTGCCATCAATTGTTTAAACCAAACAATATTAGAACAATTAACTTTTGCTACCATATATTCTACCTCTGCTGTGAACTGGGAGATACAATTTTGTTTCTTGCTTGTCCAAGACTTTATTCTTTTACTAAGAAAGAATGCTCCACCATTAGTGCTTTTTCTGTCACAATACTTCCTACCCAATCAACATCTATGAATACTTTTAAGTCCGAATTGCCTCCTATTTTGTACCATAAACCATAATCTTCAGTAAATTTTAGATATATCATGATTATTTTAACTACCATCATGTGACTTTATTCAAGATTTGCTGAGAATCTTGCCATTGTATTGACTACTAATGCAATATCAGGCCTTGTATGCACTACATACTATAATTTTCCAATCATTGATCTGTATGTGGTCTGATCTACCTCTTTGGGATCATCATTTTTAGAAATCTTATGTCCAGTAAACATAGGGGTTCTAACTGGTCTTGAGTCTTCCATTTCAAATTTATTTAGTATCTCCTTGATATATTTAGATTGAGTAATGTAGATATCATTTTTCTTTTGTTGAATCTGCAATCCAACAAAGAATTTTATCTCACCAAACATAGACATGTCAAATTTTTTAATCATTTCTTTAGAAAATGCCTTGCACAAGTCATCATTTCCTATGATTAAAGTATCATCAACAAATATTTCTGCCAACACAATCTTTTTGTTTGGTCCTTCTTTGATATACAGACTACTGTTATCATTTGATCTTTGAAAACCAATCTATACCAAGTAGTTATGAAGTCTTTTATACCAAGCTCTAGGAGCTTGCTTAAGGCCATATAATTCCTTATGTAATTTATAGACCATGTTCTTTTTACTAGGATCTACAAAACCTTCTGGTTTTTCAATGTAGACTTCCTCATCAAGAATTCCACTCAATAATGTAGATTTTACATCTATTTGATAAACTTTAAATCCTCTGTGAGCTGCATATGCTAGTAAAATTCTAACTCCTTCCAATCTTGCAATAGGAGAAAAAGTTTCACCATATTCAATACCTTCTTCTTGGGAATAGCCTTTACATACCAACCTTGCTTTATTTTTGGATACTTCTCCATCTTCATTTAGCTTATTTCTGAATACCCACTTTGTGTCAATTACATTTTTATCCTTGGGTCTTAGAACAAGAGTCCAAGTTTTTTTCTTTTCTATTTGTTATATTTCTTCATTCATTGCTTCAATCCAACTTTCATTTTCCAAATCATCTTTAACATTTCTAAGTTCAAATTCAGCAAGTAAACATATATACCTTTCAATTTTTTTCTTGTCATTGTTCCATCTGATTTGTCTCCAATGATCTAATTAGGTGCATGATGCCTTCTAAAATATCTTGCTAATATAGGTTATTTGGATTTGGAGTATGTTTCATTTCATCATGAACTTCAGTATTAAGCTTAGGTCCCACTATTTGTGACTTGGGTTCATCAAGCTTGATTTTCTCTAGCTTGATAGCCTCTAACTGCAACTTGGGTCCTTCAGAATGTAACTCAAATTTCTCTAACTGCAACTTGGTAGTTGTTAGAGATTGTGGGGACTCAGGAGGTGAAGCCTCCTTTCTTATAGATATATTTGGTAGGGTATCAAGTTCATAGTAAACAAATCTTTTATAATCCTTTGGCTCTTTGTTGCTTTCTTCTTCACTCTTTTTTGCAAACTCATCAATTCTTACATGTGCAATTTCTATGATTTTATGAGTAGACAAATTTAAACACTTGTATGCTTTAATTTTGCATGAATATCCTAAGAATTTTCCTTTTCTAGATTCTTTCAAGATATAACATTCACTACCAAATACTTTGAAGTAAATTAAATTAGGTTTGTAGCCATACCATAGTTCATAAGGAGTTTTATTTGAGTCGTTCTACAACTATACTCTGTTCAAGCTATGAATTGCAGTGTTGATTACTTCCTTCCAATATTTGATGGAAACATTCTTTTCTATCATCAATGTTCTTGCACAATCCATGATGGATCTATTTATTCTTTTATCTATAACATTCTTCTAAGGTGTACCAAGAGCTGATATTTGTCTTTTAATTCTTTTTTCTATGTATAATTCATTGAATTCGTTGGATATGAATTCACCACCTCTATCTGATCTCAAAAATTTCAATCTCAAACATTTCAATTTATTTCTAGTTTCTTTTTCTACTCTTGCCTAATACCACTTGAATTTTTGAAAGACTTCTGCTTTTTCTTTTAGATACATTATAGTCATCATTCTAGAATAATCATCAATGAAAAGAATGAAAAGATAATATCCACTATAATTTTCTATTCCAATAGGTCCACATAAATTTGTATGCACAAGCTCTAATACTTCATTAGAATGATAGTTCTTGCTTTTTAAACTAGTCTTTCCCATCTTACCAATTGGACAATTTTTCCATACACCCATATCAAGTTTCCTCGAGCTAGGAATACCTCTTACTCTTCCATGTTTGCTTATCTTAACTAGGTTATCAAAGTTTACATGACATAATATTTTGTGCCATAACCAACTTTCTTCTACTTGAGCAATAAAACATGAACTTTCACTGAGATCAAGATAAAATAGATTACCTTTTGTTTGTTTTCCAGATCCAACTAGATTTCCTTTTCCATCCAGTAGTTTGGCTTTCCCATTCATAAATTCTACCTCTAATCCAATGTTATTCAACTGTGCCACACTTAGTAGATTATGCTTTATTCCTTCAACCCAATAAGCATTATCACATATAAGTTCATTGGTCAAAGAGATACATCCTCTTCCTTTTATGCAACAAGGTTCATTGTTTCGAAATCTCACACTACCACCATCATAATATTCCATGTACTCAAATTGTGTTTTATCTCTAGTCATATAATGTGAGCAGCCACTGGCAATAATCCAAGTATCATTTTTGCTAACATGAGAGGTAAGTGCCATCCTATTTCCTTCTGTTGGAAATATTCAAGACTATGCTAAGTTACTAAGAGGGGAAGGGTGAATCAGTAACTTCTAAAGCTTTACCAATTTCAATTCTTAATCCAATAAATCCATTACGATTTAATTCATCATATCTAATCTAATTGCATGCATGAGAAACTGAAAACATGAAAGCATCCATAACACTTGAATACAAAGATTTGGTGACCCAAAAACCTTCCAAATAGAAAGTAAAATTGTGGTGGGGATGATACCCACAAACTTTAATACTAAAACATAAAGTTGGCCTGTTAAGGCTTGCATTGATCACTTCTAATGATCTACCCTATTAGGAGCAATTAGGACTGCTAGGTGTATGTGTGAAATGTGGGCCTCAGATCCTATAAAGACTTCAACATGGTCATTACTTGCAAGATCATCCCAGAATAAACATTGGATTATTTATCTGAAAAGTCTAACAAAGTGACCTGTTGCCTTCTAACTAGAAGGATTATGCCTTTTCTCTCAGAATGAGAAGCAGGAAACTAGACCTCTAGAATGAAAGATTCATGCAACTAAATGTAAGTGCAATTAATCTAGATGAGGGATGCAATTGTTAATTTAATAAATGAAGAAACATGCTATGCTAAATGAATGCATTTTAAAGCTAATATGAGATTGCAATGTAAGAATTAAACTAAGAATGCAAGAATAAATTGAGTCAATATTTTTGTATAAGTTTGACACGAATTCCCAATTTTCAACCTTTTTAAAGAGGAATGAAGAGCTTTTTTTATAGAATCCAAGAGGTGATCGATGATCGAGATTAATCAGAATGGATGATCAAGATTGAAGAGGAGAGCCAGTCATAAAGGAAACTTCCTAATGAAAAGAGAGTTAACTGGTTGCCTTTGAGTGATAAAAGGAGTTAACTAGTTCCTTTTTGAGTGATAAAAGGAGTTAATTGATTCTTTTTTGAGTGATAAAAGGAGTTAACTAATTCCTTTTTGAGTGATAAAAAGAGTTAACTGATTCCTTTTTGAGTGATAAAAAGAGTTAACTGATTCCTTTTTGAGTGATAAAAGGAGCTAAATGATTAATTTTTGAGTGATAAAAGGAGTTAAATGATCACCTTTTTGAGAATATTTAATTTAATAGAATAGAATATGACCTCATAAATGGATAATTTTAATTAATTTAATAATTAAATTCAATAATTAAAAAGAGGAGATATCTTATTAAATTAAATGTATTTAATTCCTTTATACATTAGCTAAAGAGGTAATTTTAATTTAATAAAAGTAGAACACTTATAATTAAAGCAAATTAAATCAATAGGTTTATGTAGCTAATTTGAGTCGATATTTAGGAATTAAATAAATAATATGATTAATGCAGATTAGGATTTTATGCATTTGACACCTAGGTCAAGTAGCGATTATCAAAATTAGAATTGCCTAGTAAAATAGGACTTAGGAATAATTGAATAAACCAAAGTTGGTTAATATGGAAATGTGCCAATTTTGGGGCATTACATTTTCCCCTCTTTGAATGAATGTGCAAGCAACACGTTTGATTCAAAGAAATTAGAAGTATAGATCAAGAAATGAGATTGGTTCTAAAATTGATGGTACTGAGACCAATTGATTAGCTTTTAAAGGTTATCTCCAGAATGAAACTTAACCCTAAAGGATCCAGATAGAACACCTAGTTACCAAAGTTGATTGTATAAAGATTGTCAAATTTTATAGAATTGTTCCCAGAATGAGACTCAACTCTCAAGAGTCAGGGTTTAGATTGTCCCGATACCTGTCCATTAAAAGATGACAAGATTAAAGATGATTCATAGAATTATCCCTAGAACGAGGCTTAATCCTTAGCAAGAGTTAGGATTATCTCTAGATCAAAGCTTAATCCTTAGCAAGAATTTGGAATTATCTCTAGAACATAGCTTAATCCCCCAAAGTCTAGATGGAACACTTGAATACTGGTCCATAAAAGATAGTAAGATCCAATCATGAGTCATAGAATCATCTTTGGAATGAGGCTTGATCCTCAAGAGTTAGGGTTTAGACTATCTTGATACCTATCTATCAAACTCTGATCAGAAATGTTATAAGATGTGATTTGCAGATCAAAAGATGAGATAGATAACATAGAAACTAGATAGAAGGGAGCAAGATGCCCCAAGTGATAAGATGCCTTGAGTGATGAGGACATAAGATTTAGATTAAGTTGAAATTAAGATTTAATGATGTAATCATCCTACCCCCTCGAAAGCGAAATTAAAGATGACACACCATAAATGTGATGTAGCGCAATATGTCAAAAGATACTTAAGAAATTCGAGATTTAGAAGAACATAAAAGAGATCAGAATGATCAGAAGAAATATAAAAGAGATCAAAGCGATTTGAAGAAATATAGAAGAGATTAGAATGATCAAAAGAATATAGAAGAGATTAGAATGATCTAAAGAAAAATAGAGGAGATCAAAATGATCAGAAGAATTTAGAAGAGATTAGAACGATCTAAAAAAATATAGAAGAGATCAGAATGATCAGAAGAATTTAGAAGAGACCAGAATGATTTGAAGAAATATAGAAGAGATCAAAATGATCTAAAGAAATATAGAAGAGATTAGAACAATTAGAAGAAATATAGAAGCCAATTTGAAGTGATTTCGAGGTCTAAAAGACCAATTTTGACCAAAGTTTGACTAGATTTGACCAAATTTGACTTTTTCCAAAAATTTTGGAAAATTTGAAGAAAGCGTGATTTGAAAAGGTTTCAAGATTCATAAAGTATCAGTAAAAAATGGATTACACAAGCGTTCGATCGCGTCAGTCCCAAAATTTTAGAATGTGATTTTCAGCTATTTAAGTGTGTCAGGTTTCAAATTCAATCTCAAAAATGGATTCAGAGCAGTCAAAGTAGCCAAGAGGGTGATTAATCAATCATTTTTGTAGTCATGAAGAAACATGATACTTTGAAGAAGTCGACAATCCCACATCACAAAGGATGCAAGTAAATCAATGATCGAACTTATGCAAGCAGAATATGCAATACAACCCTATGCTAGATGCAACCTTAAACTACATGTAACCCTAGGTCTAGTTACCAAGCTTCAAAAATTTTCATCACTGAGAATATAGTGAAAACCCATATGTCATATAATTCCTACTGATATTAAAATCATGGAAATTTGAATAAAACATATGTTCTAGTTTTGTCGAGATTAAATGTAAGCATTTGAGGCACAAGAAGCTAGAATGACCAAAACATTTTTCTCTTATAATATAGCAAGTGAACATAAGCATCAAAGCATAAATGATAGGATGAGCAGAATGTGTCTTGCATGTAGACACACTAGACACACGGGAGATCCCTCTTATGCTAAGTAATCAGTAAGTATTCTATCCACAATGACCCTTGTGTCCATAACCTGAGACAGAAGTTTCCATATATACTCATAGTGACCCATACATTCACTTATTAGGATGAGTATTATTATTTACTATAGCATAAAGAGTTCGCTCCAACAAGCAAGGAGAAGAACCAACCTCATTGATTTATCCATATAAATGGAGTCGAGTTATACATGGCCATCCAATACAAGATGAAGGCTCTTATAGTGGATACCCCATTTATATGTATACCTCAGATCATTAAAACTAAACCAAAAATAGAAAGCAAAGAAAAGATCATGCCCCCATTCCTTGCTTCTCTAGTTGAAAATGACATCATTGAGTTGCTCAAGGAGACATGATAAAGAAAAAACAAAGAAAACAAAGAAAAGGTCAATACATTTAAAACAAATTCATATTTTCTAGTTCAGTTTTCATGTTATAGGATTGATGTCAAGTGTCAATGTTTAGAACATATATGAAAGAAATATCTTTAGTAGGAGGACGATAGTAGATAGACATAGTCAGAATAATTGGTGACTGAAGTCAAAGAGGATTCTTCAATAAGAAAAATCTTGATAGTAAATTGAGCGACAATATACAAACATAGTTAGGAAAACTGGCAACTAATGCAAGAGAGATCTTGCAATCTCTAAGTGACACTAGTGAGAGTAGATAGGCATAGTTAGAACAATTGGTGACTAACGTGAGAGATTTTTTGTAAGAGAAATCTCTAAGTGACACTTGCGACAATAGACAGACACAGTTAGAACAACTGGTGACTAACACGAGAGATATCTTCCATGAGAGGAATCTCTAAGTGACACTAGCAATAGTAGACAAACGTTGTTAGAAAAACTAGTGACTAACATAAGAGATGTTCTGTGAGAGGAATCTCTAAGTGACACTTGCAATAGTAGACAGACACAGTTAAAACAACTAGTGATAGATGCAAGAAATATCTTCCATGAGAGGAATCTCTAAATGACACTAGTGACAATAGACAAATGTAGTTAAAATAACTGGTGACTGATGCGAGAGATGTTCCATGAGAGGAATATCTAAGTGACACTTGTGTCAGTATAAAAACATAGTTTGAACAACTGGTGACTGATGTGAGAGATATCTTCCACGAGAGGAATCTAAGTGACACTAGCGATAGTAGATAGACATAGTTAGAACAACTAGTGACTGATGCAAGAGACTCCTATGACACTGCAAGGTTTACCCCCAAGCTATGACAAGATTCAATCCATGGATACATGAGTGAAAGAAGAAAACAAAAATAGGAAAGCAACTATTCAAGAGCCAGCAGATGTGCTATGAGATATGGCAGCTAAACAAGAGGTGCCTGTTTACCAAGTTTTCACCTTCTTGGCAGAGATTCTATTTTTTTGCTACCATGATGTCTATTTCCAAGTTTCCATCAATGGCACTTTTTTTGTTTTTCAATTTTTTTGTATTTTCTTCTTTTTTTGATTTATTTCATATTTTTGAATCTTTCAATTTTTTTTTGGTATTACTGAGGTGCCTATTGCTAGGTTTTTACCAAGGTAATAATTTTTTTAGGACATTTTTCAATTTTTAGATTTTTTCAGGACATTTAAATATATACAACGAGCTTCTATGATCAGATCAACTATTGAACTGCTTTAGGTGGAGAGTGTTCATGGGCTCTTTGAGCACCTCTCCCTCGACTGTAGAAAGTTGGTAAGCACCAGATCCAAACACCACAGTAACTATGTATGGACCAAGCTAGTTAGGTTCAAACTTCCCCTTTTGTACTCATTTTTGTTGACTCTAAGGGCTTTCTCTCAAAATGAGATTACTCAGTTGGAAGTCACGTGGCTTAACTTTCTTATTGTAAGTTCCATACATACGTTGTTGATGAGCTTGGAGATGATTGCACACCACTTGCCAACGTTCATCTAATAGTTCCAACTCTTGAAGCTGAGATATACTATAGTCTTCATCAATGATGAGGCCTTTCATGGAGATTCTCAAAGTAGGAATCTCAACCTCAATGGGAAGCACAACATCTACTCCATATACTAAAGAAAAGGGCATTGTACCCATTGGAGTTCTGATACTTGTTCTGTAAGTCCATAAAGCCAAATTAATTTGAAGGTGCCAGTCCCTTCTAGATTTAACAACTGTGCAATGCAAAATCTTAAGGATTTCCTTGTTGGATGCTTTCGCTTGACCATTACCCTTGGGGTACCAATGTTGCATGATTCTAAACCTTTTACATAACTCCTTAAGATCCTTATTTTTAAATTGTCCTCCATTGTCAATAATAATGGAGGAAGGTACAACATATCTGCATATGATGTAATTCATAATGAAAAAAGGTACACTTTTTCCATTTTCTATGGAAAGAGGGACTGCCTCTACCCACTTAGTGAATTAGTCTATAGCGATAATGATAAACTTATGTTCATTTGAAGAAGATGGGTGAAAATGACCCATTAGATCAAAGACCCATTGTTGAAATCGCCATAGTGTAACAAATGGAATTAGATTTCTAGCTAGAGCATAAATCAAATTCCCATGGAGCTGAAATTTTTTGTAGGACTTAGCATATTTGATTGCCTCTTGCTCCATATTCGATCAATAGTAACCAACTCTAATAAGTTTACGAGCTAGTGTCAAGCCATTTGAGTGAGATTCGTAAATGCCCTCATGTACATCTACTAATGCACATTTGGACTCATTGGGTTCTAGAAACCTAAGGATTATTTCATCGAGACCTCTCCTAAACAAGTCATTAGCAATAATAACATACCACAAAGCATTACAAATAAGGTGACGTCTTTCATTCCAGGTTAGATTGTTTGGAATGATTTGGTCACGTAAGTAAGAGTATATGTGGTGGTAGCGAGATGAGTTGTGTCCTACAATAGAACATATAATCCTAGATGCAGGAGAGTCATAGGTAGGATAGAGTAATGTTTCCACTAGGAATTCATGTCGAAGATCATTTTTTGGCATATGTAACAAGGAAGCAAGAGTAGCCATGGTATCAACTGCTTTGTTGTCTGCCTGAGGAATCTATTGAAAAGTGATGTGAGTAAAGTATTTCTTCAAGTCATCCACCATGCATTTATAAGGAATCAATTTCTCATCCTTTGTCTCATATACATAATTGACATGGTTAATTATAAGCTGTAATAAACCAAAGATGTTTAATCGATCCACTCTCCATTCAACTACAATCTTCATGCGATTAATGAGAGCTTCATGCTCTCGATATTATTTGTACAAAGAAACAAAATCTTGTATGCCTTAGGTAGTGAGTACCTTTGTGGTGTGATGAACAAGAGTCTAGCACCTGATCCCTGTTGTGTGAATGAACAATTGAAGAACATCATCCAAGTTTGATGTGTAATTGTTAGAATTGATTCATCAAGAAAGTCAATGTTGAGTGGAAGAGTACTCTCCATTGGTGCTTTTGCTAACTTATTAGAAATTGCTTGTCCTTTGGTAGCCTTTCATTCAACATACTGAATGTCAAACTCACTTAGTATCATGACCCACTTAGTCAATCATCCTGTTAGAGCTACTTTACTGAATAAGTACTTTAGTGGATCAATTTTAGAACAAGTTGTGTAGTATGAGCAAGCATGTAGTGTCTCAAATTTTGAGAAGAAAAGACAATTGCCAAGCAAGCTTTCTCAATGATAGTATAATTCATTTCATAAGAAATTAGTGTATGACTCAGATAGTAGATAGCTCTTTCTTTGTTATCATTGTCTTCTTGTGCTAGCAAGATACATAGAGATGATTCTGTTGCTAAAATATACAAGATAAGAGACTTCCCATGAATAAGAGGCATCAAGATTGGTGGATTGACAAGGTATAGATTTATTTGTGTTAAGCTTTGCTTGCAATCTTGACTCTAGTTATATTTCACATTTTTATGCAGCGTCTTGGTAAAAGGTTGTGACCTATTTGCCAACTGTGAGATGAATCTGTGAATGGATTGAAATCTACCTTGTAAGCCCCTCATCTAAATGACATTACGAGGTGGAGGCATGTCCACGATTGCTTGAAATTTCTCTAGATCAACCTCAATTCCTTTTACAGACACAATGTAGCCAAGTAGTTTCCTAGATGTCACACTAAATGCACACTTCTTGAGGTTAAGTCTCAGACTAAAATTTTCCATGTGATCCAAGATAGGTCCCAAATCTTGAAGATGAGTATTGCATTTTGCACTCTTAACTAAGGTATCATCAACATAATCCTCCATTGTTTTATGCAACATGTCATGAAAAATTGTAGTAACTACCCTTTGATATGTCACACCCAGATTTTTCAAGCCAAATAGCTTCACATTCCAGCAGAAAGTTCCCCATGCACAAGTGAAAGTAGTATTTTCTTGATCTTCCAATGCAATTTTGATCTGATTATAACAAAAAAATCCATCCATGAGTGAGTACATTTCATATCCTGCTATCATATCCACTATCATATCAATGTTGGGGAGTGGAAAATCATCCTTTGGACATGCTAAGTTTAGATCTTGAAAATATGTACAGAATTTAATAGATTTGTCATGCTTAGAGACTAGAATGATGTTTGATATCCATTCAACATAATCAATAGCTTCGATGAAACCAAATTTCAAAAGCTTTTCCAATTTAGCTTTGACAAGGAATGCAACATGAGGATGCATTTTTCTAAGTTTTTGTTTAACTGGTTTAACTCCTGGTGTAATGGACAAGTGATGCATTATGAGATTAGGATCTAATCCCAACATGTTTAAATATGCCCATGCAAAGTTTATCTTTTTCTCTTGGATGAAGGAAATGAGTTCTTCCTTTTCCTCTAGAGACAACAACTGTGTAAGATATATCATGTGAGGATGTTCTTTTCTTCCAAAGTTGACCATGTACATTGGTTCTATCAACACTAATGATCTTTCCTAAAAATTACTAGGAAGTGCATCAAATATCTCATCTGCAGGCACCTCAAAGAGGTTTTCACCCTTCGATACATCTTTTGTTTTTACTTTTTAAGGTTCCAACACTACCACAATGTGGTTTTCACCATTAGACCTTTTATTTATTTTCCTTTTGATTGTATGACTGAGATATTTGATGTTAGCTTCAGTCAGGTTAACACTTTGTTCACTGGTGGAAGACGTTACAGGTTCAATAGCATTTAAGTAACAAGCAAGAGCATAGTCATTCTAGAATGTAGGGACTTTGCTAGATGCATTAGAATTTTAGTCTATGAGCTTGGGATACGTGAGTGAAAGAGAAGTGATGAGTTCAATAGAATTCATAGTATAATCATCAAATGCTATGTAATTCAAGACCTAGAGTGGCTTCCTCCGTAAGTGTGTTCGAATATCTCCGAGTTCTAACATTATTAATCAAAGACTCAATGAAACCAGTTGGATAAGATTCCTCTCACCTAACCCTAGATACTTCACCTACTTTGAGGAAGTTTTCATAGACATGAACTTGATCTATATCTTTATTTGTAGTTGCCTCTGAGAGAGAGTCAAATTCATATTTCTTAGAATCTTTGCTACATGGTGACAGATTGTAAAATTCCCCAACAGTCATAGGGACAAACTCTCCTTCATCATTTGGATTTTTATAAAGATACTCAATGTGCAAAGCATGACTAGACTCTTCTGGTTCTTGTTGGCTATTATGTTAATTAGTGGTATCATTAGAAGAATCACCATCACCATCCATGTTGCTGACACATGGTACAAAATCATTAGGTTCAGCAAAGAATTTAACAAGATCATTAGGAATGGGATAAGGATAAGGATCCTCATCATCAACGTCATCTTTATGACCATCAGACTCAACTTGTGACTCATTTTTAGATGAATTTTCAAGTTCTAGCACAAATTTGTTGATCCCTAGATGGAAGGGAATCTTCTTGAAGCCTAGACCAGATGTATCTCGGTTCCTCCTAGCTATCACTTTGACCAGATCAATTAGACCATTTTTATTGCATCTAATAGGACTAGTTCCCTTGTAGCCAAAGCATTTCATGAGTTTAAGACCCAGACCATACTTCTCTTGAGTAATTTCATGAGACTATTTTATGAGGTCAACTGGAGTTTCTTCTTTATAGATCCATGCAACAATAGCTTTGTTTTTACTTTCCTCCTCAAGAGGGATAGTAGCTTTTAAAAATTTACCATTATACTTGGTTTGAGATTTCAACACAAAAGGTCTCTTCACTTCAGCGAGTCTCCCATAATGACAGGGAGATTCAAGAAGAGAAGTTAATGATAGAACAGGTTCCATTTGATATTCACCCATTCTAGTTTCTTTCAGCTTCAGTGACTACTCGATTTACTTCAGCTTGTTATCATGATAATCTATAGAATCTTGATTAGTAGGTACAAATTTTGTAGCAAATTTTAGCTTGTTATAGGTTTAGCTAGTACTTGCAGGTATAGTGACTTCAGAGCCATGAAATGGGAATTTCACGCATTGATGATAAGTGGAAGGTACAACTTGCATCTCATGTATCCATGGTCTTTCTAGCAGAATATTATAAGATAAGGGAATGTTTAGGACCTGAAAAGTGACATCCCTTTTGATAGGACCAACTCAGAGAGGTAACACAATAAAACCCAAAGACTTTTTCTTGACTTCGTCATATGCTTTGATAGTTATCTTACATCGAGGGTCAACAAACTCTTCAGAATATTCTAATTATTTGAGCAAAGCAGTAGAGAAAATATTCAAACCAGCTTCATTATCAATAAGCACACATCAGACACATTTATGGTGTATCATAACCTCAATATGTAGAGGTTGATTATGTGGGTGATTTAGTGAATTGTCATCTTCCTCAGAGAAAGTCATATAGTAAGGTGAAGTCAAATGACCTACCATAGATTGGAACCTCTCAATATCAAGATCTTGAGGGATGCTTGGCTTAGTGAGGGATTTGTTGAGAATTTTCCTATGAGCAGGCTAGATTTTGAGTAGTTCAAAGATTGTGATTTGAGCATTTGTTCACTGTAATTGATCAAGTATATTGTAACTAGCAAGTTTTGTTCTTTTTCCAGATGGGCCAACAAGAGGTTTATCTTTGTGTTGTTCTATCTCAGGAGTAGAAAGTGTGGGGCCTTTGAGTACTAACTTGGCATGAGACCATTTAATAGTGTTAGCACAAGTTTATGATGACTCATTGGATGTCTTAGGTTTAGTTTTTTCTTGTTTACCCTTGATGGTGATATGTCACAATACTCAACATCTACCGGTTCAACCATATGGACTATCTCATCATCATTGTTAGAGTATGTATAGTTGACCTTTTCTTTAGGCTTTGGTTTCAAGTTTTCTCCTTTTTGGTATTGAGGGAATGGCTCCTTGAAAGCCTTATGATCCAAGTTCTTGTTATGTCCATCCACCACAATGTCACCATCATTGATTAGATCTTGGATTTTGTGATGCAAGTTGATACAATTAATAGTTTTGTGACCTTTATTTTGGTGGTATTCACAAAATGAATTTTCGTTCCACCATGGTGGTCATGGTTGCAGATCATAAGGATGAGAATTTTCCAATGGAGAAATGAGTTTGTTTTGTAACAAGGTCTTGTAAACTACGTCCAAAGGTTCACCAAGAGGTGTAAAATCTCATTTAGGGCATGTAGCCCATGAGTTCCTTGGTTTTTTCTCAGATGTCTTATTGTCAGGAGGAGTTTTATCAACATTCTTGGATGCTCTGAGATTATTTGTAGGATTGAATGATGCCTTAGTAGGTTTAAGAGTAATGTTATCAACAACTCCATCATGTACAACCTCTTGGTTTTTGTTCACATATTTAGACTTGTCTTTATTAGAGGTTGACCCTTGTTTAGTGTCCTTTTGAAGGGTTATTTCACCTTTTTTGACCATGAATTGCTCTATCTAGATAGCTTGTGTGACCATGTCTTTGAAGGTACGTGGACCTTGAAGTTGAACACTATACCCAAAATCAAGTAGGAGGTTATCCATAAAGATTTCAAGTTTCTCTATTTCTGAGATTTTGGGTGAGTATTGGTGTAAAGTTGTCTCCATCTCTGAAGGAATGTGAGGAAAGGTTTTCCAATTCTCTGTTTGAGGTTGCATAAGTCTTGAATGTTAACTAGGTGTTTTATGTTGTGAGAATAATGTTGGACAAACAAGTTAGCAATTTCATTGAATGTTTTGATACCCACAGGCAAGTGTGAGAACCACTCTATACTCTGACCACCTAGACTTCTTGGAAATAGATGCATGAGATATGTTTGATTATGCATAAATTCCACAGACAAGGCACCAAATTCCCACAAATAATCTTGGGGATTGGTGGTTCCAAAGTATTTATCGTACGTAGGTAACTCAACCCCTCTTGGAAAAGGAGGCATGTCTACACTCTTGTCAAAAGGAAATGGATAAAGAGCATCTAAGGTGTATGTTTTTGTAGGTTTGTCTTTATCATGCATCATTTGAGCTAATTGGTCTTGCATGATTTTCAATTGCTTTTGCAATGAATCTCCATTTCTTCATCATGTGTAACAATAGTTTCAATGTTAAAGTGATGAGGTAGCTTGTCTCCCTCTTGGGCAAGTTTGAGAAAGTACTTCTCTTTCTCTTTGTTAAGCAAGATTTCCATGACCTTTTGAAAAATTTTGTCTTTATGAAATTTCTCAAGATGTTCAGGGAGTATTTGTACCTCTTCTTCATTCTCATCAGTAAAGAGAGGTTCCTTATTTTGTTCATCCCTATTTTGAACTTGGTCTCTACTTTGTTCCCCATGTTCAATTTCTTTATCAGTCATTGTAGGAATGTGATGAATTTCAATGTATTTTGATTGAAAAGGTTGTCTGAATAAAAATTTAGTTGTGTTGTTTTGAGATGTTTGACCTTTGCTAGTTTCAGGATCCTCTTGATACAAGGGATTCCTAGTTTCTTGTAACTTTATAGAGAACGATCTCCAAACATGAGATGATCTGACAGGTGAGGGGGATCATGCAGATTCCTCACTAGATGAACTAGAGATAGATCATGTATGGACTGAAGAGTGACCTCTATTGTGATTGGTATCACTAGCTTTACCTCATCAAGGTCTTTGGGGATAAAACACATTGCTACTTCTTTTTCCACAGTCATAGACAAGGACAAAAAGTGAAATCTTAAACAAGGACTACACTGGAGCATAGTCTCAAAAACAAGGCAAGATAAGGGTACTATATACTAAGGTATGAGTCATCTGAGTAATGGATAGAATAGCCAAAGATTATGACTATCGTGACATGGAGTATGACAAGCACCAAAGACCAAATACAAAGTGAACAAGAGACAAGACTAATTTATGTGTAGGTTGCAAGTCATTAGCTAATAAAGAAGTCGTTGTTTGACATTGTTTGCAAACAGAAAAGAGGTTAAATGTTGTAGATAACATACCATATTTAGAGTGCAAGTAGCTCTAACAAAGAAGATACTGAATTTCAAAGAGATTTTTGCAAGTTTTAGATTGTTGGTTGTTTTGACAGATTTTAGATAGGTAGTAAGATTTTTTTCAAGTTTTGGATAGCATATTGGTTTTTTTGGACAAGACAATTGGTTTTCAGATAAACATGGGAAGTAAGTAGTAGTTTCAAACAACCCAATCAATGACAAAGGAACTTGGAGGGGTGGGGGAGTCTTGATGTTTAGTTTGTTTGATAGGTTTGGACAATGTTTAAAGACTCAATAACAAACATGCTTTTATCCCTAAAATAGAAGATTGGTAGAGAAGGAAAAAACTTTGTCCCACAACTTATGTGCATGCATGCACCTCACATAGCTATGTCACCCCCTGGAGGGTGCCCATGTTTTTGATGTATTCAAAGGGCTCAATAACATATATGTTGAATGAACACCCTTGTGGCAGGGGTCAAGTGTGTATACCACCTTCCAATGCCTAGTTACATGCCTATGGTGAGTTCTACAAGAGAGATTCTTCCCCCTCCTTACACAAAGATTATGCCTAATTTTGGAAGTGAATCGGGCAACAACAAACTAAGAAGTTTTTACTTGGCTTCCATTTATACTAATCCTTGGTAGCTTCATAAGTGAAGTTGAGGCCAACAACCCACACCAACATTTGTAAGCACACATACTTGACTAGCAAGACTGAGGTTGATGCCAACCAGTGCAATTTATAGAGCTTCTTCTTGACATGTGATATCATAATGAAGAAGAGGAAATTAATATGGATTTGGAGTCTTTCACTCAACAAAGGTTATTTATTAGAGTGAGGTGGAATCTTTAGCAAAAGGAGTGTGCTCACATGGGTCATCCCTAGAGGTTGGATCACTCCAGTAGGCCTTCTAAAGGATTGACTCAGACTGGTGGTTCAAATCTAAGGGTCAAAGTTTCTAATTTCGCTCAAGTGGAAAGAGCATACTCCTCTAACTCATTGCCTCACCCAAACATGTAAGACATGTTAATCACTGAGTTAGCTTAATTGATCCCACCTTGGCCTATTCCAAGACTTTGATCCCCTAAAAGGAAATCATCATATGTTCATTAAAGGCTTCGTTTGGGAGAACCACTAACTTGCTTGCCTCCCTTGAATGTCATCTTTCAAAGGCTTCTAGGTTTCTAATTTACCCTTGGTCATGACCTCCAAGTGGTAAAGAGCATACTCCCCTATTCCCTTGTCTTGCACCCTATGAAGTTCACAAGCCCTATTTATACTATGTGTGAAAAGCAATAAAAGAAGACACAACATTTATGTGGGTTTAAAACAAGTCTTCTTCATGTGTATCTTTGATAAGCATCCTACATTCACACAGTCAATATATGTTTGAAGTATTTGGATAAAAGGTGTCTTTTTCAAGCGTCCTGCAAACCACTGTTAAGCTATTGAAAACCAAAAATCCAAGTGAAAATGCTTCAGAAAACATCGTTAGTCAAATAGAAGCTTAACTATGGGAAAACTAAAATTTAACTTTTTAAATTCTTTTTTATACCCATAAAACAACTACAAACCACTATTATGCTACAAAAAAATAGAAATATGAAAGATATGCTTCAAAGGAAAATTGTTAGTCAAAACATCATTACAAATTGTAATCTAAAAAGTGTGCTGCTACAAAATTTCATGTGAAATCTTGCACAGACCTATGTGAAGAAATAGAGCGTATCACGCGAGAAAAAATGCGTTTATGCACTTTTTCACACAAGAAAGTGTAGAGAAAAATGAAAAATCTTTAGGTCCTCACGCAAAAATGAGATTTCTCACATGAAAATTTGGAAATCTGTACGAACGAATACGATAGAACAATAAAAAAATAGAAAATATAGAAAACGAGGCCAGAAAAATTGATTTTTTGTGCCCCACGGTGGGGGCCAAAAATGTGTGTGTGAAATGTGGGCCTCAGACCCTCACAAACACTTCAACATGGTAATTACCTACAAGATCATCCCAGAATAAACATTAGATTATTTATCTGAAAAGTCTAACAGAGTGACCTATTGTCTTCTAACTAGAAGGATTATGCCTTTTCTCTCAGAACAAGAAGCAGGAAACCAAACCTCTAGAATGAAGGATTTATGTAGCTAAATGAAAGTGTAATTAATTTAGATGAGAGATGCAATTGTTAATCTAAGAAATGAAGAAACATGCTATGCTAAATGAATGCATTTTAAAGCTAATATGAGATTGCAATGTAAGAATTAAACTAAGAATGCAAGAATAAATTGAGTCAATATTTCTGCATAAGTTCGACGTAAATTCCCAATTTTCAACCTCTATAATGAGGAATGGAGAGATTCTTTTATAGAATCCAACAGGTGATCGACGATCAAGATTAATCAGAATGGACAGTCAAGATTGAAGAGGAGAGCCAGTCATAAAGGAAACTTCCTCATGAAAAGGGAGTTAATTGGTTGCCTTTGAGTGATAAAAGGAGTTAACTAGTTCCTTTTTGAGTGATAAAAGGAGTTAACTGGTTCCTTTTTGAGTGATAAAAGGAGTTAACTGGTTCCTTTTTGAGTGATAAATGGAGTTAACTAATTCCTTTTTGAGTAATAAAAGGAGCTAACTGATTCCTTTTCAAGTGATAAAAGGAGCTAACTAATTCCTTTTCGAGTGATAAAAGGAGTTAATTGATCACCTTTTTGAGAATATTTAATTTAATAAAATAGAATATGACCTCATAAATGGATAAATTTAACTAATTGAATAATTAAATTCAATAATTAAAAAGAGGAGATATCTTATTAACTTAAATGTATTTAATTCCTTTGTATATTAGCTAAAGAGGTAATTTTAATTTAATTGAAGTAGAACATTTATAATTAAATTAAATTAAATCAATAGGTTTATATAGATAATTTGAGTTGATATTTAGGAATTAAATAAATAATATGATTAATGCAGATTAGGATTTTTTGCATTTGACACCTAGGTTAAGTAGCAATTATCAGAATTAGAATTGCTTAGTAAAATAGGACTCAGGAATAATTGAATAAACCAAAGTTGGTTAAGATGGAAATTTTCCAATTTTGGTGTATTATACTAGGTCCACCTTATGAGAAGGTTTACAAACATACAATGAAGTATGCACTCGGTAAAGAGATTTATAAAAGACTATTAGGTCTACCTTGTTAAAGGATTTTGATTGGTTCACCTATTAGGATGAAGCAATAGATCTCTGATTTGCAAGTAAGTTTGCTTATAGAGATTCCTTAGTGTACTAATCACCTTTCTATGATAGATATGTCTCTGTTGCTCCTTATACTGATATGGCCTTCACAATTCACACTTTATCTATTGCATTCATAACTTGAACTTTTCGCATCCACATTCACATTTCATTACATGTTCTTACTCAATGATATGGTAGAATACATTACATATATATACCAATCAAATTACAAAATATCAAAGTTGGCCATGATACAAGTTAACACAAATATTACAAAGTTGGCCCACATGAAGATACCCGGGTTCTCAAGATTGACTCGGTGAGGCTTTGATACTCGGCATCCACTATCAATGTTTGGCATTGTCATGCACTTGGTAGATGTAGAAGCTCAGTCAATACTGATCACTTTTAAGTAGTCTTGACCTTGGTTCGCACTAGTGACTCGATAGATATTGTACAACTTGGCAAACACTGAATCACTTGGTTAGCATAAAGTAGCTCGATTAAAATTGGTTTTGCATCACATGAAATATGAACTCAGTAGATATTGCAATGCTTGGTAACCACTGATAAACTTTAGTGTATACTGAAATGCAATGTTTGAACTATTGGACTTTACACTAACTAAATCTATTCGATAACCACTAGGATTAGTCCAAAAGACTTGGTAGCAACTATAGAACTCGGTGGCTACTAAACAGAATCTAAATAAGTTTTTGTAACTAATAACAAACTTGATTGATTTGTCAACAATCTCCCCCTTTGGAATTAGTGACAAAAACACTAATTAACCCAAAACTGAATACCTTGTATTCATCACCATGTGATACTAGCTCGGTAGAGTATACTATATTTTTGAGATTTTTCAAAAGTGATATTTGAAGGTATATACAATATACTATACATCTTTTTCTATATACAACATGTCTTACTAATACAAGTTCTTCATCATAGCATATTTCTCCCCCATACTATGTGTCTCTTTATGTACATGTCTTGCTTCCTCATTACATATAACTTTTCTCCCATATCTCCCATATACATATAACATTCTTCAATATAATAAACATAAATTTTGTCCCTATTTTTGATAGTAATGCCAAAGATTTATTCTAACTTATTTACATAGAGACACCAAAATGGGATAAGAATTTAGAATATACCTTGAGAGTGATTGCCAATGTTTTATCCCAATTTTCTTGCAAAAATTTTCAGGTATGAATTGCAATTTGCACCTCTGCTGATAGTTCAATCATGTGGTCTGCAACAGAGAAGTTATTATCATGGATCAAAGTTTTTGAATATACAATATTCTTTTGCATAGCATCCATGATTGGAAGGATCATATTTTGTATGTCAATCAATGTTAAGAAGATCCTTGCTTCTCTTAGCAATTCAGCTTGCATGTCTAACAAAAATATGATCTTCTTGAAATGTGCAAAGCTTGAACTAGGGTCAAGTTGCAACTACTAAGCACTTGCTTTAAGATCTATATCAATTTTGGACAATTTGTCCTTTACTTCCTTTGTATACTTAGGGACATCACATAATTTCCCAAAATATGATGACATGTTTGAACAAGATGCCCCTAGATTGACCAAAATTGTTGAAAGCTCAACTTGATAAATGACTATTTGCTGAGCAATGTGCTCCAACATTTTATTGTTAAATTTCTTTTCAGCCTTTCTTTTCAGCCTTTTCAACTAGCTTATCTTGACCTTAGGTATCCTCATTGAATTTTTGGACTGCTTCTCCTAGTTGATACAAAATAGGTTGAGAAGAATCAACTCAATTCCTATTGCCTTGGTCAAAATATTCCTGGCATCATCAATTATCTTATACTCTCTGTCTCTCTCCTCTCTTAATCTTTGTTATTTGGCTTTTTTCTAGAGGATTTCACCAAATATGTGCATTTGGTCTGTAGAAAGATTGTAAATGTCCCATTTGGGAATTACTATTTCCTCATCTAAATCTATGTCTTCCCCTATCTCCTTTCCTTTCCCCAAAAATTTTGTACTCAGTTGAACCTTAAGCTCAACTATCCTTGCACTAATTTCTTTTCTACCCAAAATGGATACTACACTGACTGATGGAATACTTACAAAAGTACTTGAAGAATCCAAAATTGATGAAGTTAAAACTGTATAATCCAAAATTAAAGTAGACAAAATTGGAGAGCTTTCCAAATATGCACTCAAAATTGAAGAAGTCAAAATTGGAGAAGTGAAGACTGAAGAATTGAACTCAATGGATGGAGTTTGTAGCTCAGTGGATGAAGTGGAAGTCACTTCTATCAATGATATGCTAAGCTGAGTCGGGGCAAAGAGTGATTGGACATTTGATGTATTAGTAGTAGTCACAACCAAACTTGTTGAAGTTGTCTCCATACTTGATGTAGTCAATGGTTTTCTCGGGGAGTGAGGAAGTGAGGCAATGACTGCTACAACTATCTTGACTGTGTTAGCCTCCTCATCATCTTGCTTTTCTTCCTTGGTAGCTTCTAGACCTTGATCCTATTCATATTTTTCATTATCATAGTGAGTCACTTCTTTAAAATTTTCTTCCTCATCTTTCTTCTTATCTTCCTCTTCATCATCATCCTTTACATCAATTGGAAATTCACTTGGTTTATGAAGGTGATAAATATTTTTCCAAGTGTTTGTAGCATTTCTAACAACATGCTCAATGTCTTTAATCAAAACTAAACAAGTATTAAACCTTAGAGTCATTTTTTCTTCATTTTTCTTTAATGACTCTTTCACCTCAACATCTGATATGTTCGGTAGTAATTGTGTTAGTTGTGCACATATATGTCTTTGACTATTTGCATAGCAAAATCACATCTTGTCTTTATATTCTCTAGTAATTCATTGGAGACTTGAGAAGTGATCTAGTTTGGTGAGTACTTCCACTGACCTATTTTTTTCAACACCAGTTCTTCAACTTGCTTCAACTCTACCTTAGTCCTAATTTCATATTTCAAAGATTTAAAATTTGTTATTACTGCTCCTTCTTCCAATTTCTTCAACATGTCTTTGAATGTGGGTGGAGGTTTGTTGAATACAATGTCACTTTCTTTCTTTCATGACCTCTTTGTAAAGAATGTAGTGGATGACTTTTTAGGCTTGTTGATGATCACCTTCCCCTTTTTCCTCAAAGGTTTTTCTTCTTTCTTAGATTCCTCATCCTCTGCTTCTTCCACATCCTCACCTTTGCCCTCGATTAACAAGAGAGGTGCACTTGATTTCAGCTTTGCTATCCTTCTCTTCTCTTTGTTAACCACCTGTGGGAGCTTTATTTCTAGCTCTATTATGGCCTTAGCTTCTTCATAAGTTCCAAAATAAGGGGCCTTGGGATTAATAGGTTCATTGACATGGGCTTCAATGATATCCTTTATCTCATCAATGTTCACCTCATAGCCAAGAGGTTTCACCCATGCAACTCTAGGCTTAACTGCCTAGATATCTAGCTTGTCACTATCCACCATGAAGCACACATCATCCTTATAATCTTCAACTAACTTTTCGATATTATTAACCTATTTTTCATTTTCTCTTTGAATACATTGAAGTAGTTGTTCATAATGCTGGCGTAGTTCTCACCCATTTCTACAATATATTCATTTATTTGGTAAAGTACATGCTCATCTTTTGGTAGTATCTCTTTTCCTCATATGATGTTTAACACAATTCATACCAATGTGTCTAAATTCTCCATAGTAATGACATCTACAGCAGGTATTGTAATGCCAACCAAATATTGCTTTCAAAATTTTTTCTGTAGGATTCAATGTCTTTGTTTTGTATTTTGATGCCTTGTGTCCATGTTTCTTGCATTTATGATAGTTGCCTTCAAATCTTGGTTTCTCTTTGCATTCATTAGCCTTGTGACCATGCTGATTGCAATTGTAGCATTTTTCATTGAATTTTGCTTTTCCATTACTCCAACATTTGTTTGATGTACGACCTATCTTACCATAGTGATTGCAAGTAGGTCTTTGGTTCTTTTGAGCACCTTGTTTGGAGGATTCACCTTCTTCTTTGTATCCAATTCTTGCTTTTCCTTTTTTCCTATAGAGGTTTTTCTCATTCAGTTGATTCATGTCTACTTGAGATTTCATCATTCTCTCATTGATTTGCTTCTCAAAATTTAGGTCATTCCTCAATTTTTAATTGGTTTGTCTTTCAGATCTCAACTCATTTTTTATTCTTTCATTGATTTTCCTTTTAGAATCATTCCTCATTCTTTCATTTTCAAATCTTAGGCTCATGATTTTCTCATTTGCATTGGAGAGTTGATAAAAAAGGTCTACTTGCTGAAAGGATTGGTTTTTTATTTCATTGTTCCTTCCATCCATCTCTTTTTTTTATCTTGTTTCTCTGTTCCAAGACTTCACATAACCTTACAAACTTAATTTCTTGTTCTCTTTTTAGCTTTCTTACTTCTTCTTATAGGAAACCATTCTTCTCTAGGAGTTCTTTGATTGCATCATTTGCTTCATCTGAGCTTCTTGAAGGGTGAAAGTCTTCAATTCTTTCTTCAATGTACAAATGATCAGTCATTTGATTTGCAAGTTCCTTTCTTCTTTTCAGGGATTAGGAATGTTTTTCCTTAGCTTTCTTGATTTGGGCAATGGCCATTTCCAGATCCAACTTTTCATTGTCAATAGCTTTGTCAAGTTTGAATATCTCCATATCCTTGATCTTTGATCAAGCTATTAAACTTTCTCCTAAGAACCACACAGCTCTGATACCAATTGTTGGAAATATTCAAGACTATGCTAAGTTACTGAGAGGGGAGGGGTGAATTGGTAACTTCTAAAGCTTTACCAATTTCAATTCTTAATCTAATAAATCCATTAGTATTTAATTCATCACATCTGATCTAATTGCATGCATGAGAAATTGAAAACATGAAAGCATCCACAACACTTCAACACAAAGATTTGGTGACCTAGAAACCTTCCAAATAGAAAGTAAAACTGGGGTAGGGATGATAGCTTTAGTACTGTAGCATAATGTTGGCTTATTAAGGCTTACATTGATCACTTTTGATGATCTACCTTTTTAGGATCAATTAGGACTATTAGGTCCACCTTATGAGAGGATTTAAAAACATACAATGAAGTGTGCACTCGGTAAAGAGATTTATAAAAGACTGTTAGGGATACCTTGTTAAAGGACTTTGACTAGTTCACCTATTAGAATGAAGCAATAGATCTCTAATTTGCAATTGAGTTTGTTGATAGAGATTCCTTAGTGTATTGATCACCTTTCTATGATAGATATGTCTTTGCTACTCCTTTTACTGATATGGCCTTCACAATTCACTCTTTATCTGTTGCATTCATAACTCGAACTTTTTGCATCCACATTCACATTTCAATACATATTCTTACTCACTGATATGGTAGAATACATTACATATATGTACCAATATCAAATTCAACCATGATACAAGTTAACACAAATATTACAAAGTCAGCCCACATGAAGATACTCGGGTTCTAAAAATTGACACGATGACATTTTGAGATTCGACATCCACTGTCAATGTTTGGCATAGTCATGCACTTGGTAGATTTAGAAGCTTAGTCCATACTAATCACTTTCAGGTAGTCTTGAACTTAGTCTACACTGGTGACTCGGTAGATATTGTGCAACTCAAAAAATATTGAATCACTTGGTTAGCATAAAGTAGCTCGGTTAACATTGGCTTCACATCACATGAATTGTGAACTCAATAAATACTACAATGCTTAGTAACCACTGATAAACTCGGTGTATACTAAAATGTACGATTTGAATTGTTGGACTTTACACTAACTGTCTGCTTGATAACCACTAGGATTAGTCCAAAAGACTTAGTAGCATCTGTAGAACTTGGTGGCTACTGAATTACATGGCAAACATTGTAAATTGTTCAATGAGCTCAGTAGCTAAACAAAATCTAAATAAGTGTGTGTCAGTGATAACAAACTTGACTGATATGTCAACACCTTCATCATCAAATTCATCTTTTACAACAATATATACCATTTCATCTTCACTATTATTAGAATCTTTAGCCATAAAACAAGATTTCTCACCTTTGTCCTTGTAGTTCTTGAGTTCCTTCTTGCCATTATACTTGTTGCTTTTCTTCTCATCCTTATTTTCTCTATATGGGCACCTAACAACAATGTGACAAACTTCTTCACAAGAAAAATAGATTAGAGGAATCTTTCCTTTGTACTTTCCTCTACCTTTGGAATATTTATTTACAAGTAGGGCTTCAACAATTTCAACATCACTATCTAAAATTTCTTCTATTTCTCCTTCACTTCCTAATTAATTAGCCTTTCATTTCTTACACTTTTCCTTGAGTGAGAGTTTGGCTTCAAATGCAAACTCAATACCTTTGGAACTAGGAACATAGTTATCATAGTTATCCAACTACAACATCCAAAGTTATTTTTCTATTTGGATCAAATCTCAGTTCTTGAATAGAAGACACTCTAATTGCATAGATAGGAAGAAGGGTTCTGAGTACCTTACTTACAACTATTTTATCATCAATTTCTACTCTAGATGCTTTGATTGTGCTCACACTTGCTTTGATTCTTTCCACATATTTTGCAATGTTTTCATCTTCTCTCATTTTCATCTGATCAAATTGTCCTCTGAGACTTTTTGCTTTGGCTCTTCTTACATTGTCATCTCCTCGATAGATATCTTTCAGTTTGATCCACATTACATGAGGTGATTTTCAGTCTTTTACTTCATCAAATTCAACATAACTAAGAGCAAATGCAATATCAATCATCATGATGTTATGATTCTTCTTTTTAGCAATGTCTTCAACTGATAATATTCTAGCAGGAGTCTTGTATTCGATATCAAGATACTTACAACTTGAATCACTGATAGTTGCTAGATGTAATCTCATAAGTCCTTGCCATGCTGCAAAGTTGTCTCTATTCAACTTGGGAATCTCTCTTTTGTAAGACATCTTGATCTTTAGCTTAGGTCCTTGAAACCTTCTCTGCAAGCTCCAAAACCTCTGATACCAATTGTTGGAAATATAAGAGGAGTAATTGAGAGGGGAGGGGTAAATCAGTTAGCACTAAAATAAATCCCAGATCCCTTAGATGTTAGTACAAAATAAACTCTTGAATAACTAAACTTTGCTGATACTCGGTAAATACACTAAGAATGCTTTAACTTGGTAAATATTGAATATGCTCACCAAAAACTTAACATTAAAGTCTTAAGATGTTATTTGTGATTACTTATTACTTTAAATTAGTTGCAAAAATATAAAATAAATAACATGACCACATTTGACACCAAGATTTAATGTGGAAATCTAATTTGGGGAAAACCACCAATTGCAACTAGTTACTGATTTTCACTCTTCTGAAGTGAGCACTGTTAGGATCCAACCCTATTAAAGGTTACAAAGCACATTTTTAGGTGTAACCCTATTAGAGGATTTAATCACCCTATTAAGAGTGGCCTTGTTAGAGGTATTTAGACACTTCAATAGAAATGCCACCTTGTTAGAAGGTTTGCAAATAGTTGTTAAGACAACTTCGATAAGAGATTTAGATCACTGCTACAATGGTTGGAGAGTAAAAATGACATGAGCTGATTTGGATGCAACTAAATTTCTGATTGCAGATCTTAATTCTAGCTTATATTTTATCCTTCCTAATCAAATTTATCTTTTCATCTTCACAAGGATAAATTAATTTATCCTTCTAATTCGCTTCCTTTCAGCATCATTAGATCTTCAAAAATATTCCATGCATTCACATCCTTCACACTTTCTAATCCTCAACTTTACCTTTTATTTATATCTTTCATATTATCCAGTCGACTCAAATACAACTTAGAATAATTAATATTCATCTTCTCAGTTAGCTAGAACCAATAGATAAAGCAATTGAACTCAATATGCCAAAAAAATAAAATCCTTCATTAGTTGACCTTGCTCAGTACACACTAACTCAGAAATGATTTTCCTATGTTAACCAAGTGAACTCGGTCAACACTGCATACCCACAAAGTTCCTTTAGTAACCAAGTGAGTTTGGTTAACACTAATTCCATCCAAAACTTCCTTCATTAATTGAGTGAGCTCATTTAACACTCATTTTCCATATACTTTCCTTTGGTGCCCAAGTGAACTTGGTAGGAACTGCCTTCTGAACTAGGCAAACTTTGGAACACTTGGTAGACACATAACACTATCTCTAATGCCCGAGTGAGCTTGGCATACACTGACTGGAAATGATATGACATTTTGTGTAACATTAAAGATAATACACAATTAATCAATTGTTCTAACACTTTGGCCCTTATGGATAGTGTATATGCAAAAATAAACCAATTGCTTAAATAATGTAGATCTAGATGATAAGTGTACACAATTAGCCCAAATAAGATATAGATCTAGGGTAAAGATATGAAAGGAAACAAAATATAAAAGACTCACCTTGAAATACATTCTAGAAGATTTATTTTAGCTCCAAAATTTTTGGGTCTGAGCTTATTTTTTATTATTCAACTACGGATTCCTGAATTAAATGACAAAAGTAACAAGACCCAAAAATCAACATAGAGGGCCAGATTCCCATGAGGTTGATGTGTACCAAGGGTACTACAACAAAGTTAAATCAATTTCTCTACGGATCTCTTAGGGAGTGATTTCTAGATTTGCATGCAAAATTTTGTTAGCTTGTTCCTACACACAATAAATGAAGGGTTTTTGTTGTTTTTTGAGTGAGGGCTTGCCTTGGTCAAGCCCTAGATTGAGGAATCAATATTTTAAATGATAATTATAAATGTAAATAACTAAATAAGATAATTGTGAGGATTCACTTTTCTTAAAACCCTTGTCAATAAGGATTTTGCTGTGTAATGTGTTGTAGTTCTTGAATTTGATATAGGAATGTAGGGTATCTCTACAATTTGCAATAGATCTACCATAGTCCAATCATAGTTCCATGGATTTTAGTGTGCATCAAGGTAGAATATGATGAATGCTTCTATGTATATTTTCTCCCTTGATGGCCAATAATACACTAGATCTTGAAGATGGAATTCTCACAAAGGACCCTTCAATGCTTAATAGAAATCTCCCTTGCTTGAATACTTACTCATTTAATACAAATAATATCTTTCTTGTCTTCAAAGGGATATAAATTCTTGAACTTGAGAGATCAATTGGATTGTAAGCAATGAAAATGAAGCCTGTACGCCTCCTTATATATGAATTGGCGAGTGAGCAAATAATACACGACAATTGAAGTGCGTGATTAAACTAATTAAACCCAAAAAGGTTTTTGTGCTCCGTGCCCCACAAACCTTGGGATCAAGGCCAACCTAGTCGACCTTGTCCTTGTCAAGGCCAACTTGGTCGACTATGACCTGGTTGACCTTGATAGTTGAGATTGTCCTGGTCAACCTGGTTCCAAAATAGAGGACATGAGAGACACAAAAAGCTTAGGTAGTTTCCATAAGGAATATAGAAGAAAGTGGAAGAAAATAGGGAAAAGAGAGCACCAAGAAAAGGTCCATCCATGGTTTAGGAAAGACATTATGGAAAGGGTGCTAAAAGGTATTAAAAGGCAAGTGTCTTAATTTTAATATGATATAACATCAATTACTCTGAATAAGATGAGTGCATTAACCCAAGCGTACCTCTAAGATACTCAAATGTATCTTTAACCAATGGTTTAGTAAAAATGTCTTCTATTTGTTCTTTTGTACTCTCATATTCCAATCTAGTCTCCTTTTCTGCAACCTTTTCTCTCAAAAAATGTTATTTAATAGCAATATGTTTAGTCTTTGAATATAAAACTAGATTCTTCAACAAATTCACAACACTTGTGTTATCACAATGAATAATAATAGGGTCTAAAAATTCAATTCTAGCATCCTCCAATATTTGTTTCATCCACATAATATGATATACCTTTTGACAAGGGTTCAAAGTCCCCTAATAGTGACTAATGCACCGATTGCATTGTAATGGATCGTAACATGGTCAAAACCTTTCAAAAGTAACTTATATATTAGTACATCATCTTGTGAGTGTCATTTCTATAGGGGTTTTCCCTCTAATAAAGGGTTTCCCCAGTTAACAAATCATTGTATCATTGTGTATGATTTACTTCTTGTTATGATTCATTGTTTTGGTTATTAAAGTTATATTTAATAAGTTTGATTTTCTCATAAATGAATCACCCCCCCACCTCAATTGATTGGGTGAACTTTAATTTCTAACAATTGGTATTAGATTTTATTAGAAATAAGGAATACTGAGGGGGTGGGGTGAATAAGTATTCCAACACTTTTTGCCCAATTATAAATTTTAGTTACAAACCATAAAAAGATAAAATGAAAATCAATATAAAACATGATGCAGAAGCATCCTAGGCTTTCTTGCAATCCTGCATGTTGGAGCCGAGTGCCAGTGGTTTCCAATTTTTTGTTGCTACCAAGCTAGTTGGTAATGCTGAGTTACTATAGCTTTAGTGCATGTCAAGTTACTATAGCTCTTAGTGGATGTCGAGTTACTATAGCTCTAGTGGATGCTGAGTTACTATAGCTGTAGTGGATTCTAAGTTATTGTAGCTCTAGTGGATGCTAAGTTACTATAGCTCTAATGGATGTCGAGTTATTGTAGCTTCTAGTGGATGTTGAGTTACTTTAGCCTTAGTGCATGCTAAGTTATTGTAGCTCTAGTGGATGCTAATTTAGTGTAGCTCTAATGGATGCTAAGCTACTATAGCATCTAGTGGATGCTAATTTTTGTAGCTCTTAGTGGATGCCAAGTGAATCTATTGGTGCCGAGTTCTCCTATGGATGCTGAGTGTTCTTGTATGTGCCAAGTGCTTGTATTGGTCTTGGTTTTATTTATGCTAAATTGTCTGTGAGCCAAATTTTGGCATTTAATTTATGTATGGCTATTTAATTTGTGTTGTGGGCAACTTGTGGCTCGACATATATTTATTGTAAGGGATTTAATTTAGTTTGTAATGAGTTGGGCCAACTTGTGGCTTAGTTGGGTATAAGTAAGGGGTTTTTTGGAGTCTTTAAGGGGAAGTTATCATTTTTCCAGCTTGGAGAAGGGGATAAAGTGTAGATACAAATTTTGAAGAGCTAGGGTTGCGGCTTGAGAACTAGAGGATCACTTGGTGGACCTAAGGGTACAAGTATGGATTCTTCTTGATGTTCTTATCCAGTTGTGTATCTGGACTAGCTGAGATCAGTTTGTAAGTTAGATCTTGAGGGATCTTGTAGAACTAATTTTGTAATTGTTTTTTGTATTTGGTCCTAACCTAGAAGGCCTTATAGCCAGGCATATTACATGTAATCAATTATATTTATGAGAAAATTATTGTGAGTTGGTATTAGTCTTGCATTATTTATTTCTTGCTGTTGTGTTTCTGTTATGTGGTTATATTGTTGAGGGCTAGAAAATGTCCTTTGGGGATACTCCTAGCTTGCACTACGTCAGATGGTATTAGAGCTAAGGTTATTCTTGTGTGTGTTGAAAGATCACCAAAGTTGAGGCAGTTTACACTAGGATTTACAAAGAAGGTTGACCTTGTGGCTGATTGATCTTCTGGATTGGTGGATTTTTTGCTTAAGGTTTGCTAAAATTTTGGAAGATGCCTCCAAGAGGATTGGACCCTAGAGAAATTTATGATCTTAGTGATGTTGTGGAAGAATGGATCTCAGAGAAGATGAGAGAAGAATTCATATTTGAGGTTGCATTGATGAAGAGCGACATGATTGCTGAAATCGTAAGTGCTTTAGGTGGTGTACCTAGGCATGTGGGTATTGAAGGTAGCTATGAGAAAGCTATCAAAGACTTTGAAGTTGCTAGATTGAGTGGTGAGGATAGAACTAATCATGTGGAGAGACCTACTAGAATTAGGGCTGGTCAATTTTCTTGACCTAGATCTTAGTTGAAGTTGAAACATAAGATGGAGGTTTCTAATTTCTTGGGTACTTTGAATCCTGAAGACCTAATTGATTGGATTGGTGAATTCGAAGATTACTTTGAGCTTGAGGATATTAAGGATCCACTCAAAGTAAGGTTGGCACAAACTAAGCTTAAGGGATATGCTGCTCTTTGGTGGAAAGAACTATAAAGAGATAGAGAAGAGGAAGGTGAAATGAAGATCACTAGATGGAGATTTATGGTGACTAAGTTGAAGGCTAAGTTCATTCCTACCAATTATGAACTTGAGTTATTTAAGAGGTTACAAAATTTGAAGTAGAAGGATATGACTATGAAAGGTTATATTGAGGAGTTCTACAAGTTGACTATTTGGTTTGGGCATAGAGAATTGTTAAAGGAGAATGTGACATTGTACATTAATGGTTTGAGATTCAATATTCAGGATGAGTTTGGTATGTTGAATATTTCTTCATTTGAGAATTCTTATTAGTATGCCTTGAATGCAGAAGATAAGTTGAAAAGGAAAAGTTAAGGTAATACTAGAGGGAAAGATAAGCAAGATAGCTTGGCACAAGCTAAACTGAAAGCAAATGGTGAACCAAAACTTGTTGAACAAAAATGAAGGACAGGTGGAGGTGGGTTCAAAGGTAATTATTTCAAGTGTGGTTGAGAAGGGCATAGATCTTTTGAATTTCTAATTGGGAGGACAATTACTGTTGTGAATGAGGTTGCAATCCAGAACAATCAGCTTGAGCAAGGAGAGAGTTTGTTGGCTTGATGAGTATTGATTGGTGAGAGGACATTGGATTCTTGTTAGAGGACTAGTTTTTTTAGGACTTGCTATAAGTCTGGTGGAAAAATCTACAAGGTGATTGTGGATGGTGGTAGTACTAATAACCTTGTTTCTAAGGAGATGGTTTAGAAACTTGGTTTGAAGAGAGTGAGACATCCTTATCCTTATAGGATTGGCTAATTGCAAGGTGAGCATGCTTTCAAAGTGAGGAAGTAATGCCTTGTTGATTTTCAGATTGGGTAGTATAAGGATCATGTGTTGTGTGATATTATGGACATGAATAATTTTCATGTGTTACTTGGTAGACCTTGGCAGTATGATTGTAGGGTTGTGCATCATTGTGTCAAGAATGTGTTTACTATTGAGAAAGGTGGCAGGAAGTTTTCCCTAATTCCTTTGTAGAATGAAGAGCTCAGTAGGAGGAACCTGAGTATTGGAAGTCAAGTTGAGTTGGTAGATTTTGAGAAGGTTGGAGATCAATGTGGAAAGTAGATCTGTAGCACACCTCATATGGATGTGAAGAAGCAAAAGAAGAAGAAGGGAAAGAGTGTACAAGTTGAAGATTTGGAGGATATGTATGTGAAGAACCAATTTTGGATTTATGTGCTGAATCCCAAAAGATGTCCTTCTAGTTACTAGAACATCTTTTTGAACTTGGGGTGTCTGATGTAGGAACATCCTAGGATTTTTTGCAATCTTGCATGTTGGAGTCGAGTGCCAGTGGTTTCCAATTTTCTATTCCTACCAAGCTAGTTAGTATATGCTGAGTTACTATAGCTTTAGTACATGCTCTTAGTGGATGCCAAGTTACTATAGTTGTAGTGGATGTCGAGTTACTATAGCTCTAGTGGATGCCAAGTTACTATAGCTCTAGTGGATGCTGAGTTACTGTAGCTCTAATGGATGCCAGGTTACTATAGCATCTAGTCAATGTTGAGTTACTATAGCTTTAGTGCATGCCAAGTTATTGTAGCTCTAGTGGATGCTAAGATACTGTAGCTCTAATGGATGTCAAGTTACTATAGCATCTAGTGGATGTCAAGTTTTGTAGCTTTAGTGGATGTTGAGTGAACCTATTAGTGCTGAGTTCTCCTGTGGATGTCGAATGTTCCTGTATGTGTTGAGTGCCAATATTGGTCTTGGTTCTATTCATGCTGAGTTGTTTGTGAGCCAACTTTTGGCATTTAATTTATGTATGGGTATATAATTTGTGTTGTGGCCAACCTTTGGCTTGACATATATTTATTGTAAGGGATTTAATTTAGTTTGTAATGAGTTGGGCCAACTTGTGGCTTAGTTGGGTATAAGTAAGGGGTATTGTGGAGTCTTTAAGGGGGAGTTATCATCTTTCAGCTTGGAGAAGGGGATAAAGTGTAGATGCAAATTTTGAAGAGCTAGGGTTGAAGCTTGAGAACTAGAGGATCGCTTGGTGGACCTGAGGGTACAAGTGTGGATTCTTCTTGATGTTCTTATATAGTTGTGTATCTAGACTAGCTGATATTGGTTTGTAAGTTGGATATTGAGGGATCTTGCAGAACTAATTTTGTAATTTTTGTTTGTATTTTGCCCTAACCCAAAAGGCCTTATAGTTAGGAATATTGCATGTAACCAGTTATATTTATGAACAAATTATTGTGAGTTTGTATCAGATCTTGCATTATTGTTTCTTGTTATTGTGATACCGCTATGTGGTTATATTTTTGGGGGCTAGGACATCTTCTTTGGGGATGCTCCTACCTTACACTATGTCAAAACATCCCACAAAAATATCATAACACCATATTTTGTTAACTAGGGAAACCCTAGCCAAAGGAAACCCCAGTAGGGATGATACCCATTAAATTATCCATTAATCAAAAGTATATTGCAAAAGGTTTTGACCATGTTATGAGTCTATTACATTCCATATATTTTATGTATTCTTGTTAGAGGAATTGACCTTGTTAGAGGCCTCAATCCTATTACAAATTGTAATACAAAACAAGTTTACAACTCTTACAACAATATACAATAGTCACAGGTAGTATAGAGAAAGTATCAAAAGCTAGTTGTACTATTATCTCCAATATCTAATTACTCCTTTAAGTTCCTTATATCTTATCATGCCTAAATAATATTTTATTTACTCTAACCATCAAAATATACTCTATCCATGATAAGCAATAACATAATCATACCATAGTATAACCATGTGTATCTTCACATACCAAAAATGTCTTCAAATATGCCCTTTTCCTTAACTCTTTGTCTAGTTGGCCTAAATAACTAACTTACACATTTCCAATATATGCTATCACAATATGTTAAGTTAGGGTAAACATCTAGTATGTTGGTCCCTATATTTCTAAGTCCTTGAACTATCAAGACAATTCAATGCCTTAGCCAAATTATCCATTTTGTCCCGTGTACTTTACCCTTGTGATAACAAATTGCCATCTACTTATTCATCCAAAACCATAAAAAAATTGTCATATAATGATTAGAAAACTTAAGTATATCATATATACTCCCTATTCTTTTATATCCCAAAATTATGGCCTTGCATGTTCTTCTAGTGAAGTTCGTTGATAAAAATTATTTGAATGTTAATATCCTCTATTATACTTAGATAATTTCTTCACTTTGACATATCAAATTTTTTTCTCTATTATGAGAAATCTTAACCACATATATTTTTTCCATTAGTGACAACATCCAACTACTTACCTTATCCAACTTTCCAAAATCTAAAATATATGCTTTCATATATTGTAGTTCAGGGAACATGACTATCTCAAATGGACTTTTAATCAAGAAAGTTGGGTTGTACTCTCTTAAACAACCCCAATTAGAGGGAAATAATATCTAATGGCTAGAGATAGGATATGGGCAAGTTGAAATTAATTCAATTAGACAAATGATGACGACGATGACGAGGGATTCTTTTATTCTTACAAAAGAGGAAGAGTATGTCCCATCTTCTATCATTCAGAACAATTATAGTGTAACCCATAAAATATTTGTTACAAATCCATGTACCTTGCAAACTATTCTTCCATCATTTTCTTCACCATACTTTCCATCCACAAATTGTTTTTACACTATGTCTCCACATGAAGTTCAATAAATAACTTTGAATTAAAGAGCTAACAACAAAACTTGAAGCTTACCCAAGGAAAAATGTTAACATGAACAAAAATCTATTAAATGCACAAAAGTAATCCACACTAAAATTACTTAAGTCTCTGGCTAGTCAATATAATGACTTTATAACTAAGGATTGGACATCCAATGACTCTGTGTTTTCAGCAGTGCCAAATATCATACTAGAATAACATACTTAGCTCGTTAAATTATTGACCAAGGATGTAAACTTGAAATGATGCAAGCAAAGTATATGCTCTAATCCATCTTAAATGTCATCATAACTATGCAATTGAAATCATGAAGGAAATACTAATCTAAGAAATGAAAGATTAGTCTAACCTAGTGCTCTAGAATAATGCTACAAATAGGAAACTAAACAATTTGCCTATGTTGTAGGAAACAACCAACAATTTTGTTACCATATGGCTGTAAGAGCAACAAAGTTCTAAAAACTTCTATGGAACTGTAAATTAATTCCTACCTATCTATGAACTAAGTTCACCTCCCTTGTGGGCCCCACAAAAGAGTGAATGAATAACAACTCAGAGATTAAGAACTGTAAATATCATTTATTCATGAGTGAAACACAAGTACATACTATAGCAACAAAATTGTATTTATCACTACTACTAGATTACAAGAGAATTCCACACAAAAACTAACTAGCTCAGGAATCTAAAATCCATCTTATTTGTAGCATCAACATAAAACATAACTCCCTAAATCTAGGATCCTTTAATGTTAGGGATATAACGATATTGAAGATACAAAACAACATCATTTAATATAGGAGAAAGTTGCATTCAATTGCATATGGATTTAGGAGTTCATGACTTCTAGATTTACTCCATAATGATTGATAACTGCTTTGACTCAACCCATAATGCTAACCACTAATAATTAGAAGTAATAGAATAATTATGAGTTCAAAATGATCAACCAAATTCTTATCACCACTCAGTCTGTTGATTTTGATTTCTTCTTCCTTTGCTAACTCATCATTTCTCTATAAAAGATTAGCATGCACATGCAAAAATCGTAATAAATATCCAAGATAAAATTCATAATAATTTTGTGAATGAATAACAACTCAGAGATTAAGAACTGTAAATATCGTTTATTCATGAGTGAAACACAAGTACATACTATAGCAACAAAATTGTATTTATCACTACTACTAGATTACAAGAGAATTCCACACAAAAACTAACTAGCTCAGGAATCTAAAATCCATCTTATTTGTAGCATCAACATAAAACATAACTCCCTAAATCTAGGATCCTTTAATGTTAGGGATATAACGATATTGAAGATACAAAACAACATCATTTAATATAGGAGAAAGTTGCATTCAATTGCATATGGATTTAGGAGTTCATGACTTCTAGATTTACACCATAATGATTGATAACTGTTTTGACTCAACCCATAATGCTAACCACTAATAATTAGAAGTAATCGAATAATTATGAGTTCAAAATGATCAACCAAATTCTTATCACCACTTAGTCTGTTGATTTTGATTTCTTCTTCCTTTGCTAACTCATCATTTCTCTATAAAAGATTAGCATGCACATGCAAAAATCGTAATAAATATCCAAGATAAAATTCATAACAATTTTTTCTTATATTAGATTTTCTCTTATCACATGGCTATAGGAAGAACTACCCAATAAGTACAAGATAGAAAGATACAACATTTCATTTCATGTAACTATATAACATATATGAACAACATATTCATTCAATCTTAGAAATATTAAAGTGCACACACATATAACAATATAAACAGAGGTAGTCTAAACAAGTCCAACAAAAACTCATAAAGTTTCTAGGTCCTTAATAATAAAAATACATAAAAAGTGAACCAAATAGACCTTAAATTGGCCTCATCATTTCCCCCCAACTTTTCCCTTTGCTGGTCCTCCAACAAACATGAAATTATTGACTCTTGGTGTCATTCTATAATTTGTAGTTGTTTTCTGTCTCTCATCTCCTTTTGCAAAGCTCTAATAAAAACCTTTTGTTTCCCTGTGCTTTTTTCATCTCCTTACCTCTCCTTCCATATCATAATCATCCAAGTTTTTTGCATTTTCCAACAAGGGAGAAATAAGCACAAATGGTTGGAAGGTGAGAGGAATCTAGGAACTTTATCTAACTTTACCTAATATAATGTAACAAAGGGCTTTGCCTAATGTAATGTACCAAGCGGATCTTCTATTTTCTAATATAAAATTAAGAGGTGAGTGTGGCTCTTTTTTTCTTAGATCCTCAAACATGCTAGCCCAATGCCACTGCATTGCTTTCATAGCCTCAAGCAACTCGGTCTCAACAATTTTAATATATTCATCAAACATTGCATCTCTAAGGGGATAAATTGTATGACTTCTTGAATCTAAAGGAGCAACTTTTAACCAGTCATAATAGTAAGTTTTGGGATCCTGAGCTTTCAGCCTTAGGTAAAGGGGAATTTCTTCCTCTAATTCCCTATAGGATCTAGCATGTGATTCCATACTTATTTCATTTTGTATCCATGCCATTAGGGCTCTCAACTAAACATCTCCAAACATACAACAAAGGATTCCATTCTCTATTATTGGGTATTGCAAAGTTATCACAAAACAAATTCTATATGGTTGTAGGAGAACTATGGAAAGTTTGGGAAAAATTAAGGGGTTCAACCAAATATGGAGAATTATCCCTCATTACAGAAGTCATTTTATAATTTAGAAACTTTTCTTTAAGGAACAATGCATAAAATGGAGATGGGGAATGACAACTCATTAGTTCAGGTATCATTGAAGTTACCTTAGCAAGATTTGTACATAACTACTCTGCTTATTCCTCCTTTTCTAGGAGATCTTGATAATGAATATCAATGACTTGATTCAAACTTTTATTTTGTTGTCTCCATTACTCTCTTTCCAAATTCAACTAATTAGACAACTGAGAAATGATAGAGATTAATGATATGGAATGAGAGGCACTTGACATGGTATTATCATTAGGGAATTCTCTTGTCGCATTTGGAACAACAATCTCTTCATTAGCTGAAACTTTCTCCTTTGAGGGTTTGTTCACAATGCTTTAGACCTCTTAGGATTGTCAAATTATTGAGTAGCTATAGCTAGCACATCTAAACCCTAATTAAATATTTTCTCTGCCACTTCATTCACAAATCTCATATCAACTCTAAAATCCTCTTCACAAAAAATAAATCTTGTTGTTGTAGGAGGTGATTCTAGTATATCATCTTCTATTGGGAATTTCTCTTCTGACACATTGTCATTTTATGAGTCAATAGGGCCATTAACTACCCGTGGTCTTCTTGAGGATGAACCCTCCTCTAAAACCCATAGTTCTATTCATCAGAACTAGAATCATCCTCAATCACTATTTTCTCTTCACCCTTTTTATCGATAGAGGGTTTCTCTTTTTCAGTCTTGAGTGGTGAATCAAAAGATTTAGTATTAATTGCTAACCCAATTTGTGGTACATCCACAAAAAAGTTTTGTTTCTCTATTACTTCTCTTTATTAGGGTTTCTTTTCCTTTCACATGCATTTTCTTCTTTTTGGAAGCGGTTAAGGCTACATGAACTTTTTCCTTTGTCTTTTAACAAGAACTGGAGGACATTTTTCTTTCTTCTTATTCTTTTCAAACATAAGCCCTAGTTTTTATAGATAAGGGTGTGGTCTTGTCTTAAGAGATTTTGACTTTCTTATTTCCTTTAGCCTGGACTGATCTAGACCTAGAGACTCCATGAGAACTTTTAGGATTTTTATGCCTAGAGCTTCTAGATTCTCCTGAGGAAGATGTTGATTCCATTCTTTCAATTATTTTCCTAATCCCATGTTCAGTGTGAATCCGTTTTCCTATTCTCTGCCCTATAAGACTTAAGGTTATGTTTTCATATTCTCCTAAAAGATAATTTTCCCATGACATGTCAGTTTATTCTCTTAATGGTTTTTCCACTATTATCTTAATTAGACAATGGTGATAAATGGCATTGAGCTTACCTCCCTGCACAAGTGAAGCTCTCTTCTTCATAATATGGAATAGGAAACTAGGAACATTCACTGACCAGTTGTCATGACATAAGAAGTTTCAAAACTTGATGTGAATAGAATGTAGAAATGATTTTTGGCCTTCACAAGTGAAATATTGTATGATATATATAACACACTACCTGTAATGGTCTAATATCAACAATTTCTTTGTACCTTGTTTCTTATCAAGTTTCAATGGTAGGTCTATATGTAATGTAAGTTGAGCTCTAGCAGTTGTAAGATCAAAATTTTCTAAAAAATCTTCCCCTTCCTGCAGCAACCCCATGACTTTTGCCACAATTTCTTGAGTGAATGACATCGTCAATCCCTTCACCACAATTACACTAGCATTCAATGTGCTCATAAACTAAGAAGCCACTTCACCATCCTAACTAGTAAGCTTCTGAATATAGTCAAGTCAAGCCTTGGCTTGAAAATGTAATATGTATGCTTGGTCATTTAACAAGACATTATAGATTGTAGGTTCATACCAAACCAAACCTCCTCCCATCTTCTTAGAGTACCAAATCACACAAAAAAAAATTCATACAATTCAAGACAAAATTCACAATCACATCAAGGAATTTTAGTAGAGAAATTTGAAACATGGAGATGACAAAGGAAATAGTCATAAGAGAATTCCAAATACAAAGGTTTTTGGAGTCAAATCGTTGTGGAAAAATTATTGTAAATCTTCAACATATCACAAGTTAATCTCTCATAATTATCTCTTTAGACTTCTTGTAACAGTCACCTTAGAAAATTATGTGCGAAGTAAATAATTCCTTTAAAATTGTCACATCATATGCAAAATTGCAAATGTGGCAAGATTTTGCAAAAAATTGGCAAAAGTTTGTGAAAGTGCAAATTTGGATGTGAGAGTAAAAATGTGGTGAGATTTAAAAGAATAAAACATACAATAATTATAGTCACATCAAACAAAAAGATAACACCTCTGCCCCCAACTTAATTAAGCAATTGGTCCCACAATTGCACATGTGACAAGGGCACAATCAAATTGAAAAACACATAAATGAAATATATACCTTGGATAGTATGTATGAACCTAGCAAGGTGCTAATGGAAGCAAAACATTATCATCTCTTGGTGGAGAATAATAAGGTGGAATGGTGGAGAGAGAAGAAATAACGAGGTAGAAATAAAAAATTTATTACAAAGAAGATACTTTCATAAATAAAGTATTTATTATGAAATGATTTGAACATTAAAAAGAAGAACTGTCTTGAGCAGAAGGCTCAAGTCTAGATGCTATATGAGAGCCATCTTTAGCTTCAAATTGAATTTTTTTGTAGGAAATCCTCTTTTCTCTGAGGCTTATGATACAACTTAAGCCTTTGTCCACTTACCAGCAATTTGAAGGATCAATAGTTGACAATTGAGTGACACCATTTGGAAAAACAACAAAATTCTTATAAGGTCCCAACCACCTAGCTTGAAATTTCCAAAGGGTATATTGATATTTGGAATCATAAAGGAGAGTCTAATCACCAACTGTGAACTACTCATCCTTAATAAATTTATCATTCCATTGTTTTCTTTGTTGTTGCATCATTTCTTTGTTATGCAAGGTAGATTTCCTCCATTCATCTAGTCCATTCAAAATCAAAAGCTGCTCCCTTTGGGAAATAGTAAGGTCCAAATCTAGTTCCAATGCTATCCTTAAAGTCTTGTTCTCAAATTCCATAAGCATCATAGGTGACTGGCCATAAACAAGCTGAAAAGGTGTGAATCTAGTGGTGGTTTTCCATGTAGTTCTATAAGCCCACAATGCTTCAGCAAGTTTTGTTGCCCAATCCTTCTTATGAACTAACACTATCTTGGAAAGGATTTCTTTGAGCTCCCTATTATTTATCTCTACCTAGCCATTGTCTTGTGGGTGGTAGGGAGAAGATTTTCCATGCCTAATTTTGTATTCCTCCATCCAAGTAGTTATGAGATTTGAAGTGAACTAAGCACCTTGGTCAAAGATTAATTCTCTAGGGACACTAAATCTTGTGAAAATGGATTTATATAAAAATTTAGCAACACTATTATCCCTAGGATGGTTCATAAGCTTGGCTTCTACTCACTTGGTAACATAATCAGTACAAACTAAAATATAAGATTTACATTGTGAAGTAGGTTCAATAGGCCCAACAAAATCAATTCCCCATTTATCAAAGGTGTTAAAACAACCTGTGGCTATAGGGACATCTCATTTAATTTAGTAGGCCTCCTCATTCTTTGGCATCTTTCAGATTTGTTGGTGTACTTAGCTGCATCCTTGTGGAGATTTGGCCAATAGTATCTGGTTGTCAAGATTTTGAACATTATTCTTTTGGCAAAAAAATAACCTCCACATGGCTCATCATGACATGCCCAAAGGATATTATAAGTTTCATCCTCTCTGACACATCTACGTATCACTTGATCAGGTCTATTGTAACACATAAATCCAACAATCCAAGAAAAGTTAAAACTTTTCTTTGGTAACAATTTTCTTTCCTTGGAAGAGAAGTGAGTTGGTGTCCTTCTTGTGGTGAGGTAACAATACCATGGATTTTATGCTAATAATAGAAAAACATGCTAATATGGAAAACTATCATTAATGGCTATAGGATCATTAGGAACATGTAAATGAGATAGAAAGTTAGCTACTATATTGGCTTTTCTAAGTTTGTCCACAATGGTGATATCAAATTCTTGCATAAGAAGCAACCATCTGGCTAGTCTTCCTGGTATGGCAGGTTTACTCATTAAGTATTTAATAGCTGAATGGTTAGTGTGGACAAATATCTCATAACTAGTAATATAATGTTTGAACTCATTCAACGTCTAAATAATTGCAAGCAATGCCTTTTCTATCATAGTATAATTGAATTCTACTCCCTACATATTTTTACTTATGAAACAAATGGCATGTTCTACTGCTCCTTCTTTCTGTCCTTGCACTACTCCTATGGCATAGTCTGAGGAATCTATGTGAATATGAAATGGAAATCCCTAATTGGGGCTTCTCAATACTAGTGCTTTTTTTAGAACCTCTTTAAGCTACAGGAAAGACTTTGCACACTTAGAATCCTAAGAGAATTCAGAATCCTTTTTCAACAAGTTGTAGAGAGGTGTTGCAATTTGACTAAAATCCTTGATAAATCTTCTATAATAACTAGAATATCCAAGAAATCTTCTCACATCCTTATGCTTTTTAGGTGTAGACAAAGTGTTGATTACTTCAATTTTTGTTGGATCTACTTGAGTGCCTTGTGGTGAAATGAAATGACCCAATACAACATCTTCCTCCATCATCATGAAACATTTCTCACTATTTAGAGAAAGATTGTAGTCTTGGCATCTTTTGAGAGCCTTCTCCAAATTGGTTTTTAGCTTCTTCAAAAGTGGTCCCATAGGCAGAAAAATCATCCACATATATTTCCATACATTCAACAGATATGTTAGAAAAAATACTGATAACAACTCTTTGGAATATAGTTGGTGCATTACACAAGCCAAAAGGCAAGACTAAGAATGCAAAGGTTCCCCATGGGCATGTAAATGTGTTTTTCTCCTATTCCTCTAGAGTTATTTGGATCTAATTATAGCCACTAAAACTATTTAGGAAAGAGAAATACTTCTTGCTAGCTAAATTCTCAAGAACTTGATCTATAAATGGCAATGGAAAATGGTCTTTCTTAGTGGATAAATTCAATTCTCTATAAATTACTAAAAATCTCCATTTTCTTCCTTTCTTTGGCACTATGACTAAAGGTGAAACCTATTGACTATTAGAGACTGGGTAGATAAAATCATCATTTAACAACTTTTGCAATTCAATCTTAACTATGTCTCTTAAGACATGATTAACTCTCATTTGAGGCTATCTCATAGGGTTATATTCTAGGCTAATGTAAATCCTATGAGTACAAATCTTAGGATCCAATGCCTTCATATCTATATAATCCCAATAAAATTCTGGTTGATTCTCTTATAGCAGCTTTAGTATACCTTTCTAATGTGGTGGTGACAAAGCACCACTAACATTCAGGTCCTTCCCTAGGCTAACCTCAATCCTAAATACTTTTTTCATCGTGGATATTTGAGCAATTGGAGAAGAATGCATCTCATGAGGTAGAAATGAATGAAGGAATTAGGAGGATGTTGAGTATTGAGGTGCATCTAGAGGTGGCAAAATGGTTTCCAAGGTACAGTCCTATTGTGAACACAACTGAGAATCTACTCCATACTTATTTGTCACAATGGATGAGATAACATCATCATCTTCTTAAAAATATATAATCATTCTTAGGCCATCTTGACAAAAAGGTGCCTCTTGCAATAGGTTCGCCATTGTATCCACCTTAGTGTCCAAAATTTAGGTGTATCTCTCTTTCTTCTTTACAATATTTATTAGTAATAGATGCAATAAAAATGTTGGTTATTGCATTGCTACATAGTGCATCTATTGGAGGCAGGGGGACAATCATTAAGAAAAAAATATAATTTTGAATTATAAAAAAAAATGATCGATACATTACCTTCACCAATTTCATGGAATATTAAAGAATAATTTTCTTGCAAAAAACCCCCAACAATAGATAAATTTTGAGGGGTAGAACAAATAGTAAGTTTCCATGTCTTCTTTTCATTTTGAGGATATGGGTACATTTTCCTTGCATACAACTTCCATCTTTATAGATTTTAGTTGGCTACTCTCCACCTCCTCTAGACTAGGAATTTCTTACTTGGGAAATAGAAGTGTAAATGTCATGGCTCCCAGACATATGTGATATTTGAGATAAGCTGATGGATTGAGTTAAGTTTTGATTCATCATCTCCTAAATCATGTCAAACTACTTGATCATATTGTAGTAGAGGTTGAGTAGGAGAGTGTAAGGTCAAATTATTAGTATGCATCCCATTAGATATTGTTATCTTTCCAGACCTACAAGCTATGTAAGCATTTGCAATAGCTAACCATGGTCTCCCTGGGATGAGAGGATACCCACCCATATTGTCTTTTGGGGAACAGACAACAAATTCTATAGGGTATTCCCAAGAGTTTAGTGTAATTATAACATCCTCTACCATCCCATCTAGTTTAATAGTAGAATTATCAATAAGCTATAATGGTTGTCATTTCTCTAAGGCCAATGATATATACAAGTGATCCAATAATTCCTTTGTCATTAAATTAATTGATGCTCCTAAATCAACCAAGGCATTTTGTACTTGAATTCCATGAATGGTGACAATAACTACAGGACTCCCGCGGTCATAATATTTAGGTACTGTTGGAAATATTCAAGACTATGCTAAGTTACTGAGAGGGGAGGGGTGAATTAGAAACTTCTAAAATTTCAACAATTTCAACTCTTAATCCAATTAGCATTTAATTCATCACATATAATCTAATCTAATTGCATGCATAAGAAACTAAAAATATGAAAGCATTCATAACACTGTGACACAAAGATTTGGTAACCCAAAAACCATCTCAATAGAAAGTAAAACTAGGGTGGGGATGATATCCTCAAAATTTAGTATTGTAGTATAAAGTTAGCCTGTTAAAGCTTACATTGATCACTTCTAATGATCTACCCTATTAGGAGCAATGAGGACTGCTAGGTCCACCTTGTGAAAGCATTTACAAAAATACAATTAAGTATGCACTCGGTAAAGAGATTTACAAAAGATTGTTAGGTCTACCTTGTTAAAGGATTTGACTGATCCACATGTTAGGATGAAATAGTAGATGATCTCTGATCTACAACTTGTTTTGTTGAACGAGATTCCTTTAAGTACTAATCACCTTGTTGTGATAGATATGTCTTTGCTACTCCTTATATTGCTATAGCCTTTTCAATTCACTCTTTCTACTCTTTCTCTAATTATATTCACTTACATTGCATTCACATTCACATTCCTTTCTATTTTCACACACTTTAGATGTGATATAATACATTACATATATCAATCCAATTATACAAATTACAAAGTCAACCACAATACAAGTTAACACAAATATTACAAAGTTGGTCCATATGAAGACATTCAGGTTCTGAAGACTGACTCGGTGAGGTTCTGATACTTGACATCCACTATCAATGGTCAACATCATCATGCACTTGGTATACATAGAAGCTTGGTCCATATTGACTACTTTCAAGTAGTCTTGAACTCAATCTACATTGGTGACTCAATAGATACTGTGAAACTCTTCATTTAAATTGAGTCTCTTGATTTACATTGTATGATTCGATAAACTCTATCACTTCAAGCTCAATATAAACTAAGTCTCTTGGTTAATTTTGAGTAGCTTGGTTAATGTTGGACTCACATCACATACATTGTGAACTCGGTGAATACTGAATAGCTTGGCTTGCAATGGTAAACTCAGCATACAATGAGATGCACGGTTCACATTGCTGATCTTCATTGTAACTATGACTGCTCAGTAACCACTGAGATTTATCCAAATGACTCGGTAGCAATTGTAGAACTCGGTGACAACTAAAATACTTGGCAAACACTGATAACTATACAAAGAGCTTGAAAGCTATATACAATCTGAATAAGTGTGTGTCACCAATAACAAACTTGACTAATATGTCAACAGATACTATCAACTTCTCTAACATAAGGTTAGACAATTATCCTATGACATGAATAGTTTTAGAATCTTTCCTCTTTCTCCCTAGTTATTTTGTACAAGTTTCCTTAATGGCTTTAGTGCAAACAAGAACTTCTTTTATGGAATCTAGTAGCAGTATTTCCACAGTCATATTCTTCAACTGGTTAAGAAATTCTATTGTAGCTTGGTTTTCTATGGGCATAACTAGATCTTCTAGAGTTTGGGGAAATGAGGGGTCTTTTTCTGTAGGAGCAGCTTGTGGAGTGGGCACATTCACCTTTTCAGTATGAGGATCTTTAGCCGCTATGATTATAGGCCCTTGAGGTGGACCAAGTGTGGTTCCTAACCTTAAGTGGATATCATTCAAAGAGATAGTATAACTTTATTATTGAGTTGGTTACTTGCTATTATTAGGATTAGGATTAGGCTGAGCTAGTAGTTGTGTTTGCTTAGACAGATTGGTATTGGCTACAAGAGGGGGCATTATATCCTGCTACTGAGGTGGTTGTATTAAGGCCTACTGATTGGGTTGGTCAGACTAATGATTAGGTTGCTGCCAACCTTGCTAAGGTTGATTGGACCAATTGTCATTATGGTACTTAGTTTCTGGATTAGATTGTGTAAAGACTTTTTCCATCAAGGTTTCAAATCACACTACGTGATCCATCATCAGGATGAGAGAGCAAGAGATGTAAAACAATGTAAGTTGTAGATTTAGCATAAAATCACCAAATAAAGGAGACCATGAGAAAGGGATTGCACAGACCCCAAAGCTAGAAAAAATAATAATAAAACAAATGGGGTGAAATATTAAACAAGAAGGCATCTCACAATTGCAAGTAATAAGGTTAATAGCAAGGGAGAGAAAAAGAAAAAGAAAATCTAAATCCAAGCGAAGCAAGCATATAGATTAAGGTGTATATAAATATAAATTACCTATATATATTATATACTCATATATAAATGTAATAAGTGTATATATATATATATATATATATATATATATATATATATTACATATATATCTATATTTTTATATTAAACATCGAGAGTTCAAAAATTTATATACAACTAGTTAACCAAGGGCAAACAACAAGCCCACAAGTTCAAAAGAGTGGCAGATTTACATGGTATAATGTACAAAATTAAAAAAAGAGAGGAGGAACCATAAGCAACTAGCGTAGAATATCATCCTGGCCCTCAAGCCAAGTAGTCCATCCATGTGAGCCTTCCATCTAGACCACATTATTCCTTTCCAAGATCTGAGCACACATGTCTAGCTTCTCAAGAGGAGCACTATTTTCTCTAATTTCTTTGATCAGAGTATCCAGAGCTTTGTCAAAAGCATTTTTATCCTCCATGATACTAGCCCATTCAAAACTATGTTTCAACTCATATATAAATATTGAAGCATGTTCCTCTTTAAGGAATCTCAATAGATTATCCCACTCCAAATTCATAATGCAACAAACTTGAGAGCCAATTTTAAAATGTGTGAGTTTTCTGAAAAACCCAGTAAGACTTCTATTAGTGCCTTGAAATTTATCTTCATTTCTATATTTCCATATGAACCAAAGAATGAAAGATGACATAATATGCTAAAAAAGGTTAGCATCCTTTCGAAGACCTTGAATAAAACCAGTAATAATCTCAATAGTATAGACATGTTTAGTAATAGAGGTTCCAAACATTAACTAGATCTCTTTAGCAAAATTACAATCAAAGAAAATATGTCTCATAGTTTCAGGAACTCTGCATATAGGACAAGTATCAAAACTGGTAAAGTGAGTCCTGACAGGGAGTTTATCAAGAAGGAGTTCCCACTTGAAACATTTAACTTTAGGAGGGATAGGAGACTTCCACAGCTTATCAAAGGAATTTTTCCATTCAAAAGTATTATAGTTACAATACCATATATGGTTGATATGATCAGTCATAGAAGTGTCAGAATTGAGAAACTTGTAAAATCTTTGGTTTTAATTTTACTAAGAAGGAAACCATACCTCTATCTAAAAGACAAGTGCCAATGAGAATCAACATTGGTATTTCTAGGAAGATTCAAAGAAGCACAAGCATTTTTAATTAAGTTATAAGTTCTAATCTAAGAATTAGGAAGATAAATTTTTTTGGATAGATTGTTCCAGCTGATAAGAATATTGTGTTCCATGGTATCCATAATGCATTTTATGCCCTTATAATTCTAGGATCTAGTAGAGCATCCCTTGGTAAGAGCAAGAGGCTTATCAAAATTAGTGAGGTTCCACCATATAGACCACTCCCCATGAATGGAGTGATGGTAATTAGAACTAGAATTATCAATGAAACCACAAACAAATTCCCAAGCTTTCCAAATGGACCTGAAGACCCAGGTCCCTTGAATAGAAATAGGGAAACAACTAGCAACCAAATCATAGAAAGGAAGACCTTTTGTAGGATTTGGCTTTATTAGGAACACTGCATTGGATGTTATTCCTAATGAGCACTTTCCAAGGCTTGTTTCCCTCAAAATCCTAGAAGATCCATTTGGAAGCAAGGGAAATCTCCTGTAGTCTAAGATCTTTAAGATCGAGGCCACCAACCTTTTTATCCAAATGACACCAGTTCCACTTGACCATATGAGCTTTCCTTTTTCCTTTACCATCAGACCAAAGGAACCTGTGAATAACCTTTTGAATTGCAAATATTTGATAATTACCGAACATCCAAGCAAAGGAGTAGTAGATGTTGTATTAGGATAAGATTTTTTTGCAGACCTGAACCCTTCCAACAAGTGAGAGAGTTTTATTGTTCCAGTTGTTAAGCTTATTAATAATCTTATCTTTTACCCACTCTCACATATCCTTGAGGGAAGGGGCAACAGAGAAGGGGATGCCAAGATATCTGACAATCTTATGAGGTCCATCCCAAGCAAAACCAAATTGATCAAGCCAATTAGGAGAAGTCTCTTTCCAGTGAGCATAATAGATTTGGAGCTGGAAATGTGAGCTCTTGAGGCTTTCCCAAAGATCTTAAGCTTTAGGTTAAGGCAATGGATGTTGTGTTGGGAGAGTTTTCAGGAAGGGTAATCCCACAAACTCTAGGAGAGAGGGAGTTATCCCGAAGGAGGTAAAAAAGTGCATTAGAGGCAATGACAAATAAGGCAGGAGCCATGGGGTAGCCTTGCCTGATGGAGCAAGAGAGAAAAATAGGTTGAGAAAGGGTACCATTAACTTCAATAAGGGTTGAGGCATCTTTAAGAAGAACTTGAACATACTTGCAAAAGTTGAGAGGAAAACCAAAAGCACTTAGCATATATCTCTATTACACACACACACACACACACATATAACATATAGATAATAATATATGTATAATATATACTTATATATATTATATATATAAGAATTTATTAAATATATATAATGTATGCTTATATATATATTTATTATTACATATATATGTTGTATATATATATTAAAAGAATATATCCAATTGTAATATATATGTATATATATATATATATCATATATATATGTATGTATGATATATCTGTATATGTATATATAGATATGTATACATATAGATATATATGCATATCTAAGTATATATGCATATATGCACCCAAACATTGCACACAGATCAAAAAGAAAAGAAAAAATACAAGAGCATATCTATATATGTGTTATAAACCTCTGCACAAAAATATATGAATATATAACAAAACCTGGAGAACCTATATTCTAGTAATTTTTCCATTGACTATTTTTAACATAATTTTGAAAAGGGTCATGTGGAATACCTAGTCTTTGGGCTAATGGTCTACATTGAGCAACATAGAGAACCTCTCCATTTTCATCAGTAGCTTTGAAGTCAGTAGGCATTGGCTACGACTCTAGATTTGCAACAATCTTTGCATATGCAATTCCTCTTCCTTTCTCTGCAATGTGGACATAATTCAACTAACATAGTTTCAACTTCCTCCTTCTTCCTCCTTGCTTTCACATTTTCAAATTAACAAAGCACAAACTAAACTAAGGTAATGACTCCAAGATTGGATTAGATTGACACCATCCTCGACAATGGTGCTAAAAATGGTTGATCAGTATAATCACTTTATAACTAAGGATTGGACATCCTTCTTATAATTACTTTGTATTTTTAGTAGTGCCAAATATCATACTAGAATAACATACTAAGCTTATTAAATTATCGACCATGAAAGTAAAATTGAAATGATGCATGCAGAGTATATGCTCTAATCCATCTTAAATGTCATCATAACTATGTAATTGAAATGTTGAAGGAAATACTAAGCTAAGAAATGAAATAGAAGTCTAACCTAATGCTCTAGAATAATTCTACAAACATGAAACTAAACTATTTTCCTATGTTGCGGGAAACAACCAGCAGTTCTATTACCATATGGTCATAGGAGAAACATAGTTCTAAACAATTCTATGAAACTCAAAACTAATTTGTACCTAGCTATGAACTAAGTTCACCGCTAGTGTGGACCCCCATGAAAGAGTGAATGAATAACAACTCAAAGATTAAGAACTATAAATATCATTTTATTCATGAGTGAAACACAAGTACATATTGTAGCAACATAATTGTATTTGTCACTACTACTAGATTACAAGTCAATTCTACACAAAAACTAGCTATCTCAGGAATCTTAACTCTAGCTTATTTATAACATCAACATAAAATAGAACTCCCTAAATCTAGGATCCTCCAACATTAGGGATATGATGGTATTGAAGATACAAAACAACATCATTTAATATAGTAGCAAGTTGCATCCAATTGTACATGAATTCAAGAGTTCACGACTTCTATATTTACTCCATAATGGCTAATAACTACTTTGACTCATCCCTCAATGGTAACCACTGATAACTGGAAGTAATGGAATCATTATGAGCTCAAAATGGTCAACCAACTTCTTATCACCATTCAGTCTACTGATGCCAACTTCTTCCCTAAATGACTCATCATTTCTTTGCAAAATATTAGCATGCACATGCAAAAATTGTAATACATATCCAAGATAAAATACATAATAAGTTTTTCTTAGATTAGCCTTGCTCTCATCACATGACTACATGAAGAACTACCCAATAAATGCAAGATAGAAAGATACATTGTTTCATTCCATGTAACTATATATCATATATGTACAACATATTCATTCAATCTTAGAAATATTAAAGTGCACACACATATAATAGTATACACATAGGCAGCCTGAATAAGTCCAACAAAAACTTATAAAGTTTCTAGGTCCTTAACCATAAAAACATGAACCAAATAGGCCTTAAATTGGCTTCATCAGTTACACTAGAAATATTTTGCATGGGAATATAGTTCTATGAAGGGCCTAGATCCAAAGCTTTGTGATCACAAAATCTATATTTAAAAGATTACAAGCTAGTTAGGCAACCTCAAAGAAGGATCAATCTTCCTCTAAGGGATATAGTCTAAAACAAACTCCAAAAATTTTTGAATGTTGGACTCATATTCCCAATGTATGACATGCAAGGAGTGTCACCTTTTTTATAGCCCCTAAGAAAGGATGGAAATGAAGAGTATGTGTAGACTATAAAGAGCTTAATGTTGCAACTAAAAAGAAAGTGGTCTTCTATTTATTTATCAAGTCTTAGACAATTTGGAAGGGAAAAAATAATTTTCATTCTTGGATGGATTCAATAGTTACAATAAGATTATAACTTCTCTAGTGGACCAAAAAAAGACAACATTTACATATCCATGGGTCTAAACTTTTCCTACTCTATCCTACCTTTTGGTCTATACAATAAACCAACAACATATCAAAGGGTTATAATTGGATTTTTAGATATCTCCTTTGAATGTATGGAAATTTATATACATAACTTCACTATGATTCAAAATTTGAAGAGGCTCACACTAACTTATAGAAAGTTTTATAGAGATATCAAGATTAGAAACTATCTTTGAATAGTGAAAAGTGCTACATGATGATGGAAGAAGGGGTAGTGTTAGAAAATTATATTTCTATAGTTGGAATCCAAGTAGACCCATTAAAAAATGAAGTTATTTCTAACCTCCCTATACCTACAAAATAAAAAGCTTCTAGAAGTTTCTTAGGATATGAAGGCTACTATGGAATGTTTATCAAAGACTTTATTCAAATTGTAGCATCCTTGTACAATCTCCTGAAGAGAGAAGCTAAGTGTGAGCGGAAACCAAGTAGTGGAAAATCATTTTAAAGTCTTAAAGAAGCTCTCAAACAAGCTTATGTGCTAAGGGGTCGGCAATTACTATTTCATTTCCATATGGATGTTTCAGATTATGCAATAGGAGTAGTCTTAGGACAAAAAGAAGGATCAATTGAACATGAAATTTATCATGTTAGTAAAACTCTCCAAGTAGATGAGTTTGATTATATTGTCACAAAAAGAGGAAATTTTAGTAGTTATCTATGCAATTAACATGTTGAGACACTACATCACAGGGCATGATATTTTCATTTATATAGACCATGCAACTATTAAATATCTCATGAACAAACCTTCTATTGCAAGAAGGTTAACAAGGTGGTTACTCCTAATGTAAGAATTCAACATCACACTAATTAAAAAACTAGGAAATTCTAATGTGGTAGAATATTTTCTATCGCTTCTACAAGTGTGAGATGATCCTGTAGCCATGAAAGATAATTTCCTAGGTAAACACTTTGTTGAAGCATAATAGATTTATGTTTATTGGGAATGTAGATATTTTTAATTTTATTATTTTCAAAATAATTTTATTATTATTAGTAATCCTTTTTAGGTTTTCTCTATACTAATGAGTTAAAATTATTTCACAAGAATCATCGATACCTTTGATGTAGATAATATTGTAGTTATATCTAAATTTGAATCACAAAATTTTGAGTATATAAAGGAGAGATCAAACTCTACATGACTTGCACTTTCGTTTAATTGTACTTATCATTTATCAATATGCTTTGAGATATATATCTTCTTGGTGATATATGTTGATGGACAGACACATCTCCCTATGTGTGGAGATATATCTCTCCACTAACATGTATATGCACCTCTTCATTATTGGTGACTTATACAAACTAGTCATTGCACATATGGATTGTTTATGCGTCATTTCAAGATACAAATTGATATTGTTTTTCATATGATGGCTATCGATAATATAACAAGTATTATTAGATACGAATATGATATATAATCAATCGATGGCAGTAGTTTGTGTCCAATATTGATTAAATTAATTCTCATAAAATGGAAAAGATAATGATCTTCAATATTGATTAAATGCAAATTGATAACTCCATATTTATAATTGGAATAAATAGTTGTTGGAAATATCAGAGGAGTAATTAAGAGGGAAGGGGTGAATTGGTTACCACAAAAATTAAATCTAAGATACCTTAAGATGTCAATACAAATCAAAACCAAACTTTGATGAAAGTGAAATACTGTTGTAACTTGGTAAGCACTGAATCACTTGGTTGATGCTAAGAATTACTATTACTCGACAAACACTAAATTAACTCTTCTTAAGATGCTTAATGTGATTAACCTTAATTAATTTAGTGGAAGAATTATAAAGAAAATAATATGAACACAAGAGACACCGGGATTTAACGTGGAAACCCAATTTGGGAAAAACTACCAATTACAACTAGTTACTATTTTTCACTCTTCTGAAGTGAGCCCTATTAGGAGCCAACCCTGTTAAAGGTTACAAAACACACTATTAGGTGTGACCCTATTAAAATATTTAGTTCACCCTATTAGGAGTAGCCTTGTTAGAGGTCTTTAGATAATTCAATCTAGAAATGACACCTTGTTAGAGGATTTGGAAAATAGTTGTCAAGCTAACTCTGTTAAGAGATTTTATACACTACAGGGATGACCCCACAACATGATGGTAAGTCATGGGCCTCACTTCTAGGAAGTTTAGTGTTCAAATTTAAGCAGGGTGTTTGTGCTGAGATTTCTAGTGAGGTTGTTAAAAGCCATGATTTGTGCCCACCCATGTGATACATTGATGGTTGTTGGTCATGATGCACCTTGGTTGGAAGAGCTGGTGTGAAAGATGGTAGTGTATTCTGCCACATGTAGATGTGTCCCTGTGTCAAAGTGATGTTGGGGATCCCCAGTCTTGTATGCCCATGCACAACACTGTCGAGTATATAGGAGGTATAAAGTGGAGTTGGAGTGATAAGATGTTTCACGTTCTTTGAGGGCTATTGTCAACTGTTTAGAGTCACAAGGAGTATAATCATAGTTATTTTGGGAGTCATGAGTGATAGGATTAAAAGGCATTTAGAGTGATAAAGATTTTTGGAGAAATAAGGTTTTTGGCACAAGGGGTGGTAGGGGATGACAAGAATAGAATGCCAAAAAAATGAGGATGAGATCCCTCAAGAATGTGGCCTCACTAGTTCAAAGCTCTAGTCAAAAGCAATTACCAACCAAAAAAATAAAAGAGATTTTATACATTGCTACAATTATTAGAGTAACAATGATACAACGTAATTGTTGATGCAAACTTATCTTTGCTAATTTTGGATTGAATACTTGATCCTCCTTGATTAGAATGTTCTTTGTAGCTAGGTCAACTCAAGATATTCTGATATCCTTCTAATTCACTTTCTTGATTTGTCTTTTCAATCCCATGCTTCACACTTTCAATCCCACAACTTGACCTTACACTTATATGTTTTACCTTGTCAATCTAGATTAAATACAATTTTAAGTAAATGAAATTCATCTCATGAGTCATCTAGAACTAACCAACAAAATTCATACAGGAAGAATCCTTCATTAGCTGACCTAACCCAATCGACACAAACTCAGATAAAATTTTCCTTCAAACTTCCTTTGGTAACCAAGTGAGCTCGGTTAACACTAGTTCGATGCCAAATTTTCTTTGACTATCAAGTGAACTTGGTAGATACTTTCTTTCTGCAACCTAGCTTTGGTAACAAAGTGAGCTCAATTAACACTCATTTTGAACTTTGTTAAGACAGAGATGCTCGACATACACTACAACATCCTTTGACTCCTGAGTGAGCTCAACATACATTGATTTCTTAGTATATACCTTGACATTTGTGTAACATCAAAGATAGCATACAATTAAATGATTGTATCCAACAATAGCAATGATAATTAGATTATCATGAGTGATAATTTACATTACAAATAATCAATATAATGATTTATGGTTTAGTATTTAATTATGTATATATAGATCAATATACTCAATGTGTATATATATTCATACAATCGTATATCATTCTATTGATAATTAGCATTCATGTTTATTTGACCAAACCTATCCTTGTAGCAATCTCTCTTAACTAGGGAAGATAACATCTATCCAAGTATTCAACAATAGAGATCCATTCATTGTGTCTGTGAGAGAGATATCACCTCACTGTGATATCAAGATATATGAGAAAACTATCAAGTCACATGATATTATTCATAACTCAAAATATTCATATTATGATATGTGTACTAACATAAAGTCTCATGATGTCTACCATATGAGTATTTGATCATGGTATATCTATGAATGCATTAGACACCATGATTATCTCTTTAAAGATCTTTATGATCTACCAAATGATATCAACTTTCATTATATCTATCACTATGTCTTAAGATATATTAGTTATCATGATATGTCCATATATATAAGTCATGTGATATCCATCATGATAGTGAAATAGATCATTGTAAAGTCACTATCTTACAATGTCAATCAAATACGCATGTTCATTTTGAAAAGGCATCACCTTTCAATAATGTTCACAGGGCCCATAAAGTTGTGGAGTAATACACATGACAATAAAAGAGTTTACACATTAAATATATTTAGATATTAGTACAAATAAAGAATAACTAAGACTCAATCTCAGATTTGACTTACATTTTCAATCATACCAAGTTTATCTTGAAAGTGTTCAACTTTTACCCTGGAGAGAGGTTTGGTGAAAATGATTGTTTTCTAACCACAAGTACTAATATATTCTAGCTAAACTAATTTCCTTTCTACCATGTACCTAACATGATGATAAGAAATATCAATGTATTTTTATCTATCATGGAACTTTACATTCATTGAAAGCTTGATACATCTTTGACTATCACAATGGATAATTGCAATATTTAAGGACTCACCAAATATTCCTACAAGAAATTCCCTAAGCGACACTACTTCTCTTTCTCCCATAGAGTTTGCAATGTACTCAAATTCTATAGATATTTATGCAACTAAGGATTGTTTCCTAGTGATCCATGAGATTCTTATTGATTCTAAACTGAAATAACATCTTGATGCACTCTTTCTACCAACCACATTTCTAGCCCAATCTAAGTCAATATATCCATGTATATCTAGGTATACATGTTTGTGATCTAGACCATATCCAATTTTACCTCTAAGATATCTCAAAATATGTTTTGCAATAAAAAGATGTATCTCCTTTAGTTCATACAACTAAGTGCATTCACTGCATAATAAATATTTGGTCTTGTATTAACCATATACATTAGGGATCCAATTATCTGTTTGTAGAGAGTCAGATCTAAAAATTTTAAAGCTTTTTTTGCTTCCTTTATTTTATGCAAATTTATTTCCATGTGCGTAGACATGGTTCTACTTTCCAATATTCCAAACCTATTCAGAATGTCAATTGTATACTTTCGTTGATTAAGAGTGATGCTATCTAAGTTCTACCAAACTTCTAATCCAAGTAAGTAATGTAAAATGCCCATGTCCTTCATGTAATTATAAATCTAAATCCTTTTTACCTTAAAATATTAGGTTATCCTCCTCTATGATTAACAAATCATCAACATATAAAATAAGAATTAACATATCACCATCAGATACCTTAAAATAGAGGTTTGGATTTGTATCATTCTTGGAAAACCCTAATCCAATGAGATAGTGATCAATCCTTTTATATCAAGTTTTGGGGGCCTATTTAAGTCCATACAAAGCCTTATTTAATATGCAATCATACCATTCAACATTATTGATGAAGGACACTCCCTTATCAACACACACACACACACACACACACACAACAAATAGAGGAATAACATCAAGTTGTAAGAATAGAAATTTGGCTTCTTATTATCTCAAAAAGTATGGAATTGAAAATTTTAGAATTACAACACGTGAAGATAGATGGCCTTTTTATTTACAATATTCTATAAGCTAGAGCCATTAACAACAACATAAAACTACCTAGACAACCCTATGATCCTTTTTATATACACGATTTTCCACAACCCAAGAAGGTTTTAGAATTTTAGCCCAAGATCTTGAGGTCGACCAACCCTAAATAATTTTTATTATTTTTAAAATTTTATTACATTAGAGTCATCCCAAAAAAATTCATTTTTATAATTTTTATGTAGCACAACTTTTGGAGACCATAACTCATCAATTATTGCTCTAATTGATTGTGATTACCTTTTTTTATAAATGACACCACATGATATACTTTTATTAATAATGTAAGTATCATTAGTCAGGGTTTGACCCCATTTTGAAGCTTTTAAGGCCTTCAAAACTATGTTCAGAATTTTATACCCCATTTGCCAATTCCAAAAATTCTCAATAACTCCACAAATACACTTGGTATTGCAATGAGACTTTATTGGTAGGATGATTTATCTAAAAGAAACCTCCATGGATTAAATCAGAACATTTTGAGCTTAAATGAACAACTTTCTAAAAATAGTAAGCTTTAAGAAATAGAAAATTTGTACTAAAATAACCCTTACTTAAAAGAGAAAGCATAAATATTTTTTGGGTGATACAAGATTTCCCTTACACTCAAGATGCTCCTACATCATATACTCGTGGTAATTTGAGAAGTGACCCTGTCACGTCTTAAGTGTCCAGAGGATAACCAAAATGGTTAACCACCTCCCTTGTCATCCATAATGAATCTTCTATTTGTCTTTCTTTCAATTTGACCATATATTCTTCATACATGTCTCATTTATTGTGCTTATGCTAATACAACTATCCACTATTTCTTCAATCTCCTTTGTGGTTGAAGTAGTTGGTAGAATGCTCTATTGCACCTTCTATGACCTCATCTTCAACCCTTCCTTCATGATACTCTATTAGATATTAAATGTTAAATATTTGTGAAATATTTAGTTTGCTAAACAACTCTATGTCATGGAAATTTGATGAATCATGCTTCTTTGGTATCTTAGACAATACAAAATTCTTCATTTTCAACTTATTATATATTCCTACTAGAAATTGCTCATTTCTTAAATGAACCACGACTTCATTCCCAACCTAAAATTATTTGTCCCTCCTTTTCTGATATTCCTCATCCTTGTACTATGTATTCATTTTAGTACTATGCTTCTTCACTTCCTTATGAATGTTCTTCAAGTACAATGTAAAATCTTCAACTTTAGCACTACTATCTCCTCTTTGTCCAACTTCCTTAATTCATAAGCATTTCTGGGACTACTTTTATGTACTCTTTGTAATGGTGTTTTACTAGTACTCCTATTGATGGAATTATTATATACAAATTATTGTAAAATCAAATCCGATCCTTTGGTTTATCTCCAACCAAACATCTCAACAAATTTGCCAACATCCTATTCACTACTTCTATTTTTCAATCACGTTAACAACACTATCCCTGGTAAAAATCACTCACAATGAAATATATCATTAAATATCTAGCTTGTAACAATATTATCAATCCCATAAATAATAATTCACATCGAAACCCTTGAGTACATAAGTATAACACAAAGGGTGGTACATCAGGTCAAATCAACATAAGATCACATTTTAGTTCTGAAGCCAAATATTCTCTACAAAGATATAAATGCATCTATAAATCATCATATAAAACCATGACACCTACTAGTGTGTATAATAAATAGTTTCACATGAATAGTTTAACAAATTCAATTCAAAATAGGAAAGATCTAAGCTATTTAACACAAAATTAAACAAGTGAAGAAGCACCCCATGGGTCTCAATTAGAAGGACTTAAAGAGCATTCTTATATCTACAATAAAGAATCCTAAATTGATAACTTCTAAATTGAGATGCAAAGTTAAGCTAAATAATGATGAACTGATAAGAAACTTGATCTAATTATGCTAAATAATTCAAATTACAACTAAATGATTCTAAAACTTGAATTCAAATGACTATAATGTGGATAAAAATGATAGTGGATTCTTAGATTTATTTATATTTATAGATTTTCCTAAGAGTAGGGGATAGAGTTAGGTTAACCATAATTTGATGAGGCTTATGTTATGGTTTCAAATGTTGGGACAAGAGGATAGAAAGATTAGTTGAGATTCAAATCTAAGATGAAGGGTGGAGATTAAGTTTTTTCTTGATACATGTAAGCTCAATTCTCATTTCACATTGGTTGATTTAACTTTATCCTTTTATGGTTGGTGGGGGAAAATAGGCATTACTAATTCCAATAATTAATTTAGTTATCCACATATAAGATTTAAATGGGTTGGATTTATTTAATTCAATGAACTATATAGTCAATTGATTAAATAAATTACATAGTCAATTTGATCCAAATGGATTGGACTCAACTAATCAAAGGTTTTGATATTCAATCAATAGCTTTGACTTAATTTGACCACTTTGATTTAGGTTGACCAATTTAGGGTGTCAAAAAATGCCCCTCTTTGAATCAATGTGGAAGAACATTGGTTCAAAGAATATATGATTGATTTAATTAACTAATGCTTGATTTTGACTTGATGATTAACAATTGACTACTTGACTTCATGAATTGATGATAAAATTCAATAGGATTCCTAATTAGCTGACAAAATTGATTAAAATATTTTGTTGATGATTTCAAAAAAATTGATGCCTCACTGATGATTCAAAATAAAAAATTTGGTGATTGTATGTCCACTTGGGAAATAAATCAAGCTAGTTTTGTTTAGCTTGGATGATTTTAGAAATTTTGGTTTGTTTCCTAATATTGAACTTTGGATTTAAAAGATACCTTCCCGAGTGATAATAAATTTGAAGGCAAAATCTTTGATTGATAAAACATTATTGATTCTCCAGATAGGTTGATGATGATTTGATATCATTTGATGTCAATAAAAGTCACTTGGTTTATGTTCCATTGATGCCAATATGATAGGATAGGTTGGTTTGTATGTTGATGTTTCTATCTCAAGATCTAGAGAGATGAAAGTTGATGCGCTCAAGATGAGCAAATAAATGATAAGATAAATTGATTGTTTGATGTTTGATGATCAATTAGATGATTTGGTTGATTAATATTGGATTTTATAGTCCTAGTTAGATGTTTTGATAATACAAGGTTAAGCCAGATGTTCTCACAATGTAAAACCAAGATCTCCTAGAATAAAAGGGTCATTTGTTGGAGGAAGTGTAGATAGAGATATAGGTGGTAGATGGAGTTAGGTTTCCCCTAGTTGATCAAATTTATATTTATTATCTTCTTTATGTATCATTTATCATTTGATGAATTAAAGACATGATGACATTGATTAGGACTTTGGTTATATATTGATCAACATTTGATGATGTATAATGTTGAATTCATCATTTGATCTTGTATCTTGGTTATAGGTTTTGATGACAGACTTTGATGAATTTTGATAAAATTAGATTTTGATGACTTGAACATTCGCATATTTGATACTTTTGATTTTCTCTCTCTGTTGATGTTATTACATATTAAACTTTATAATTTTGATGATATGTATGCATGATGTAGGTGGGTGTAGTTCTACATGATTTCCTATATTCATGATTTTGACTTTTTTGATGTAGTTATAAATGGAAATTATATGCATTTTTTTTATTTTTGTTTAATTAGATTCTAATGTACTCCATTGAAGGTAATTGTTATGATGTAACCTTGATTAAAACTCTACTCTCGATTAAAATCCCAAATTTTCTAATATGCAAACTTTTATCTATATGAATACAACATGCAACTAGTTGTCACTTGTCATCAGATCATGCTACTTTGTGTGCTATATCATTGAGCATTTTTGGAACATCAAATCAGTGAAACCATCATTGGTTCGACCATGATAGTATGGATACCTTTTCCTCTCATATTTTTTCTCAAGAAGTTGGTACAAACCTCACCGATCATATTGCATAACCATGGTGGATTAAACAACATTTTTGCTAAATTTAATGTTGTAAGTGGATTTTGGTAAATTAAGATATAAAATATCTAAATGGCCAAGGTATCCTTGCCTAAATAGATAAATATATGTTTCCCTTCACATGCAAATTTCCTCAATGGTTCTTTGATGATCATTTTGGGTTCAAGGATCAAAGGTCAACAATCTTGGTTCAAGATCAAGGTTGGATAAAAAATTGTTAGAGATCAAATATTTTAAGTGTCAAATATTTTTGGTTTGATGCACTAATTTGTGTCAACTTGTGTCTTTGTTTTAGCTCTTTGGATTTTGGTAACCTCGAGTTTAATTTGACAACAATTTTGGACTTAGGCAATTTTCAAATCCATGATGAAAGATTTAAGTATGTAGATACAACTTTGAGGATGTATTAAAGATTTAATAATTTTTGGATTTGATTTTTAATTTTTTAGGGATATTTATAGATTTTATAATTTTTTTGGATTATTCATTGTTTTAATTTTTTTTTGGATTTTAAAGATTTTTTTTTTTTGGACTTTTAGATATTTTTGAATTTTTAAAAGATTATCATCTCTCAAGCAAGATCAAGTTCATTTTCTTCCCATCTCTAGCAAGGTGTATGGAGTGACAAATGAATTAGCAAGTTGATGGATCAAAAGATAGACAAAGCATGTCAATGAGACCCTCAAGGAAAATCTCCTCAAGATTACCCAAACCAAAGAAAAATGAAATAATAATGTCAGTCAACGAGAGGTGTCTTTAGATATCATCTAGGATAATGATCAATCCAAAAGAGTGGACATGTAAAGAGATTTTCAATAACAAATTTTGCATTATATGTTTTTCAATATCATCAAGGCCAAGGGGTCCATTGAGATAGGATATGGATAAGACATCATGAACATGATAATAATGATGAATGATGGGAGTGGATGGTTTTGGCTTTTTAGTGATAGGAAGGGTTGACTGGAGATAAGAAAGATCATGATAGGGTAATATGGATGGAAGATATTGGATAAGATAATAAAAATGATATTGTATCTCAAGATGTATGATGCTCATTTATAATACAACCTTGTCATGATCATGGGATAAATGGTAGAAGAGGAAGATGGAGGACATGATGGATAATGGGTATATAATAACTTGACATGGGTGGGACTTGCCCCCAAGTGTAGAGTGCAAGAGGGTGAATTATGCATGATGCTTATTGCCATGTTTTCATCATGGTACTTTCCTAAGGCACCACAAGGAGTGATTTTCACCATAGGAAAAATTATTCATCTTCACTTTTCTTTTTTCTTTTTGATTTGTTTTTAGCTACCAAGGCACCTATTTACCAAGTTTTCACCAAGGCGCTTTTTCCTCGTTTTCAATTTTTTTGTATTTTGGATTTTCAAAGAAACTCAAACATCTTGCCCTTTGGATAATGCTATTTATAAATATATGCCATAATGGGCTAATATTATCAAAATATATGCTCAAAGATGTTGATAGGGTAATAGTAAGGCTGATATGGTGGAAAAGGTAGATTATAGCTAAGGATTTATGTGATGGATTGGATAAGGAAAATGGATGGACAATGAATGTGAGGATACAAAGTGCAATGAATAAGGGTAATAGAAGGAAAATATATAGGAGGATAAGAAACATTGACAAACCTTGAAGGGTGGTAGAATTATGGGAGAAAAATGAATGAAATAGCTCAAAAATTTGATGTAGGAGTTGGATGGGAAACTTTTAGAGTAAGATGAAAGAGAAGCTTTTGGGAGTTTGGATGCCAACTGTGATTTTTATGTATTCAAGTCCTTTAAATACTAACTTGGGAAGCCGCATAGATTTTATTTTTAGATGCGTTTCTCCAATGATGGATTTATGAATCCATATTTTCTTTGATTTCTTTATTTGCTTGTTGGACCTTTGTAGCCTATTTGATATTACTTTTTTTTTGTATTCATATGTCAATTAGATTAGACATAGTGATCTTCATATATAAGTGGACTCTTGTATTTTTAATTTTTATATTGTACATCCAAATTTATTCCAAAAGACTATGGAATTATGGATGAATAAGGTTGATATGGCAGGTTAATGGGTTGATATGGAGGGTTCAAGGATACATGTCTTTTTTGATCTAGATAGGATGGGTTAGTGTATGGTAAGCTATGAGTGATAGGAATAGTAGATGAAGGGATATAATGATGAGAAATATGGATGAAATCTATGAAGGCTTTATCTTTGGGATAAAGGGACCAAAATGGATTTAGAAGATGTAAAAGACTAGTGCTCATGTGAAAATGGAATAAATAGATGTGAAAGGAATACTAACATATTTATAGTGAGTTGTATGGTTGTGGCTCTCATATTTAGGATTTATCTTTATATCAATAGACTCATGAGTATCTTTAATGTGAGAACTAAAGCTTGAGGGAATTTATTATCATGAAATGAATTGGAAGGAATGTTACATTCTTTAGGTATACATGGAGGATCATGATGAGTAGGTAATGAAACACCTTAATCTTCACATAGTAGAGTATGATTGGAAGGGATGGGAATGGAGATGGAGTGGATGGAAGGAAAAATAATGATAGAGGTGAAGAAAGTAATTTCATTTTGGTATTCAATAAGCTCATTATAAATAATGAAGGAAATATATTCATCTTTCTCAGGAAGTGGATAAGATGTAAAGTTTAGAGGGATACATTGTGCTTGACATGACATGTTATCATCTTGAAATAAGTGCAAAGGTATGAGAGGATCATTATGAAACTCCATGGATATGGGACCTTCATCAAATACTAGATAGGAATATATAATATGTTTTTGTCACAAAAGCTTGCATCCTTGTCTGAAGTTTTACCTAAGGACAACCTTGTGAAACATGGAAACAACCTCCAAGCTATGGGACTTGAACTATGAGGTTGAGTCTCTAGAGAAGGCTGACTTCCTTTGCTATCAAGATGCAGCTAAATTACACTTGAAGAGGAAAAGGGAGAAGGAATACATAGAAGCAAACTACCCAAACTATTATAAGGAGATGATGCACCAAAATAGAGTGTTTGATCTTATCTCTGCCCATAAATGCATAGTTAACCCGTTATAACCTTGAAGAATACAAATTCAAACCTTTCTTAATTTAACAGCCACATGTAGATCAGATAAAAAAAGAATTTTATAGGAAGAAACTTCACTCAATATCATTCAAATGCCAAAAATAGATACAATCATGCAAATTGTAAAATATAGACAAGAACATTAGCGAGAGGCAAAGAAGTCTTGCACAATGTGTTAATGGCTAAAAGAGATACAACAATGGATTATAATGGCTTAGAGGTCAAAGGAATTCACAATGCACATGCAAAACATGCCAAGGAAAATAGAGAATAATTTATCTCATTTAGGTTTACAAAATGTGCTTTTATAGCTTAAGCATAACTAGATATCTCTGATGGAATCACTTCAAAACCACTACATCCAACCACTATTGCAAATCTAGAAAATATCTAACTATAGTACAAAAATGGATGCTATAAATTCACTTGTCCACCAAAAGAAGCTCTAAGAGGTCAGGAACAACAACCATTAACTTCTGACTAAATATATAGATGAATAGGCAGTGATGGAGTGTTCTTTTTCATTTATCAGACCTGGGGAATGATGAAAGTGGTTGCATAAGATCAAAAAGATCAGATCTATCATCCAAAATTTATTTCCTTTGTCATAAGTGCACCAAATTAGTTGTGTCATTAGTCAAATGGAGTCAAACTATTAGGCCTTGCAATGTGGACCAGACATCCTTTATCATTCTACCACTCTGCCAACATTCAACCTTATGTCTTATCTTTGACTGCCTATGATCGTAGCTTCACCACCACCTTTCTTCATTAAGATTTATTGCTTCCAAAACTACAACAAACCAGTAATCACTACTTTGTAGCCTGCCCTTGACACCTTTCATTAACCACCATGACCTTGTGAAGACTGAGATCTTGACCACATTCACACCATTGTCACTTTGACCCAAGGTTCACATCCTAACCTTGCGACCAAGAAAAAAAAAAAATCACTTGATCATAACTCTAACCATAGCTTCCTTCTTAACATGTTGTGACAACATGATAGTTATAGATCTAAAAGATCTAATGATGCAAAATGCATCCTTCAAACACTGAAGATTTTTCCCTTACTGCACTATCGTGACCTAAACCACGGTATGCCAAACTAACCCTGGAACTAGACAAAAATAATGCAATTTCCCTTTTGGGACCTTGACCTTGGTTGAGCCAACTAACTCTAAAATGATGCAAACATAATGCAATCATGCCTTCACCACTTGAACTCCAGTTAACACTTAACCCACCACTACTGTGTGAACCCAAAGGGTGATCACATGGTCGTAACTTGAAATGTTTCAAAGGCATACATGAAATAAGGCCATGAGACTTAGGATAAAAGACATGGCCAAAGTTTAAAATAGATCATTATGTAATATTTAATCATTTGAATATTTGAAAAATTATGACCATTAGATGACTCAACATTTTGAAATCAATTTCTGGTGGGAAGGCATTTTTGGTTAACATTTCTGGTGACTCAGAGGGGATACAAGCCTGCTTGGCATAAGACCAGTGACCTCTAAAGATCCATTGGGCTATAGAGTCTCTAAATCTAAGAACATAATTATTTCATCACCTCCACTGCATCCTGAGCCATAAAACAAACCTTTCTATCTTTGCAATTCTACAAAACTGGAACCAAAACTCTCTGCTACAAAAAAATGTGCCCATGCACTTCTTGGAAAATAGGAAAGAATACGAAAGAAAACTAACTAACTATATACATGAAACATTTATTCCTATCAGAAACAAGGCTTGAGATATATTCCATTGACTAGAATATGCAAGATTTCACCATTAGGCTTGCTTAACTGGAAAGTATTGGCTTGCTTGCAACTGATTATTACATAAGGACCACTCCAGAATGCATCAAATTTTGAATGTCTTCCTACCTTCACTCTATTTGCATCCCACTTTAGCACAAGATCACCTTCTATAAAAATTCAAACTTAGCCTTCTTATCAAAGTTTTTCTTCACCTATTGCTAATGTTTTTCCAAGGTTTGTATTGCTTGATGTCTCTTCTCCTCCAACTCCATCAGTTCTGCCATTCTTATAGACATAGTATCATTTTTTTTCAATTAGCTCCAACTGATGAGCCAACTCAAGAGTAGGAAACTCCAATGAGATTGGAAGTCTTACTTCTTTGCCATATGTACCAACATGAAAGGAGAGTTTCCAATAGCCCTTTTAGGTGTTATTCTATCAATCCAAAGGGCAGTTCTCACTTTTTGGTGCCAACATCTTTGATTGTTATTAATAGTCCTCTTGATGATTATGATCAAATTCTTATTGGAGGACTTAGCCAAGCCATTACCTTGGGGGTAGTAATTAGAATAAGTGCTCAAGTATATGTCATGATCAATTTCCCATGCACAAATCTGAGCTCCTACAAATGATTTTGTGTTGTCTAAATTTATGGTGGAAGGGGCACCAAACCTGGTTACAATTCCATCAAGGAATTCAAAAATTGAAGATTATGTGGCATCCTTCAATGCAATCAACTCTGTCTATCTGGTAAAATAATCTATAGTGGCTAGAATCCATTTATGACCAGAGCTAGAAGGTGGATTGATGAGACCAATAAAATCTAATCCTCATTTAGTAAAGGTTTGATCCACTTGAATGGGATGTAGTGGAAGGGCCACGAGTCTTTTCTTACCTGAAAAAAAGGTGGATTTTTTGCACTTCTTACATGTCTGTGGCAGTCATGGAACAAGGATGGCTAATAGTAACTAGTTCTCATTATCTTCATGGCGGTCAGTCTTGTTGAAAAGTGACCACCATCAGGACCATCATGAAGCTCTTTAATCATTCTCTTTACTTGGTCTACATGAATACATCTTACCAAAGCTCCATTGAAGTCATTCCTAAGAAGAACACTATCAACTATAGCATAAGGGATTGATTACAATTTGAACTATCTCCTTTTAGCCCTATCCAACCCTTGAAGATATCCATTTCCTACTAAGAAGGTCTTCATGTCATTTATCCAACTTAGATTATTATTTCTCACCTCCTACTATTTTGCCAACACTAAGGCAACTCCTTCTTCTAATTCTTGAGATGAGATAATCTTCTTGCACAACCCTTTCCCTCTTACTATCTTGGTAATCTAAATGTCCACATCATACTCCATCACCTTAGTGATCCAACCTACCCTTTTCTCATTGATATCTTTGCTCAATAAGAAATCTTTAACACTTGCATGAGACACCAATAAGTGGATCTTATTATGGAATAGAAGGTGCCTAAACTTCTTCAAAGCTCTTATGACTGCAAGGAGTTGCTTCTCGAGATAGTTGTACTTATCTTCATACTCCTTCAACCCTTCACTAAAGAAAGCAATAGGGTGTTCTTAATTCTTATCATTCAATTGAGTCAAAACATCAAAAATACTTGATTCACCACCAAAGGTCTAAAGGATGAAATCCTTCTTGAGATTATTATTGATAAGAGTAGGGGTTGAAGCTATGGCTGCTTTGATCTCTTCAAAACTTCATTTCCCTTCCTTGGCCTATGAAAAGACCATATTATTCTTAAGAATAGTTGTAATAGGTTTCACCATGGTAGCTAAATTAGGAGTAAATCTCCTTACAAAATTTATTCTACTGAGAAAATTTTGCAGACCTTTCTTGTGGTTAGGAAGAGAGAGAGCAACTATGGCTTTGGTTCTTTCTGGATCAATAATCAAACCATCCTTGGATACAATGTGTCCTAACATCTTCCCTTGATTAGTGACAAAGACACACTTTCTTGGATTCAAAGATACTCCATACTCTCTACATTTTATGAATACTTATCTAAGATGGTCAAAATGATTTGCTAATTTTTTTGAATACACTATGATATCATCAATGTAGACCAACAAAAACCTTTCAATCATGTTCTTGAAGGTCATTTTCATTGCTTTTTAAAATGTGGCACCTGCACTTTTTAGTCCAAAAGGCATTTTACTATAGGCATAGGTGCCCCATTTGGTGGTAAAAGTGGTCTTATATATGTCAGCCTCTTTGACTAACACCTGATTGTAACTAGAGAATCCATCAAGGAATGAAAACCTCTCTAAACCACTAACTTTGGACAATATTTGTTCTATAGAATGGAGAGGATGATGATCCTTAAGGGAGGCTTGGTTAAGATCCTTGAAGTCTACACATAGTCTGATTTATCCACTCTTTTTCCTAATAGGGACAAGGTTTGCTACATAAGAGGAATGCTTAATAGGGAAAATGATATTGGCTTCCATTAATTTATGTAATGAAATAACTTGCACAATAGAAGAAATAATATGAAATATTATATAAATACTTGATAATAACTGAGAGTAATAGGCCACTTTGAGGGGGAAACCTCCAAATATCTCCAATGAGAACACACTTCATAATATGATGTTGAAATAAGACTCACAACCTCCTATATATACCTAATTATGCTTAGGTTGAATAGACACAACCCTACATAACACCTAGGTTGATCTACCTACCTAAATAAAAATATAATAATGATAACATGACTTAATTAATGATTAAGATAGCCACAAGTTGACTATTCATAACCCTATATACACTAATATTAAGGCATAACATGCCCCCTCTCTTGAAAGAAGCATTTCCCTTGATGCTAACCAAGTATGAATTCTTTTGAATGAAGTTCTCATCCTCCCATGTGGCCTCTTCAACTGGTAAGTTCTTCCATTGGATGAGATACTAAGTTAGGTTTTTGTTCTTTAGCTTCTTTGTGTGTGTTTGAAGAATGCAACTCTAGTTCCAAAATTATTCTTCCTTCTTCTTCAAGTTTTCGTAGTACTGTTTGAGTAGGAATATTCTACCCAACTACCTTCTTCAAACAAGAGACACGAAAACTGGGTGTATCTTTGTTGTTGGATGTATCTCAAGAAGACCAAATCCCCAACTTCAAAATTTCTTTCACTATGATGTTGGTCTGTTTGTTGTTTCATTTGATTTTGTGCTATAGCCAAATTCTCCTTGAGTCTCAAAAGTACCTGTTATTGATGAAGCAAGTGATCCTCTACTGCATGAACTCTTGGTGACACCTTTAATAATGATGTGATGGAAGGAGGATGATATCCATAAAGTGCCAAAAATGGAGACATTTTTTATGAGCTATGAAAAGAAGTATTGTACCACCATTCTGCAAGAGGTAGCCAATCTACCCATTGAGATTATTTTTCTAAAGTGAAATAACATAGATATCCTTACAAATATTTATTAACAACCTAAGTTTTCCCATTTGAATGAGGATGGTATGAAGAACTATGAGCCAATTGGGTACCCAAACATGAAAATAAATCTTTCCAAAAGTGACTAGTAAAGATAGGATCACGATCACTAACAATAACCTTAGGTGTACCATGTGGCTTTTGGATGTTCTCCAAGAAAACTTTTGCCACTATACTTGTTGTAAAAGGATGTGATAATGTAATAAAATGTGCATATTTAGTGAGGTGATCAACTACTACCATAATGACATTATGACCTTTAGATTTGGGAAGCCCTATGATGAATTCCACGAATACCTCTTCCCAACATTGGCTAGGAATAGATAAAGGCTACAAGAGACCTAGTTTCTTAATTGTTTTTCCCTTATTTCTTTAACAAACCAAACATTCAGCCACAAATTTTTGAACATCACCTTTTAGCCCTTTCCAAAAAAACTCTTGCTTGACCCAATGATATGTCTTCAAAAATCTTGAATGACCACCAATTGGGGACTCATGTAGTTCTTTGAGAATCTTGTGTTTAAGAGTGGAATTCTTATAGAGATACAAGTGTTCTTTATACCAAAGAATATCCCCCTTTAAACAAAACTTATCTGAACTACTAGGGTCACTTTTTATTTGTTGGATGAGATTACTTGTTGCAACATTATTTTTCCACTTTTCTTTTGCTTCTACCACCCAATTTTCTTGTAATATTGAAAGGTCACACAATAAGGCTTCATCTTTTTCATCCTTCCTAGAAAGTGCATCAGCGGCAATATTTTCCTTCCCTTTTTTGTATACAATTTCAAAGTCATATCCAAACATCTTAGTGACCCATTTTTGTTTCTCTTCTAATAGTAGTTTTTGTTCCAAAAAATATTTTAGGCTATCATGATCTGTCTTAACCTTGAAGTGTCGACCCATTAAATAAGGCCTCCATTTTTTAACTACATGAAGGATTTCTAGCATTTCCTTCTCATAAATAGGTTTGAGTTGATTTTCACCTTTTAATTGATGACTCTCAAAAGTAATTGGTCAACCTTCTTGCATGAGAACTACTCCTATCCCATTTCCAAAAGTATCACATTCCACAATGAATTCCTTGGTGAAGTCTAGAGTGGCAAGCACTAGAGTTGTACACATAGCCTTCTTCAATTGCTCAAATGATACGTTAGTAGATTCATTCCAATAAAAAGAATCCTTCTTCTATAGAGTGGTAATGGGTGTTTCTATATGACCATAATTCTTCACAAATCTTCTATAGTATCCTATCAATCCTAGGAAGCTCCTCGGCTTCTTAATAGTTTTTAGAATAGACCATTCCATGATAGCCCTAATTTTGTTATGGTCCACCTTTACTCCTTCATGTGAAACTATGTGTCCCAAATAATCCACCTCCTTAAGACCAAAAGCACACTTGGATGGCTTAGCATAGAGTTGATGATCTTTGAGTAATTTTAATGCTTGATCTATATGCTACAAATGTTCTTCCCAAGTCTTGCTATAAATTAATATATCATCAAAAAACACTAACACAAACTTTCTCAAGAACTTCTTAAAAATGAAATTCATCAAACTTTAAAATGTAGATGGTGGACTGGTAAGACCGAATGACATCACCAAACATTCATAATGACCCTCATGAGTTCCAAGTGTTGTCTTACAAATATCTTCCTCCTTAATTTGAATTTGGTGACAACCCAATCTAAGATCTAACTTGGTAAAATACATAGCTCCATTTAATTCATCTAGAAGATCATTGATGACTAGAATAGGAAACTTATCTTTAATGGTGTACTTATTGAGCACTCTATAATTTGGACACATGTGCCAAGTTTCATCCTTCTTATGCACCATCACAACAGGTGAGGAGTAAGCACTTTGGCTATGCATGATTATTCCCGCCTCTAGCATTTCCTCAACAATTTTTTCCATTTCACTTTTTTGTATGTGTGGGTACCTATAAGGCCTAATGTTTGGTGGTTGGCTCTCTAGAACTAGTTGTATGACATGGTCATGATCCCTCTTAGGAGCAAATCCTTTAGGCATATCTCCAAGAATCACTGAGTGATGATCAATTATTGCTTTTAAATCTAGATGAGTAAGATCATTAGATTAAGAGACTTCTAATGAATATAGCTTAACTACAAATCCATCCACACCTTTCTTAAGAAAATTTTGCATTTGATGAGAGCTTACCATCTGTGGGGATTTTGCCTTCAATCCCCTTAGCTCCACTACCTTTCCTTTTGATTGAAATCACATAAATAGTTCTTAGAAGTTCATCTTAATTGTTCCAAATGTCATAAGCCATTGTACTCCCAAAATAATTTCTGCTACACCCATGGATATTGCATACATTGGGGTATCAAGTTGATAATCTCCCATGGATAATTTGATACTATGACACTTCCCTAAACAAATAACTATGCCCCCATCTCCAATCAAAACTTGAAACTATGGGGATAGATATATAAAAAAAATTAGAAGAGTTGCCAACTTTTTGTTGATGAAATTATGAGTACTACCTAAGTCTATTAACACTATTACTTTATTCTTTTTTTAAGAAACCCACTACCTTGAAAGTTTGTGGTGCACTGAAACCTGAAAGTGCATGACAAGAAATGATTGGTTGAGAATCATGTGATTCCTCACTTGACTCCCTATCCTCCTTTGATATGGGTGCATTCTCTTCTTCCTCACATGGACTTTCAATATAGAACAATTTCTTTTCACTGCACTTATGTCCTTGACTATATTTGCTATCACAATTGAAACACAACCCTTTTTCTCCTTTTTCCTCAATTTGTTGTGGAGTCAACCTAGTAGGTTGAGGAAGAGAAGGTGTTGAATATCCTTTTTCTCTTTTCACACTAGCCCCTTGCTTTCTACAAATCAAGAACTTCTCCTCTACCCTACATGCCAATATAAAAGACTCATTTATTTAGCTAGGACAAAACATGCGTACCTCATGTTGAATGTGATCCTTGAGGCCACCCAAGAATAAATCATTCAAGTTCTCCTATATAATTGTATCCATTCTTAAGGATAGATTTTGGAATATTGAATATAATCCTTAACTGATCTTGTTTGTTGAAGCTTATGAAGTTGGCTAAAGAAGTTTTCTGTCACACTATTGCTATATTGTACTTGGAGTTCTTCTATAAAAATTGACCATGATACATTGAGACCCTTTTTCCTCCTATGAGTACAAAGCCAACAATACCAAATGAATTGATATGGTTCTAGATATAAGGAAGCCATCGTGACCTTTTGTCCATATGGGATTTGATGTACTTCAAAAAAAATCTCCATTTGATTTATCCATGTTAGAGGATCCTTGCCATCAAATTTGCGCATATCCACCTTTGGAAAAAAATATTATAGATCCTGTAGGATTAATAAAACTTGTGTCATTATTAATCAACTTAAAGGTTTCACCTTAATTGCTTGAGATCTCTTTCCTTGTTTCATTCATATAGGTGCTTAACATGCTTCACATATTTGATATATCTCCTTATAGGTCACACATATCCCTCTTAACCTCTTCCTTGAATTACTAAGTTCCTCATTGGAATTACTATCCTCTATTGCTTCCTAATCTTGATCAAAGGATTTCTCCAGTGTGGTAGCATTCTTTTGGCCTTTTGTTGAAGGCCCCATCATGATGGAAACTAATACTTTTGAAATAAATCACACAAATGAAATGTAAATTCTTTGATTTTTTTTTCTGTAACTTACTAGGGCCAAGATACCCTTACTCAAAAAAAATCCCAAAAAAATTAGCAAATTTGCTGCTATGAGAGAGAATTTTGCTACTTTTTCAATATCTTTCTTTTTTCTTTCAATTTCTCCAAGCTTTAAAATTTAGGCTCCTCTACTATGTATTCAAAAATGCAATACAAGCTATACTCCGATTCAGCGAAACATGAGAGATATGAAGATTTCAATAAATTATGTAGAAATAGTAATTCTACAATAATTTTCTCAAATTTTTGCCAATTTCTCTAAAATTTGGACTATAGCTTCTTTAATATGGTCTTCAAAAACCCTTTAAAATCTTTGAAAAAATTGCTAAAATCTAAAAGTTATGCTCTTCCCAAAATTGCCCCAATGTTTGGAAACAATCTTGCCTCTATGGTGCCAAGATCATGCTCTGATACCACTTGTAATGAAATAACTTGCACAATAGAAGAAATAATATGAAATTTTATATAAAGACTTGATAATAGCTGAGAGTTATAGGCCACTTCGAGGGGGAAACCTCCAAATATCTCCAATGAGAACACACTTCACAATCTGATGATGAAATAAGACTCAAAACCTCTTATATATACCTAATTATGCTTAGGTTGAATAGACACAACCTTACATAACACCTAGGCTGACCTACCTACCTAAATAATAATATAATGATGATAACCTAACTTAATTAAGGATTAAGATAGCCACAAGTTGACTATTCATAATCCTATATACACCAATATTAATGGTGTAGCAACTTAGATAGCTATTTTCTCATTAACAACTCAATCTTGGGATTTACTGGTCTCTGCTTTTTCCTAATAGGTTTGACATTATCAACTAGATCTATGGTATGTTGAAAAAAATTTGGGTCAAAACGTTGTAAATCATCATATGTCCAAGAAAATACATCATTAAATTCTTGACATAGATGAAAAAATCTTTCTTGCTTAGTTTTAGAACATAACTTCCCCATGTTTAGCATCCTTCCATCAGCAACTGCAACTGGCATATGATCAACTTTGTTTGCATCAAGGTTTGTGCCACTATCCCTTACTTGGTCAGCAGGATTGAATATGCTCTATAAGGTAATAAGACCCTTAGGCAACTTATCAGAGCTAAGGTTGATGATTTGATCACCATACTAGAACTGAGATTGATGATTTGATCAACCTAAGGTTGAATGCTGGCAAAGTAGGAAAATGATAAAGGATGTTTGGTCCACATGGAAAGGTCTAATGGTTTGACTCCATTTGACCAATGAAAAAGCTGATTTGGCACACTTTTAACAAAGGAATCAACTCTTAGATGATGGATCTGATCTTTTTAATCTCTTGTAACCACTTTCATCGTTCTCCAAGTCTGATAAATGCAAAAGAACACTCCATTGCTGCCTGTTGATCCATATATTTAGTCAGAAGTTAATGACCACCGTTCCTGACCTCATAGAGATTTTTTTGGTGGACAACTAAATTTCTAGCATCTATTTTTGTACCATGATTAGATATTTTCTAGATTTACGATAGTGCTTGGATGTAGTGGTTGTGAAGTGATTCTGTCAAAAATATCTAGTTATGCTTAAGCTATAAAAGTACATTTTGTAAACCTAAATGAGATAGAATATTTTTCTATTTTCCTTGGCATGTTTTGCATGCACATTGTAAATTACCTTTGCCTCTAATCCATTGCAATCCTCTATTGTATCTCTTTCAGCCATTAACACATTGTGCAAGACTTCTTTGCCTCTAGTTAATGTTCTTGTCTATGTTTTGTAATTTGCATGATTGTATCTATTTTTGGCATTTGAATGATATTGAGTTAAATTTCTTCCTATAACATTCTTTTGTTGTCTGATCTACATGTGGTTGTTAAATTAAGCAAGGTCTGGATTTGTATTCTTTGAGGTTATAATTGGTTAATTGTTCATTTATAAGCAAAGATAAGATCAAACACTCTATTTTGGTGCATCACCTCCTTAGAATAGATTAGGTCCTTTGCTTATTTGCATTCCTTCTCCCTTTTCTTCTTCAAGTGAATTTTAGGTGCATCTTGATAGCAAAGGAAGCCAACCTTCTTTGGAGACTCAACCTCATAGTTCAAGTCCCTTAGTTTGGAGGTTGTTTCCATGTTTCTCAAGGTTGTCCTTAGGTAAAAATTTGGACAAGGGTGCAAGCTTTTATGACAACATGTCTCAACCTTGGTCTTTGTGGATACTTGTTTCTTCACACTTTGGATTACTTTCTTGATATGGAGCCACTTCTAAGGACAAGGTAGAGTTTTTTTTTTTTTTTTGCATGAGGCAATCTTGAAGGGCTAATAAAGGATTAGTTGGAGGAGATATGATAGGCATTTAAGTACATGTAATCTTGGGTTCTATTACCTTTGATGCATGGAAGAGATTCGCAAAAAGATGTTGATTAGCTTGGATTTGTTTTAGAGGTAGCCCTTTAGAGTAGAAACACTCAACATGAAAAGCAAAGGTTTCTTTGTTTATTGGATGTGGTTTTAATACATATAATTCTGTAAGAGGTGAATTAATGGTGGATGATGTAGAGGCTATATGAAAACTATTACTAGACACATGGTCATGGTTAAAATCTTGCTTGAGAGTAGTATCTTGTTCTTAATCAAATGATTCAATGGGATTTTCATTTTCTATTATATCATAATAAATGAGATCTTGGATCTTATGTTTCAAATCCTTACAATTTGAAGTTCATGTCCATCATGTATGTGATATTCACAATAATTTCTAAAGAACATAAAACCATTTGAAGTGATTGGAGGAAACTCAATGAGATTATTTTCAAGGATTTCTTTCTAATATGATTCTTAAGATTGTCCCAAAGTGGTAAAAGATCTATCTTATATACATTTAGATGTTTTTATATTTGTCAAAGAGATTGGAAATTCAAGATCACAATGATTTGATTTGTTATTGTCATATGATTCATAAACAAGACTCTAAGATGAATGTGGTGTAACACACTCATCAAGCTCTTGATCAAATATTGAATTGTCATTAATATTTTCAATAAAATGTTCTTTGATCAAACACTAGATTGTCCTTGGGATTGTGATGCATGATGCTCTTGCATCTGACTCCCATGGTAGGAAAAATTTTGTGAATATGGATTCACAAAATGAAGTAGCCACTGTTGACATTTTTTTTTTTCTCTTCCTCCAACACATAGCTGGAACAAGTATCCGGTGCTGATATATTTCCTGCTTTCTTCTTTTTCAACACCTAGTCAGAACAAGTGTCTGTTGTTGAAATTTCTCCTTTGCAATGAACTTTGTCCAAGTATAAATCTCATCCTCATTCAATCTTGTTGAATGATCAGATTGTCATGAATATGTTCTTGATCCAATACAAGATTGATGTGAAAATTCAAATTATCTTTTTTGTATGAATAAAATGAAAAATATGGATGATTTATGATCATGGAGATAAGAAAATATTGATCTTAATGGATATGTTTTGGATGATGCATCCTTTTCTTTTTCCATGTCTTTGATTTGTGATTTTAAAGATTGAATTTTATTTGTGAGGACTTCCATAATAATCTCTTCTTCTTTGTTGTCATTATTATGATATCTAGACCACTCAATTTCAGCTACGGTGAGATTGTATTAATGTTATTGTTTAGGTGATTGGGAAAGTCTTAGATCTTGAGGACAAGATAATTCTTCCCTGTGCAAGGTTTCATCTTCCAATAAATAAAATTTGATGTGATGGGATATTTTTCAAATTGGCATGAAAATGATACTAGGACCTTTGAAATGAAGCACTTTTGATTAACTTGAGTGATTTTAAACAAAGGTTGGATGATGCTAAAATGTGTTGTAAGTGACCCAATTTTCTCTCACATCTGAAATTTTGGAATTTTGAATCTTTTTTATCTAATAACAAGCTCTCAAATGCGTATTAAAAAAAAACTTTCTCTAGATGAAAGTTTTTGGGAAATACTCTATCTTGAATTCTCAGTCTATAGGTGTCATAGAAACTTGCATAAGTGTTAAAAAAAATTGTATATACATTGTATAGGTTCTAAAACACTTTGTACATACATTGTATAGGTGCTAAAACAATTTGTATAGGGATACACATAGTTTTATAGTTATTAAAACACTTTTTATAGGCATCGAAATAGTTTTGTAGGTGCCAAAACAATTTGTGCAGGCATTAACCGCTTGGTGTAGGCATCAAAACAATTTGTATAGGCTTCAAAACACTTTGTGTAGGCAATAAAGCACTTTCTATAGGTGTAATTTTTATCAGCATCAAAAAATTTCTCATTAGCATTACAAACTATTTGAAAGGGTTATAGGAAGTTGAACAAGTATTACAAAACCTATTAGAAACCGGTGACCGATTTTTTTTTCAAAAATGTGGATATTTTTGAAGGATTTTAGAAAAATAAATAAATTTTAATGGATGTATTTTGTCTACAACCATGAATCTTCAAGAACAATAATCACAAATTTTTTGTTTCACCCTCATTTCTTTAACATAAAGTGTTTGTTCAGGATCATTTCCACAATTCTTCATAGTACAAGTACTTCAAGCAATCTACTCAAGGCCAATTTTGGCTTTTAAAAACAACTTTACAAGGCAATATTTTCTATAGTAACCTAATAATGCAAGTGTTATTGAGGCCTATATTCTACAAAACCATGCATTTGATAATTTTGTCCTCTGAAGATTTTAATTCAAAGGAGATATTTATTTATAGTGGGTGGAGTTGGTCAGATTCACCTTCTTTCCACTTTGCATTGTCCCTCTCGTCAACTTTACTAAATCTCTCAGGAGATAATCTAACTAAAGCTCTAACATGTTCATATAAAAGTAAGAATATTGAAATAGGGAGCAAGTATAGGAGTTTAATTCACCAAAAGGTGAAGAGAATATCCCTATTGTTAATTCTCAAACGTTTTTAACCAAGGGGACTTGATCATGCTTGGATTTTGTATTCACTAGGTGAAAAGCATTTACCAAATGCTTTTTTCTACAAACATGAAGGCTTATTTAAGGTGTTTGCTTCATTCCCAAGATATTTTTCCTCTCAATTTTATCATGTCCAGGAGTTTGATTCACCTAAAAGGCGAAGAGAATATCCCTAATGCTTCACTTGAAACTTCAATTTTCTTCTCTATATTTAGCTAGATTTTGATAAGAATGCCATAATCTAAGCAACTGCACAGGGATAATGCAAGGCACATCTTTGATTATTTCCATTTTTATTTCTCACCTTCCTAAGAAATTTCTCTAGCTCCTTGCAATCCTTTTCTCCTCCTCTTTGTTGTGACTTCAACTTCAGAGTAGGTTTCCAGACCTTGTTATGCTTAACCATATGCAAAATAGAACATCATTTATATCAGATCTGCAAAATTTTCAAAATTTAAGTTTGACAATTTTAGGTGATATAAGAAATTGCATAGGTGCTTTAAGACAACTCATAGGAGCTATACAACTATTTGTAGGCACTACAAAACAATTTCTAGTTGAAACAAAATAACTATTAGGTGTTGTAAGAATATTAACTACTAAATAAAATGGAAAATTTTAGATGAAAGAGATAATATTCTATGTAGGCTCCATAAGGAATACTTTTAAGCACGGCAAGAAGTTGCATAGGAACCAAACAACTTCTCATAGGCATTATAAGCTCCGGTTTAGGCATTGTAAGAGTCTACAAATTCCCTCCTATATCTACAAAAATGTTAAATTTACAACAAAATACTCTAGTGAGATTGAGGCCTTAGCCCTATGACAAACACAATTTTGTAACCTAAAGTAACGCCCCACCAAGGGATCCAAAAAAAATTAACCTAAAGTTTTATTAAGTTTTCTAAACAGTTTTTTTAAAAAAATAAGAAAGAATAACTTACACATTAGACACATAGTAGCAGAAGCAATAACATACAATCAACTAAAAGCATACATAACAGGTTACATTCCTTAAGGATCCCATGATGTTGAATTACATTTAAATCTAATCTAATACTAAGTCTAACAACTACCACATCCACATGAAAGAATAATTAGAAAGTCCAAAGTCCATAATATACATTTGTTTTGAATGCCTCTTGGAAAATTAATTCAAAATGCTCAATCATCCATTGTACATGTCACAAGGTATGAAAGGCTAAAAGAATATACATATGTAGAAATAAAGATACATCATCCTCCTCGAATCCATGATACAAAGTACAGTAACATAAATAAAATCAATAACATACATGATACATCCATACAACTATCCATCATAAAACACAACTAAGTAAGTGTGTGGTTCCTCCCAATAGTCAATAGCATCATGGAACCATCGTGGGCCCTAGCCATGCCCGGTGCGTAACATCCCAAGCCACTGATCAAATCATCGGTACTATCATAATAGGGATGTCACTCCTAAAACATACTACAATAAAGCATAAGGAAATCTAACATACTAATCATCAATATAAGGAAATGCATTAGTAATAACATCACCTACACATGATAAACAAACATCCCAAGAAGCTCCAACCATGGTGACTATGGACGAATCTCAATGGTAAGAGTGGAAAAGCACTACCACCTGACTGCGTGGAACCTAAATGGCCCACTCCCACCGCACTGAGGAGATAGTCTCAAGTCCCAAATAAGATATCAAATCACATAACACAAATACTCTCTAAGTCTAGGAAATCCTAAAAGTATACTAACTCAAAGGTTCCAATCACAGATCGACATCTAGACCCAGAGGCACACAAGACATGTAGCAAACCTACTATGTAAGCGAGTAAGTGTCATCACAGGAATCACATTTAGAGTTACCCAAGCAATCCCTTAAGAATCTCGGGTCCCTAGTGATCCCTGTGGCCACTAGTATCCTCTCATACTGACAAGGCATACTATGGAATGCAAGGTCGTAACCAAGTGTTCTCTTTACTCCCATCCTAGTTTGTACTAGCACTCGAGGCATGGGTGAGAACATACAATTAATCTTATTAGGTTCATTTAAGCTAGTATTTAGTGTAATGTTATCACTTACTAAAAACAACTTACAATGAGTTATCCCCAGAACCACTTAGGGCCCCCGTCCCCCATTGCAAGCCACTTCTCGACACTACATATAAATAACCTGCCCTAGGCTCAATAAAAACACAAATCAATAATCTCCTAAAAATCACCTCAGCCCTATACAAGCAACTAAAAAGCATCAAAATATAATCCACAATATTCACATCAGTTCTCCATGAGCAACTAAAAAGCATCAAATGATAAATCACAATATCCATCGGTTCTCAATGAGCAACCGTAAAGTATCCCAGAATAAATCACAATATCCATCGGTTCTCAACGAGCAATATTAAAGCATCCCAAAATAATACTAATTGAAGACTCCAAAATGGTCAAGTCAAACATGTCACAACATGACATCATCAACAAAAAATCACTCAAAACACCTCAGTCCTCTCAAAGTGACTAGAAAGAAAATCAAATATACTGATCGATGACTAAATGGTTAAGTTAGGTATCTCATAAACATGCACCTTAGCTTCACACAAGGAAACTGGAAACAATAATAATCAATAGTCCACACACATCATAGAGCATATCAACACATCACCATGGTTGGGTTTAGAAAGATCAAGAACAAATCATCATAACACCACAATTGCATAACCCCTGAGCCTCTCGTAACAACCTAAACTAGTCAACATCTAAACAACCCCAAAACTCCCAAAGCATAAACAATACAAACATAACAATACAGTTTCATAGTTTGGGTTTGATTTCAAAATACACAATAGGGTTAAAAGTAAAGTTTTCAGTTTGCATTTCAATGTACATATCAAGTGTATAGGATTCTCAGTATTACCCTTATAATTTAACCTGATCATTTATTCAACCCATATATAAAAGTTACCCCCATGTTAAAAGTCAAAATCTGAGGATAATCTTTTATTTTATTAAGTTATAAAAATAACCATTAATGATTTTAAATAAAATAATTACGATTTTATTAAAATCAATATTATAAAAACAATTTAACATCAATAATTAAATCCTCATTAATAACTTCCTTTATTAATAAATCTTATTTGAATCATATTCAATTGAATTAATTAATAATTTATTTAAATATATTACATTCATTATTATTATATCAAATTATAAAATATTAATCTAATTTAATTATTAATAAAAGATAACATAAATTTTATATAATTAAAATTTAATAAAGATTGAATGCAAATTTACAATATATAAATCACATAACAAATCGAATTTTCAACTAATTTTGGAAAGACATATATTTTAAAGTTTTTTATAAATTGTTTTAAGCGATTAATAAATTGTTGTCTGCAATATACAAAGTGCAATGCACGGGCTACTATCGCAGTCATACGACTACATCAGTAGGTATGACTGCGTACAACAGTCAGTCTACCATAGTAAATAAGGGGGGGTAGGGGGTTATTAAGCCGCCCCTCCCCAATCAAATTTATAAATAATTTTTTTTTATTTAAAAATATTTCATGAAACATTTCTTTTTATAAATAGATTTATTTATTTAATAAAATTTATAATTATATAAATTTTATTACATAACATCTTTTTTTTAATTTTTTAATTTTTTAAAATTTGATTTCCACATTACTCTGATAGAGGAAGTACTATTTATCATCTGAATTTTTAATCTAGAATTCTCATTTTAAAATTTGAACCCTTCCCAAATTAAATCCTACTTTCTTTAATCTAGAAAACTAGGATTTTTCTAATTTCTTTTCTAATCTCTATGTATGCATAATATATTGACAAGCATTTAATAATTTACAATATTGAAATATTTAAGCGTTCATCACAGAGAATTTGGATTTACAATCCACAGGCACGAAGAAGATAGGAAAGGATAATTGTGTAATTGATCAGTGATCAAAACACAAGACCCTACCTGAGCTTGATGCTAATATGCAACCCCTGAAAACTATGAGAGAATTCGCTCCTCTTCAAGAACCTCTCTCTGAAAATTTTCCTAGAATTCTCCTTCTGAAATTCGCTTCCAAAATTCATGTCCAAATTCCTCTCCAATTCCTCTCCAAAATCTGCGGTCCCTCCAAAATGAACCTTCAATTGGTGATAAGGAGTTCCCTCCTTAAATCGGGGCACTAATTATGCATTCACCCAAGAGGACTCCTTGCTCACCAAACTCGAACTCCAAATTAATCTTTCTTTATCTTTTCTTTTATCTTTTCATGCACGATAAGTGAATTATTAAATTACTTTATTTAATTTTCCACTTGACTCCTCTCTAAAATAATTTATTAATTTTAATCCCATGCACACTTTATACAATTAAAATAACATTATTAAATTCACATGTTTAATCTTTTTAATTAATTTCTTCTATTTTAATCTCATGCACAAGTCATGTGAACTTAAAACTTTTAATAATTATTGCCTTTTCACTTTTAATTTTTATTTTTGAATGTTAAATTTGATAAATATTTATTAACTTAAATAACAATAATATTTAGCATTTATTTAAAAATAAACTCTAAATATATTATTATTAAATTAAATAAATGTTATCACGTTCTAAATTTATTCTTATAACTTTTATTTCCAAATTTAATTCTTTTTATTTAACTAATTCCTCAATTAATTAAATATAATTAAATATTAAAGATATCATATTAATTTTCCATTAAATTAAATCATTAATTTAATCTTTTAATTAGACTTAATTAATAGAAAATAGACCAAAGACTCATAAAGTAAAATACGAAAACCCATCATTGCAAAACACATACTAAATCAAACAAAAGGGTTATAGTTAGAAATTAATGTCATTCAGAGAGTACTTAAGTCAGATACTTATCCTAATTTTCAATTAGGACAAATGGCTTAAAGGTTTAGGATTTGGACTCAAGAATTTATCTCCCCTCTCTTACCATTGAGATAATGCGATAGGGTACGCTCATCCTGGCAATTCAGGGAAGTTGATACTCAGTACCTACAACCTGCATAAAATCCATTGTAGTGCACCAATATTACAGTCAAAGGAACCAGCAAATATAATTATATTTTTCTTTTTCAATGAAAGCATTTTAATTTAATTTTATTTGTTATATTTATTTTCCTTGATCTATAATATTGATGTACATTACTACAATACATTTAACTAACTTCACTAACCACTTTAGTTCCTTCCAACCAGAACATTATTTGAAATTCTAACAAAATGTCTTTATAACCAAATGTATCAATTTCAAATGGAGACACACATTTTCTCTTAGAATCATTTTAGAAACAAAAACATAACAACTTTACTCATTTCTATATACTATAGGATAGTGCATGATATATAAATTTCTGTAATCATTGAATGTAGGAACATATCAACAAGTATAGTCCACTTATACAGTCCACTTATACAATTTTCTAGCTTACAAGCTGTCATAAAACACAAGATTGGGAGTTACCCAAGGGTGACTCTCCCTAATACAATAAGAATTCACTTGGAAGTATGTTTTTGTTGCACATGAAAATAAGACAACATCCTTCTTCTCTTCAAGTCTTCAATCCATAGATCACAACCTGCAGTACAACACACACAAACAAGCCCATGGTACTCTCCTCCCAACCTTAGGCCTTTTAAAGGCCACCCCTGAGCAGGGTGAACCTTGACTAGGTGGACATACATTACTAACAACCATTTACAACACAATGCTCACATTACAAAACTGTTCACACATTTTACAGTTGACAAATAAAACCACAAAAATTCCCAACCAAGGTAGACCACTTAGGATCACATGTAGATCCATCTCAAGGGGTAAGGGTGGAAAATGAATGTTGAGGAGACTACACCTGCAACTATGCCTTCATTAGGCTATACACTTTATACACATACCTTCACAAGGCAACCCAACACCACATACATGCCCTCACATGGCATCTTTACAATACTTATAACTCCAGCAAGGTGGCATATGGGGCCCATAACACCCATATGGCATCCCTCTCCTACACTAGGAGAGACTCTCACCCAACACATTCCCTATGCACCCCTTACCCTCACAAGGCTCTCTTTACCTCCCAAGAGATGAGACTCACCTTGTCACACCCAAAATAGAAAACTACAACAAGAACACATGAATTCACAACACAAGGTAAATCACAATACACACATACACCAAAACTGAAACATGATCCCTCAACCTTACACAACACAACATTACAACACACCATATTACAACTAAATTATAGAAAACTCACATGCATAACATAATAAAAATAATATACTTGACAACAAGCTTTCATAACAAGGGTACACAAGGTTACCAACCTGGTTTCCAAGCAAATTTGAGCTCCCTCTCTTTTTTACCAGCCATCCTCCTCCTAAGCTATCTTCTTCTCCTTGTTTTTTTCCCCTTTTCCAAAATTTTACCCCACTTGGATTCTTTTTCCAGATCTATCCAAAAATTCTCCCCCCAAGAACTCTCCAACCAACTCTCCCTAAAGAATGTTTTCTTTTGATGCTTAAGTTTCCAAATTCGGCCAACTTGGGAATCCACAATTTTTGGGTGCTCTTTTCAATGCCTAGGGAAGCTTATAATACTTAAAAATGCCCCTACCCCCTAGGTATATCATATGGGCTTTAAAATAAGACCTCAAACTGCCCCTAGGGATGGTAGGAAGTTATGCATCATGTAGATCCCGACTAGTAGGTGATTACGACTCCCTTCCTTAACCAGATCAGAAATGTCATACATAAAGAAAACAAACACACACACCATACACATGTAGCATGGGGTAAGTATCCATAAGAAAACACATGTGATAATAAACCATCTAACTAATCATCATCAAAGACTAAAAACACTGAATAATCATCATACATACATGAAATATAGAGTACCAAGTAATCTCATCATATAATAACTTGAATGTAAAACAACATCTGATAATCTTAAAACAATACTACTAATCATCAAACATAAAACTGGCCTAAAAGAGTTTGGCAATGATAGCAAAAATGTAACTTAGGGATAGGTACTACAATTTAAGCTATTTAACATAAAGAATTGAACAAGTTAAGAAGCATCCTATGGTCCTCCAATTAGGACTAAAAGAGTTCTCTTAGATCTACATAAAAGAAATCTTAAAGTGACAACTCTGAAAAATGAGATCATGCAAAGCTAAGCTAAATCATGATGAATTGCTAAGAAACTTAATCTAATTATGCTAAACAATACCAATTATAAATAAATGATTCTAAATATTGAATTAAAATGACTATAATGTGGATGTAAATTATAGTGGATGATTTGTTCTCATATTTCTTTATATTTATAGATTTTCCAAGGGGCCCCATGTAGAGTTACTTGTTAACCAAAGTTTGATGAGGATTAGGTTAATGGTTTCAGAAGTTGGAACAAGAGGACAAAACGATTTGTTGAGATTCAAAGCTAAGATGAAGGGTGGAGATTAGGCTTGTTTTTGATCCATGTGAGCTCAATTCTCACTTGTTATAGGTTGATTTAACTTTTCCCTTTTGCAGTTGGCTAGGGAAAATAAGAATTATTAATTTCTATAATTAATTAAATTCTATAAATAATTAAATTGGCTATTGTTGGAAATAATAATGGGAAAGTAAACTCTAAGAGGGGGGGTGAATTAGCACTTAAAACTTTAACCATAAAATATTCACCACTCATTCATCTCACAATTTAACATGTAAATTGAAATAGCTAACTACACATTTACATCCACAACATGAAATAATAACACATGACACAATAAATTGGTTACCCAAAAACCCTCCAATGAGAAGGTAAAACTGGGGTGGGGATGACACCCACAATCTTCACTACTGCAACTGTAAAGTGTAACCAATTATGGTTACAATGAGTTTGATTATAAACTACGATCTACCCTATGAGGGGTCTACCCTATTAAAGGCTTACAAAGATTGTTTAATCTGACCCTACTAAAGGATTTCAACACCTTGTTAAAACTATGTCTTGTTAGAGGACTGAGACTTACAATAAAGCAAATACTCAGTTAAAAGATTTACAAAAGTTGTTAGGACTACTTTTTTAGGAGATTTTCTTTGCATCATCTGTTAAAATGATTCAACACCGTGATCCTTCAATTAGAACATTGTTGCTAGATGTCAAATTTTCTATTTGTTGATAAATCCTTGATCCTTCTAATCAAATATGTCTCCTCTATCCTATCTCTTCTTTCCTTTGTTCTCTCTAACTAATTCTACAAATGGTCAATAGCCCTTTGTGTCTCCTGTGTGAAATTTTGTACGTTGCATAGTGTGGTGTGTAGAGAGAAGATATTCTCTAACACTGTCTTGACACTTTCCATTTTGGTTGCTAAATTAACCTGTTTAAGTGCAATAGCACTTGATATCTTTTCTAATACCTTTGTATGAAATTTCCTTTAAAAAATTCAAGTAATTTTATATTTTAATCCAAGTCTTCATCCTTTATTTTGTCGACAATAGTGACAAGTTTCTCAGTAATGAGCTTGTCTTTATTCATCTTAGGTAGACTGAAAGCATCATAAAATATGCCTTTCATCTCATGCAAAAAAAATTTTCCTTGTATTCCCGTCTCATCATTTCTTACATCTTCTTTCTCTGTAGAGCTTCTATAGAATGCTCATTTTTTCAATAGTGATAGTTGCTAGATCAAACTTGGGCAACTCAATCACCTGAACTAGACTTACATCCCTAAAAGATGTATCATATGTGCTTCCGGATGCACTTGCACCTAGCCTTGATATTTGTAAAGGTGTAACATGTGTGCTTGGCATCTGATTGAAGGGGTGCATTAGATGTGTCTTTTGGTTTTTCCCCTATTGATGCAACTCCTGCATGTTGAATCTCATCAACTCTCAACAATATGGGTGTTGAGCATAGTTGTGTTGCTATGGTGGAGTCCTTCAATATCTTTTTCAAATATTCTTTAGTCAAGGGATTGATGTTCAATGATGAATTATCAGCAACATCCTTGATTATAATCACCGAGTCTTATTGACTCTCCTGTGTTGCATGTGGTGGACTGTCACTCGACACTTGTGCATCTTGTTGCTCATCTTCAACTATAGCATCTTCTACAATTTCCTTAGTCACTTCCACATTAGCCTCTTTGACTCAAACATCAGTTTCTTATGCATCTTCTTCTTTATTACCTTTCTCAAGTTCCTTTGTTTCTTCATTTTCTAATAAAGCTATGGCCTTGGTGGGTAATCCATAGATGGTCTTCCAAAGCAATGTGTTTTTTGTTACCACTTCTTCTACCTTATTCATCAAAATATTAAAAACTCTATATTTTTGGGCAAATATCCCCTTCTATTTGTTTATGGCTTTAGCCATCATCTACTTGTCCAAAGTAGGCATAACTTGGGCTAGATGAGCCTCCCTTATTTGTCTTTCTATGGTCAAACTAAATCATCAGTTCTACTCAACTCAGTCATATAGACTTTTAGGCAATGAGTTGGCAAACTTTGGTGGAGTAGATTTGAATGTAGTCATCATGTCATATATGGCCTCTTCAACATTGTTCTTATCTTCACTCCCTAGATTATCAAAATTAACATGTGTGAACCCAGGAAAATTTGCATTTGTAACAATATTGTCACACAGATTAACTAAATTAGAGGAGGGATTGTGGCTTACCACCTTATATTGACTGAAGTCATCTGACTCAACCTTCTCCTCATCTGACTTAGGTTGAGGCACTAACTTCTTCTTCAATCTCTTGTATATCTTTTTAATAGTATCACTCAACTCTACTATGTCAAGTGACCTCTTTCCCTTAGGCTTCACAACTTATGTTTCTGGTATTGTGGTTTCCCTTATGCTTGACCTAGTATTAGGTACTATAGGCTTCTATTGTGGATTCTTTACAAGCTTCTCTGCTTTCTCCACAGTTTGTTCTTTATCCTTCCTTTTTTTGGCCTTAGTTTCTTTGGGTGCTTCCTCGGCTTCTTCCCCCTTGACACCTTCTTATTGTTCTATTTTATCTTCTCCCATGCCTTGAGTTAATGTCAATGGTGCTTGGCCTTGGTCTTCCTCTTCTTCTTATTCTTCTTCTTCTTCTTCATCTCCTTCACCAAATCTTTCCTTCAACTTTTTCATTAGTTTGTTCTTCTTCCTAAGAACTGTAGTTGTCTTTAGATCAATCGTTATTCTATATTTGGCTTCCTCATAATTTCCAAATAATTTGGCACTCTTGTCAATTTCTTCTACCAATAGAGTTGTAATAGTTTCAGAGGCCTCATCTACATTTATCTCATATGGCAAGGGTTTACGCCATCTAACTCTTGGTATTGTTACTTGCACATATGTGTGGTTGACATCCATTAAGAAAAAAAATCATCATAATGTTTCTCCACTAAGGATACATGGATCCTTAACCTCTATTTCATGGATTTCTTAAAATCCTTAAAGTAACTTGTCATCACTGAATCAAAGTTATCACCTAACTGCTTAATAAATTTTAAAATCTGCACTGCAATAGACCTGTTGGTCTTCCAAGCAACCTTTCCAAATGTGGGAAATGTGTTCTACACATAGAAGAATATACAAACTAGTAAAGAGCCAAATTTGCATGATGTAATCTTTGCTTTCCTTATGGCCTCCAAGTTTTTTGATAGTTGTTGTAGCTACAACTCAGCAAGGTCATAAGAATGGTCCCTCTTTACTATCTTGAATCTCGAATCAACAACCATACATGATACACTATTTAGTTGGTTATACTAAAAGAATTTGTGAGAAATCAGTCTCATTGCAAAGGCAATTAGGGGATCTATGATTGTGTCAATATACATCCCTCTCTTCTTCCATATTGCACCTGTATTCTTTTCAATAGATTCCTTTGCATCACTTCACATGCTCTTAGGTTGATCAAGGATAGGGTACCCTGATAATTAGTTTATGATCCTCTTAGTGAGCTTAATCAATCCATTCTCCAACCATATAAAGTTATCATGTATGTGGCTTTGAATAATTCATATCCATTTAGTCTTAAACACTTGGGGAAATTCTAGGGCACAAGTTAACCCTTTTAGTTCAACAATCTTATAGTCTTCCCTCAAGACTCCATTATAACACAGTTTATTATAGGCATCTCTTATCTCCATGCCACCTACTTTTCTAATCTTTCCAATGTAACAACATCTAACATCTTGTATCATCAAAACTTTTGGTGGTATCATCGATAATGCACCAGACGAGTCTCTTTTATATGTTATCTCAGGAATAGCTCCAAAAGGGGGGTTGTCTTACATCATTACTTATCAATTAAACATTGAAAACCTCTGTCCCCTCTTTCCTAACATTTGTAGATGAGCTAGATGCCATTTAAAATATCTAGGGTTTGCAAAAATTCAAACTACAAAAATTGACAATAGTTAAATACCTTTCGAATATGATGATTGATGACGAGTAGCAGTTGAATCTAGTTCACAAACACTTGAATCTTCATTCTCAATTTTCCTTGTGCTCTTAATGAAATATATAAACCCTGGTAACTAAAAATGAGTAGAAATTTGACTATATAAGCCTTCATATTTGACAATAAATGCTCAATGCTTACACAATTGTAAGATCAGCTATCATAAGACTTTCAACATGCTCAGTTAATACATAATTTCCAATATGCTTGGCTAGCATAGAAAACTCGGCTAATACTAGCATGACTCCATCTCTCAGATATATCTATAATGTCTTCCATGCTTCATACCAACATAGAAAACAACAAAATTATAGATTTCCTCTTGATTTTAATCACTTCATTGCATCTCAATTCATGCATATATAATCTTTTCAACACTTAGACTCTTGGAATTGATGCATAATATAAATTTTGAAATATTAGTCCCATACATACCTCTTGATTGCCTAGTTGGAGGTGATGTGATCACTTGATCCATTGGATGAAGTGACCTCATCTTGACTTGATGTACTGCAATTTCCTTCTTCTTCCATGTCTATTTCATCTTTACTTTAACCTTTTTATCATTAACTTTTTCTTTTCCTTTGTTGAATTCATTGCTCGACATTGGTGACCTAGTTGGACAGTTTATGTTGATATGATCATTCTTGAGATAACTAAAACATGTAGTATCATTCAACCATCTATTGCAGTTGCATCTGAAATGTATTCTAATGCAATTCTTAGGAATACGTCCATATTCTTAATGATAGTGACAATTGTACCTTGTGTTGTAATCACAATCATAGGATTTTCCATTTTGTTGCACCTTTGTTTGCTTGTTTGATGTCCATTTGGTCTTAAATCTACATCCATATGCTTTGTGTCCATACTTCTTAAAATTTTAACAATATCCTTCAAATCTTTGAGTGTTCATGGTCTTGGTCCTACATTCATGTGCCTGATGTCCTTACTTGTTGCACTTATGACATGAACCCTTGAATTTATGCTTAAGGTTTTGATTTGCACTGTTGCTCCTATAGACATTTGTTATATGACCTAGCTTTCCACAATTATGACAAGTGGATTTTTAGTTCTTACCTTGTTATTCCTTTGCTCACCACTTCTAGACGATTCTCCTTCCTTAGTACTAGTGTATCCCAATCCAACATTGTTATTGTTAGGTCTTGAAGATTTCATCAAATTTTTAAAGTATTTGATGGCTTCACTAGGTTTGTTAAAAATTTCAACTAATTCCTTTTCTGCTCTTAGTTCATTCCTCAGTTGATCATTCTATAACTTCAAGGTTGTGATCTCAATATCATTTCCATTCAATTCATGATTTTCAATCATCAATTGATTTATTATGTCCAATTGCATGTTAGCAAGCTTTCACACATCTGATGTCTTCTCTTATAGTTTGTTGGTCAGTGCCCTTTTGTTGTCTTCAATCATGACTTTATCTTCCTCGTCTTTCTTTTTTTGTTCAGTCACCCCACATAGCAATATTGATTGGACTTCTTGTTCCCTAAAATTCTATGGTCATGGACCCACCAACATTCTTTTCTTTTAATATTGGCTCCCGACCCAAGCAAGCCAAGGAGATAAGGCCCAAGTCTTTGACTGTACAACTGCTTTAACAAGACTCAAATTTTGGTAACCAAAGATATAATAACAAGAAAGAAACAATCTTTATGCACACAAAATCTCCCTAGCAGATCAAATTGAGATGCAAAATCTCATTGAACATTATTCCTGACCCAAGGAAAGCATGAAAAGGCTTTAGTTAGGCCATTTTTCTTTTCCATCAGATCAACAACTATTGCATCAAACTCACTTGAGTTTTCATTATGAAACAATCCAATAGTGTCTTATTCTTGGTAATGAGTGTCATTTAGCTGAATAACCATCTCTTTCCTTCTATTCAATGAATTCTCTCTTGCTTCCTTGAGTTAGTGTAGGGAAACTTGTACTTCAATCTTCTGGTTCTCAATAATCTTTCCCAACTTGTAGACTTCCATCATCAAGATCTTACCTCCAAAGTTGTAAAACTTTCCTTTCTAGAGAAAAAAGCTATGATACCAATTTTTGGAAATAACAATGAGAAAGTAAACTCTAAGAATGGGGGGTCAACACTTCAAAAATTCAACCATAAAGCATTCAACACACATCCATCTCACAATTTAACATGTAAACTGAAATAACTAACTACATATTTGCATCCATAGCATGAAAAAAATAACACATGACACAATAAATTGGTTACTCAGAAACCCTCCAATGAGAAGGTCAAACTGGGGTGAGGATGACACCCACAAGTATTCACTACTACAGTTGTAAAGTGTAGCCAATTATGGTTACAATGAGTTTGATCATAAACCATGATCTACCCTATGAGGGGTCTACCCTATTAAAGCCTTACAAATATTGTTAGGTCTCGCCCTATTAAAGGATTTCAACACCTTATTAGAAGTGTGCCTTGTTAGAGAACTTAGACTTAAAATAAAGCAAACACTTGGTTAAGAGATTTACAAAAGTCTGTTAGGGCTACTCTGCTAGGAGATTTGTACTGCATCACTTATTAAAATGATTCAAGGCCATGATCCTTTAGTTAGCACATTGTTGTTGGATGTTAGATCTTCTATTTGCTGATAAATCCTTGATCCTTCTGATTAGATATGTCTCCTCTGTCCTATCTCTTCATTCCTTTATTCTCTCTAATTGATTCTACAATTCATAACATTGTGACAACCTCCATAGCCACCATGAATTCTCTCTTTGCACTTAGCATTCATCATTTTTTTTAGTCATACAAACTCCTTAGGGTTTGCCTTGTTAAATAAACATAGGTGGACTAGGGTTAGGTAGGTATCAACGACTATGGTTGATCTACATTACTGCTTAAATCATCCCTAAATTTAATATTTGCATGTACTGCATAGGGATTCATAATATGCCTCAACACATATATTCTAGAATCGTAAAACAATCATTAAGTTAGCCCAAAAATGGTTTACATAGCAGTTTGTGCCATTACAAATAAACAACTATGTCCAAAACTATTTACTCAACATCCAAAGACTGTGATGCTCGACATGCACTATGTTCTTAATATTCTAACTCGACTTCTATAGGGCTTGGCATGCACTGTTTCCTCAACACCTAAATCACTTAGCATGTATAGTCTACTCGGCTCATGAGTGACTCAACACATATGGGTGCTTGATACTAGCTAGGTATATTACTCAACATGTATTGTCAAGAAACTTATGCTTGACATGCTTTGATCACTTGGCTCACACTAATTTCTCGGCTTGCATTGTAACTCTACTAAATAATAAGTGTTTTGTCACTGCCTTGTCAAAACCAATCTGAGATTAATAGTGATGTGTAAGATTCAAATAGGTTGGATTTATGTATTCAATTCACTATATAATCAATTGATTAAATCAATTACATAGTAATATTTAAAGTTCAATTTGACCTGAATGAATTATATTTAATTAATCAAAGGTTTTAATATTTATCAATAGCTCTAACTTGATTTGATCACTTCTTTTTAGGTTTACAGATTTAGAGTGTCCACAACTAGCATACACACCATGCATAGATGATTACTCCTAAATCACCAAAATAATCCACTACTCACATCAATAAGGACCAAAGAATATATCATCAATCAAGTGCATCACCTAAATGTAGAACACCAAAAGATCAGTAATGAATCATTACACAAAATAATATAAGAGTCATTCTTAGATCAAAAGAATAAACACATAGTAGGATGTGTTAGAGTAATAAGATATTTCCTTATTAATTAAGTCATACCACAAAAATCTTCTTTTCCCAAAACTTCTGTGCTTTGATACCATGTTGAAGTTGATGAAAGATCAACCCCACAGCTCCCAAGAATCACATGCATGCAAACACATGTCATAGAAGAAAGAAGCAAAAAGATATGGAGGCTGGAATTTCCAAATCCATAAATGAGACATTATTGATGAGCAAAAAGAAAGATTGCTATAATCAAAAGTGAATGAAAAATTACAAAGAGATCAATCCTTATAAAAGTAGATCAAAACTCTAATAGGGTAAAACCTAGGTTGTATGGTAATAATAAATAAAAGACTTAATTATTATATGCCTAAAGTTTAGCTTAAGTAAACTAGAGATAATAAATTATTTAATTAATAAGGTAATATCTTATTACTCTAACACCCCCCCTTAAGATAAACTTAGGGAGTAGCTAAAAACTTAAAAACTACTGCTAAAAGAAAATTGGGTCCTGGCAACAAGGCCTGATGAGGTATCCAAGCACAACCAAATCTCTATAAATAGAAAAAATAGAGAAAACCACATGGAAAAAACCGTAAAAAAGAGATGGAAAGAATGTTCCAAAAGATAGGAACACAAGATGATCATGAAGAACACCACTAAAGCATGAAGTTGCAATCACTGCCAAACTATTGATCTGAAGAGCCTCCATTGTATAGAGCATGACTAGGTAGAGAAGATTAAGTCTAAAGAGCTAATCAATCAAAGATGGAAAGTATCTTCATGGGCTCCAAAAATATGAATGAAAGAATGTATGTATGGTAAATGATCCATGTCACCGAAATACATGGGTATCCAGCCACTGCAATCGCCTAGTACATAGGATCAAATACTGAATATACAACTCACTCCATCAAACCAAGAAAGCAATAGAACCAACATAACCCCTCTCTAATTTTGAGAGGTAAGACATGAACACTAAAATTGAATGCAATATCTCATGCATAAAGAAGAACTAGGAACATCAAGAGTGCAAAAGAAGTACAAACACCTATACTAGCACATGTCATCGACACATTATGAGGCTAATATCATGGAAGGAACACTCACTTGACAAAGGAAGATGATGAATATGGCCAGCATAAAACCCCAAAGGCACTTTATAATGTAGTGTGAGTACAACAAAACACAAAGATGTCCAAGATCTTGAAATGCAATAGAGTGACACTTTATCTTAGTGCATTTGCAAAAATACTACAAAAGGATGTCAACAAAGATCAAAAGAGACATAAGGCTAATACAATAGATAGTACAAGGATGATTAAACCCATGTATGTAAGGTGCAACTAGAAGTCCTAGTTGATGCTCAAAGGAGAAAGCATGAGAATCCTGAAATGGAATCTCCAGTGGAGGTGGGATAACAGGTGTGTTGAATCTACCATCTAAGAGGAGATGTGTGTCCTCTGATATATCCTCAACAACTAAAGTAGGTGGCTTGATGACTAGAGCTACAATAGTAGTGTAGTGTCTACCCCTAGTTAACTTTTCTAATTTTATTGCAAAACTCTTTTAGGCCAGCTTTATGTTTATGCTTGATGACTAGTGACATTGTTTTCCAGATTGTTGGGTATTGTTTCATATTTAGTGGATATATATATATATATATATATATATATATATATATATATATATATATATATATATATATATGTATGTATGTATGTATGTATGTATGTATGTATGTATGTATGTATGTATGTATGTATGTATGTATGTATGTTGAGTTAGTTATTTAAGTTATCTGATGATGGTGATTCGATGATGATATATATGTTCATGTAGTGACTTTCAGTTATTTAAAGATATTAGTTAAAGGAATAATTTTTATACGGTTTCTATGGATGCTTACTCCATACTTGCATGTGTATGGTGTGTGTGTGTATGTTTTCTTTATGGTTGACGTTTCTGATGTGGTTGAGGAAGGGAGTCGTAGTCACCTGCTAGTTAGGATCTACATGATGCACCACTTCCTACCATTGCTTGTTTAGTTTAGAATATATGTGTTTGTATAGTTGTGAATTTTATGCAGATTGTAGGTACTAGGTATCGACTTCCCTAAATTGCCAAGATGAGTGTACCCTATCGCAATATTACAATGGTATAAGTGGGGAGATAATTCTTGAGTCTGAATCCTAAACCCTAGGTCAATTGTCCTAGAAAGTAGGACAAGTATTTGAGTTAGTTTACCTTTCCAAATTTGTCAAGTTATATGAATTCATGACTTTGACCCTGGAGTTTGATATGTTCTTTGTCTTCAGTTGCACTATCGTATTTGGTTTTGTGGGTATGTTGCGATTTATGTTATAATTAAATAAAATTAAAAGATAATTAATGATTTTATTTAATGGGAGATTTATTAAGAAAATTTAGTATTTAATTATATTTAATTAATTGAGAAATTAAATAAATAAAAGAATTAAATTTAAAAGATTATATTAAAGTTCCATTTTTGACGTATTTATATTTATTTAATTTAATGATAATTATTTAGGAGTTTTATTTTAATAATAAACTCTAAATAATGTCATTAATTAAGTTAATAAATATATTATTAAAAAGATCTCGTGAATTGATTAAATAAAAGAATGAAACTTAAAGATAAAGTTATGGTTCTAATTTAGGCATAATTATATTTATTTAATTTAATAATTATTATTTAGGAGATTTATTTTAAATAATAAACTCTAAATAATATTATTAGTTGAATTAATAAATCTATTATTAAAACGTCTTGTTTATCTAATTTAGGCATATTTATATTTATTTTATTTAATAATAATTATTTAAGAGTTGTATTTTAATAATAAACTCTAAATAATATTATTAATTAAATTAATAAATATTATATTAAAAAGTGTCTTGTGGTTTAATAAGTGAAAGTAAGCATAAATTTAATAAAGTTTATTTTAATTAAACTCATTAAGTGTATGCATGAAATTAAAATATAATAAATCAATTAAAGAGAGTAAGCTAATAATTTAAATTAAGATATTTTGTAATTAAATATTTAAAAGAGTTGTGCATGAAAAGGTAAAAGGTAATAAAGTAATAAACAGTAATTGATCTGCAAGTTCTCTCTCATGATTGTATAATCAGAGCCGCAAATTAAAAGAGAACTCTTTATCAGAGATCTAGAGCTCATTTTGCAATTACACAAGCTTTGGAGGAGCAATTTTAGAGAGGAAGATTTTTAGAAAAAGGAAATTGTTGCATGTTTTGTGCATCTGTCATTTTAACATCAGATTGAAGTAGGATCTCGTGGTTTAATTGTGCAGTGGTTTTTCGTCCTTCGAATTTTTGTCTTCTCTGTGTCTGTTTTGTTTTTGTTTTTAGAATTCTTCTATGTTGAAAACCTTGTTTGCATATTTATTGTTCTTCATTTCTGGGAACTTCTGTAAGCAATTTAATGATTGAAAACCTTGTGTGTGGATTTTGTTATTCATCGTTCTTAGTAAACATCTATATACAAATTGAAAATTAGAAAACCCTCATGTTAAGATTTATTGTTCTCTATTCTTGAATACATCTGTGAAAGAGTTAAATTGAAACCCTCATGTTGAAATTATTGCCCTTTGTTTTTCAAAAGCATCTGTGATGAATGGAGGGATTAAAACCCCTATTATTAATTTGAAGTTTTTGTTTTTTAGTAAGTTACTATTTTTGGAAAGTTTTCATTTTTAGTAAGTTTCATTTTTTGGAAAGTTTTTATTTTTAATAAGTTTCTATTTTTGGAAAGTTCATTTTTAGTAAGTTTTCATTTTGGAGAGTTTCCATTTTTAGTAAGTTTCCATTTTAGTAAGTTTCCATTTTTAGTAGGTTTCCATTTTAAGAAAGTCTCTAATTTGAGTAGGTTTGCATTTCAGAAACATTCCTATTTTTAGCATGTTTCCTTTTTGGGAAAGTTTTTCCAAAGTTTAATAAATTTAAAATTATGAAGGTAATAATTAATAATTGATAAATTTTTTAATTTAATTGTTTGAAAATTTGATTTATTACTTAATTTTTTTAATATAATTCTAAAGTAAATTGAAAATCAAAAATAATAATTGGGAGAATTAATGGTTATCTTTAGTAAACTTGGGTTGTGCTTGATGATTCAATTTTATATGAAAATGATTTGTATTGCTAGGGAAATTTTCTTATTCGAAAACTTCAGTAATTAACATACTTTAAAAAGACAAAAACTATGATGTGTATGTTCACTGAAGTCTTATGATTTGATAAGGAAATGAACTATGAAACAATGTTTAAACAACTTTATATGATTTGTTGAATCATTTGAAATTCTAATGAACTTAGAAGCCTTAGTATTTCTGGTAACTACATAAATGAAAACTAAAACCTTGATTGAGATCGAAAATGTTATGAACTATAATATTTGGAAATGAAAACTTGGAAACCTGTAGTGAAAATTAAATATGTGTGTTTTCCAAAACCTAGTGTATTATGAAAAGTTACTATTATATGTTTTGTATGAGACGTGTGATTTTACTAATGTTGAGTTTCAAGGTTGACTTAGCTTTGACCAATCAAGATGTTACCAGAGGCTTGGGAGTTTCTATTTTGTGATGTCATGATGATTTTTTGATCTTGATCTTTTATACTCAACCATGGTAATGTGTCTTGTATGCTCTATGGGGTGTTTTGATGTATCGATTGTTATTGTTTTCCAATGTTCTTGTGTGAAACTGAGGTGAATGGTATGACCTTTCTATTATAAAGTTTGAGTCTTCGATCAATTGTATTTGGATTGATTTTCAGTCATTTATATAGGACTAAGATGGTTGTATGTTTTGTTCTTGGTGATGTCATGTTATGACGTGGAATGATTTTGGTATCAGTCTTGTTAGGATGATCGTATTGGCAAAATCTGTGATTATGATCAGTGTTTTTCAATACTTGTCAGTTGTTTGTTTAAGAACTGATGTATGGTATATGGTCTTTTGTGATCTTATGCTTTTACTGAGCTTAGGGTAGGTTATCTATATGTCATGTTGGGAAGTGGCTTGCAATGGAGGTCGAAGCCCTAAAGAGGTTGCCTAGGTAACCCATTGTAGATTATTTTAATAAGTAATAACATTTCATGGGTTTAAAATGAATTAACAAGATATTGGTACCAAAAAGTCACTAGGGGGTTAGAGGATTAAAAGACCAGTCGGGTAACCTTAGAGTTGTCTCATTAGAATGCCTTGTTAGTATGAAAGAATAATAGTGCTGAATAGAGTCACCAGGGGGCCAGAGGATTAAAATACTAGCTGGGTAACCATAGAGTTGGCTCGTGCGTTGACACTTGCCCACATTCATTATAGATTTCCTACATGTCTTTGTTGCCTCTAGATTTAGATGTCTTTTGTGTCTTGGTGGCTTTGAGTTAGCTTTCTTTTAGGTTTTCCTTGACTTAGATGTTGGATTTGATTGTTGATCTTGTTATCCCATTTGGGACTTAAGACTATCTCCTTAGTGCAGTGGGAGTGGACCTTTCTAGGTTCCATAAGGTCGGGTGGTAGTGCTTTTTCTTATACCATTGAGATCTGATTGTTGGATGTCGTTGCTAGATGTGTTTGTGCAGATGTTCCTTTTATCTAATATTGTATTTCTATGATGGATGGTTATATTCTAAGTGTATTGTATTTGATTTCATATATCTTAGGAGATATTGTAATCTATTTCATGATGCATATTATTTCAGCCATTCATACCTCGTGACTTGTACAGTGTATGATTGTGCATTTTGTTTATTGCTAGGTGGCATTTGAGATGATTGTATATTATTTAAATGGATTTTTACTTATAGTTATTCTTTAATATGGATTTGTTATATTTTGGTTTTTGTATTAATTAAACTTAAATGTGATTCATCATCATTGGACTTGTAGTGCCTCTTGTGTTTGCAGTCTATACCTTGTCTATTTTGATTCGAGAGATTTGATATTCTTATTTTATGTACTTTGAGTTGACCTGAGGGTCGAATATTATACCTTGGTTCGGTACCATAGATGCTTTACTGCTTACTATTCAGTCTATCATACTTGCATGTTGATGCTATTTTGAGATGACACAGATCTATGATGATATCGAGTTATATGGTTTATTGGACATATTTGTTGATTATGTTATGAGCTAGATTTTATGCTATGGTGATTCACTTTATTTATGTATCTTTATGCTTTCTGCGAATGTGAGTGGTGTAAATGGATTAATTAGTTATTTAATGCACTAATTTCTTTGACTATTATATTATATGCAATTGCACTTGATTGTGTGTTTAAGTCTGTAGGATTAATATCCCTGGTAGTGGCACATGGAGATAGTGATTTAGCTATTCATATTTTACCAATGTCATCCTTGTATGGTTGACATATCCTTATTTTAATTGTTTTAATTAAAAACCTTTCGGTGATTAGTAAATCTAAACTCATCTGCATTATGTGATTAGACCAGTGAGCATGTCTATGCATCTAAAGTTTCACTCTGTCGCGAAAGTGTTAAGTAATTTTTTGTGATTTTTGGTTTTCGGGTATTAAATCTTTTTGGATTTATTTTTTGACAGTTATTCCTTAGGTGAATTTCTGTTCAAGAGAATAACTTGTTTTCATTTGGGTTGAGCTGCTATAGTTGGCTATTTTCCCTAATCAACTATTCACTCAAAAATTGAATAAGTGTAGAATAAGAAATTTTAATTCCTCACTTTTTCTAATTTGGATTTTAGAATTTGGAGAGCTTTTCAAAATTCTCTTTTGAAGGATTCAAATTTTGTTCGTTCTAGGAGTTGTGAGCATGGGTTTTTCGCAAGGTCAGTCTCGTTGGATTCAGCTTAGGGAGTTTATGCTTTGTCCTCGCTTTCAGTAGATTTTGTGGGCTATTTATTTTATTGTGTGGGTTTCGATTTCTGCCCATTTTGCTATTAGGTAGGGCCTTCTCATTTTATTATTTTTGCTCCATTTCAGCTTTCGTTTCTTGTAGCAATATATTAAGAGGCTGAGAACTAGAGTTCCCCTTCGTTTCTATTTGTTGGTTATGCCTGGTTGGTAGGGTATGAACGTTTTCCCTATTTTCAGGATGGGGGTTTGGGATTTTGAGCTGTTATGTTAGTTGTTTTTGCATACGATGTTTAAATTCATTTATTTTAGGATTTTTAGGATTTTTGCACACAAAGGCCAAATGGGTTTTAATTTCAATTTTTTTTTCCAAATTTTGGGATTTTTACCTCGTTTTGCATGCCACCCTTTTTTCTCGAGTTTTCTTGGTAGAATGTGGTTCGTGGACCTGGATGATTTGTTTGGATATTAGCCAGACCACTATTGCACTTTTATATTGCATTGGGATGTGTGTTGCATCTGTCCTTCGAAGTTTGTTTCAGTTGAGTGACTTTATGCTTGTGTTCTCATCCAGTTCTTGTCTTTTGATCTTCGTGATGGTGGTGCACCACACACCAGTACATACGCGTACATTTTTTAGGTGACCTATATTAAATTTAAGATCTCTACAAATGTAATAACATTGTTGTAATTCTATATGTTTCAATTGCAGATTTCCAAGATATATAAATATATCTTCAAGAGGCATGTATTGTGAAGAGACATGTCTCTATGGTTATATTAATTAATCATTAATTAAAACATATCCATATTATATATAAATATATAATATATAGCATACTATATATATATATATATATATATATATATATATATATATATATATATATATATATATATATATATATATATATATATATATATATATTAGAGTATGTTTAATTAATGATTGCTAATAACCATAAAAGGATTAACTCTAGGATAGTTCAATCTGATAGAAGCTACAACTTAACACTCCCTCTTAGCTCAAGAGAATTTTTATAGAATACATTAGCACAATAATCTTAGAATGTCATATTAAAGACATCAATATATATTTATCACACTAGATGTTATCCTTTGATAATATAAGTTTCAACAAGAAGTCTTAATCATATCATAGTTGAGATCTTTATGTTTATATTAGACATTGCTTCATGAAATGTGTCAGTATAAACATGCTAACAATATCTAATTCTAACAATGATATGTATATCAATTGTTTTCTACTATAACAATGACTTAGATACAATCAAGGTTATCTCAACACTCCCTCTTAAGAGATGATTTAAGTAATACCTTTTGAATCTAAGTCTTCCATGACTTTTGGAAAATTTGGGACAACAAATTAATGTAGTCTTGTCATGATAATAAACTTAAATATTATGATATCTAACTTAGTTTGAGACAACACTTAATGAATTAATTATGATATAATTCTATCATATTTATATATCATACAAAGGGTTAGTAAGAGTAAGAATCATGACTCTTCATGAATGTGGCCACATAGACCATGTCTATTCTTTACCAATAACTAATAGATTAGTTTATTTAACATCTCCTTAATTATAGCATCTTTTAACAAGATCGACCCATACAAGTACACGAGGAGTTCTATAAAAGGCTAAACAAGAATAATTTTAAGGAGAGCAATTTGCATTAATATTACAATCAAGATAATAATTTGACTATAATACTAATGCAGAGCATTATATCCAAACTGATTTAATAATGTCTAAGCATATACTTCATTAGACATTAAAATTGATCAAAACTACATTCAACACTCCCTCTTTAGTAATGAGGGTTTGAAATATCTTTATACTAGTAGGTATGAGTACCACTCAAATGTGGCTAATAGAATATCCACTAGTAGTTTCAATATATAGAATTGCTAACATCCTCAATAATCCCTCTTAACTAGGGAAGATTGATATATAACACATTATTCTCTTGAGTATATGAAGAGATATGATCTTATAATGATATTCCTAAAATGACATATTAAGAAATCAATATAAATCCATCAACCCACACATGTATATATCAACATATTTAACATATGGAATTTAATTCAATTCACTATGAGGCTAAATTACTCAACACTCCCTCGTTAGCAAAGAGGGAATTAAAAAAAGTACAACACAAGGTTATACACCACTTAAAATGTGGTCAAATTATGGTGTCTAGAAAAATTCGGCCCGAAGAACCATGATGGTTATCAATGTGTCCGACAAAATTTGGCCCGAAGAATAATGAGACCAATTTACCTTCAACACATTTGAAGGAGGGTCATTTATTGATAAGATTGTCACCTTACAATAGATACCTTAAAACATATGTCAATGAAAGATCATCACCTTCCATGACATACGCACCAACTAAATGATGCAAGTGCACCTCCATATCAACTAAATGATATAACTCATCCTTGTGATAAGTGCACCAGTATCACTCTTAAGATACATAACACAAGGTCACATGACATTAAGTCATGGAGAATTTTCTACAAGAGTAGATTTATCACTATATGCATATAATCATGAACCATATGATGTTAGTCAATAAGTGCATAAGAAACAAAAAAACATTAATCATATCAAGTTTACCTTTGAAGTGATATGGTCTACTCCCTTTGAATATAATAATAATCTTTTCAACCTTTAGGTGATAAGTCAATACTTTCTCATGATGTGCATAGAGGTAGGCCTATTAAAATCATGAAGTCACACCCATGTATTTCTAGACTCCCTCTAATTATAAGTCTTCTGAGCTACATTACCTTAGAAGAGGTGTCAAACTCCCTCTTAATAAAGAAGGATACTCATGATCATCATGGATATTTGCTTCAAGATCCTCACTTTATCCATCTTGATCATCATAAGACTAATGAATTCTAGATCACAACTTCTTTGGAGCTACTTCATAAGATTGAGTCTGCACAATATTTGATAGCAAGTGTGAGGTGACAACCTTCTTGTCCTACAAGATCATCTTTAGATACAAGGGAAAATATCAAAGACAAATAGTTCATATTGTACATAGAGAAATAGAAATAATAGAGAGACTATAATGAGTAGATACAAATGAAAGATAAGAATACTTATTTGTTTGTGATACGAATTGATCCAATAAAGGTTTGTATACATCAAACAATAAAATACTTCCAATGGGGAATGAAACATTGGTTAAGATAATCATTCACACCCCCCCCCCCCCCACCCACAATGTAGAATTCCCACATACTTTTTCATTATTAATTTGAACCATAAAATGGTCTACTTCAACAAATTTTTAAAAAATCACTCCCACTTGTAGATGAATTATATTCCTATTCAGTCCTATAAGGATGATCCTTGTGTTTCTACTATGGTTCCATACCCACATTCCAACACATTAATCTTCCTGAATGACTAAAAAATTAAGTGTCCTCAAACTTCTTTTAATCCTATATGTTTGAACAACTTAACCATTGGTATTTATTTTCTTTATTTAGATCTTCAAAATTTGAAGACGCGTGATGGTGGCCACACATGGCATATTTTAAACTTCAATACAATAACTCCTTTTATTTTCTATCCTCATTTATTCTTGATCACTAACAAGAACTCCTTACTCTTGTGCACTTTTGATTATTGGACACTAATTGAAATTGGATGACCCTCAAACTTTATAATGATAATTCCATATTGATTTGAATCGCATAAAATAATAAATATTTGTTACAAATCTTATTGCTATGGACGTCACTTTCCAGAACTAAATCACCTACTCATAATATATTTTATTGGGTCCTTTATTTTAATAGACTCATCATACATATCAATGCTCAAGTTTTGTAATCCCTATTTAATGAGTATACTTCATTGTTGCACCATCTAATAGTCGTAATGACATATTTGATTGTCAAGCAAATATATTCGTATTTTTTATATATAATGTTTTTTACATGCAAATAAGACTTGCTTGAACATATGCATGAACTTCTAATGTGTCTCAACTCATTTCAAAGAAACACTAGATGTTGCTTCTTCCTTGAAATTTTGTCACTCCTTTTACATGGTCTTTAATCAGGTATTCACTAAGACTATTACCTTGCTTCATTTGAATGATTTTACAAAGCTAAAGGCGCACAACCTTCAAAGTCCATAGATGAGGAACTCCTCTCTATCATCACTACTTGATAAGTAAGACAAATTGCACCGTAAATACATGGTGGGTGGTGACTTCAATACTTCTTAAGTCTTTTCCATTATTATACATATAACATATCAACTGAAACCCCTTTATATTTTTGTTAAATCTGAACGACACATTCTCAATTGTTTTTGTATTTGCTATAAATCTCCATCGGTGTTTGCTATGTTGCTTGTCTTATTTAATTCCATATCATTGTTTTGATCATAATGAAATTTTTGTCACATGAACCTTAATAATACTCTCAAAATTTGAAGGCTTCAATTGTATTGTTTTGCTAATGAAGACTCTTGAGGACATCCTCTTTAGATGCTGAAATTTGGTTATAATTTTTGTCTGTAAACTTCATGTAAATTGCACTTCTCATAATCCATTTACTTTTAACTTTAATACATATGGTTGATGAGTGATTAATCATTTTTTTTTTTCATTCATCTCATTTGATTTGTATTGATATGGTCTCTTCTTCTGTCGTAAAACAAATACATGGTGTTGCCAATACTTATACCCTCTTCTATTGTACCTTCAAAAGTATTATCACACCATTCCACATTGATGCACATTAATTATGATTTTATTGTCTTTATATGTCGCTTATGAAGCAAGTAAATCCTCTCACTACTTTTTTTTGTTTTACGTCTCATATTGATTTTCTTCCATCTATGTTGTTATCTTGATAGCGGACATGATCATTTGTTTGATGCTTTATATATTTATCAGTCTTTGAATTTCCTCTTTCTATTTTCTACATTTACAACCTGGTGCTTTGATACCATATTAAATTTAAGATATTTGCAAATGTAATAACATTGTTGTAATTCTATGTGTTTTAATTGCAGATTTCCAAGATATATAAATATATCTTCAAGAGGCATGTCTTGTGAAGAGACATGTCTCTATGGTTATATTAATTAATCATTAATTAAAACATTATTAATTATAACATATCTATATTATATATAAATATATAATATATAGCATACTATATATATATAAATATATATATAAGAGTATGTCTAATTAATGATTGCTAATAACCATAGAAGGATTAACTCTAGGATAGTTCAATTCGACAGAAGCTACAACTTAATAGCCTTTGGGGACCAATCTTCTATGGTACTTTCGAAAGTCGTGATCATTGGGGTTGGGTTGGGAATTTTCATACCTACGGGCACTTGTCATTGGATGAGCATGAGTAGGGTAGGGTAGCATATGGAGGGGCTTCTATCTTGCAACTTGGTGATTATTTCCCATTAGTTGGTAGAAGAAGTTTTATATAAGTGATAACTAAATTAAACATTTGGGTGATAATAAAATATAAGATAATTAAAAAGTGGGAATTGTGTGTCTTTCGTTGGGAAGTTGATGCTGCTTGGAATTGTGGGTCTTCCATTGGGAAGTTGATGCTGCCAATACTAGCTTGGACTTGTCGATGTCAAGCGAATCTCCATGATGTTAGCCCCTATGGAGTAGCCTATTGAGATTTCTGATTAGGACTTGTAGTTTATGCATTGTCTATGTCTTGGATTCAGTCATCATACTGTTTGGCATGTGTGTTAGCCATGGCTGTTTGCTTTGTGTGTGTTTGTGGTTGGATCATTATTTCCATTAGCATGGTGGGTGTGGACCTATGGGTGCCACATGGTTGGGAGGCATAGCTACCTATACCACTGCTAGGGACAAGTGTACAAAGATGGTCTTTTGTTCTAGCACAACCGTGGTTGGATGTTTTCACATGGTACTTTAGTTTTTGGAGTATGCTTTCTGGTGACTTATGCTTTCTTTGGGATGCTTGTATATCATGTTTTGATGATGTTAGTTACTGACGCATTTACTTATTATGATGATTAGCATGTAATAGGTGATGTTATTTACTTGTAGGATTATCTTATGCTTTGTTGCTAGCATGTTAGATTTCCTTATGCTTATGTTGTAACATGTTTAGTAGTGACGTCCCTATTACAATAGTACCGATGATCTGGTCGGTGGCTTGGGATGTTATGCGCGAGAGATGGCTAGGGCCCATAATGGTTTTATGACACTGTTAATGGTTGGGAGGAATTGTATACTTAGTTGTTTTGTTCATTGCAATGTTAATTATGTTATTACAATGTTGCTTTCAATTCACTGCGATGTTTCCCTTCCGCACTTTTACTTCTTAATATTTTTTAGATGGTTAGTTGTTGTTCTTTCCATCTTTTAGAATTGGTTTGAGTGTTCTTGCCTCAAAATGTGGATTCAATACCCCCCAATGTGGAGGTTTTACACTTTTTTTTACCTTCTTTCTTGTCTTTTTAGTGTTTCTTGTTTTACCTGGGTGACCATGTGTCAGCATGGTGTGATACAATAAAGTATCGCATGCCCATTAGGATTTTGTCGTGTGATACTAGAAAGTATCACACCCCCTTTTAAGAACTATCATACAATATTGGAAAAGTATTGCACATCCTTGAGAGAAGTATCGCCCAATTCCTGAAAGTATCACCTTGCTTCCTTAGAAGTATTGTGTGATACTGGAAAGTATCGCCCAGTGCTGATTTAAAGTATCACCTAGATTTTTGCAAAAACTTGTGCTGGCAGGCAATGAGCACTTTTTGGTAAGACCTGAACTTTTTGGGAAGTGTTTCGAATACCCTCTTCAATGTTCTTTAATCCTTTGGTGTCACATTTTGATTCTGGTTATGTGTCTTCCATAGTCAGTCCTTTGGGATTTAAAATATATTATTTAAGTATAAGTTGACATATATTTAATTCCTTATAATTAAGATATATTTTAATATATGAAACGATTTATTTGAGATAGGTTCCAAACCTCTACGGGCTACAATAAAGATTCTAGGAAATTTTAGGGATTCAAGATTTTAGGCTTAGCCATTTTTCAAGAGTCTGCATTTGGTTGATCTCTTATGTTTTCTTGTTTATGTTTTGGTTAGTAGTGACACTTGGAGATCTTTGGTTGTTGGTTGTTGGATAGTCTTCCATTACAATCTTTGTGATCCATGTATGTTGTTGTCATGTGCTCATAAACTTGTAATTTTTATTTTTATTTATCTCAGCTTGTATTTAACCTTGTTCCAAGGATCTCCGGGCAAGGCATTACATCCAGTATCAGAGTCCATGTTGCTACATTGCGATCTCTGTGTTATGCTTCCACTATGGTTTTGTTTTCCATTGTGTATTATTATATTATGGTTATTGTTTTGATATCTTGTTGTTCATGGTTTTAACTCTTATGCTTGTGACCCAAGTTTTTTGACATTGTCTTGATGTTCCCATAGTGATGCCTCCTGCACGTAGACCTGGTGACCGTGGTGGTAATCATAGTGGTAACCATGGAAATGAACACTGTGAGGAGGGAAGACAGGAAGGAGAGGGAGAATAGGGTAATGCTAATTAGAATGCCATGGGAGCATTGATGCCAATGTTTTAGGAAATTCTTGCTCGGTTGGGCCCTTGTGTTGAGGAGTGCCAATAAGATCATGATCAGAAAGAGGGATCTCATCATGGGGATTCCCATCATTTAGAGCAAAAAGAGGAGGAACGTGAATGTGAACATTCTTGTACTCCACCAAGTGATAGAGGGCACCATCGAAGTGGTAGGGACTGCAATAGTGAAGATTCCATTAGGTTGGATATCACGAAGTCTCTTTAGCAATCCACCACCAGTGTATGATGGCAAGGGAAGTTGCCTCAAGGCTGAGACTTGGTTGTTGGACATGGAGCGGTGCTTCACCATGTATCCATATTCAACCAACATGAGAGCTCATTGTGCAATTATGCAGTTGAGGGACCATGCATCCATTTGGTGGAATATTGAGAGTCAGAAGATTTAGATTAGTGTTGATGATCTCACCTAGGAGATCTTTGAAGTGAGGTTCCAAGAGATATTCTTATCTCCTCAGTTCAGAGAGGCTCGTGCTGATGAGTTCCATACAATTCAACAAGGTAACATGTCAATGAATCAATATGAAATCTAATTCTTTGAGTTTAGGCAGTATTCATGCTACAACAATGATGATTTACTCTTAGCTTATCATTTCATATGAGGCCTTAATGATGCCCTTATTGGGGAAGTTCGTCTGCATTATCCCAGGACTCTTGTTCTCACTATTGAGAAGGCACATATTGTTGAGAAAAATTTGGCTAGAGGTTTTAGTAGTAGAACTGGCTCTTAGAACCAAAGTACAAGGAATTCAGGGTAGGATGCATAATATTCCTAGTCCTCAGGGAAGGGACAAGCTCAATCTTCTGCACCCAAGGTGGTGGTAGTTGATGTGGATCTTGGCAGAAGGGATTTTGGACAAAAGGTGCACAAAATTATGGTACCTTAAGTAAGGGAGGAGATAACTAGAACCGAGGATAGAAATCTCAGTAGGATCGTCCTCCTTAGAGTGCTCATTAGAATTCTAGCAGGGGTAATGCACCTTAACTTAGTCCTAATCAGAGTGGTCATAGTATAGGTTCCAACTTTTAAGGGAACTATTAGTCTTGTGGTCAGCCTAGCCATAAATCTTTTGATTGTTCAGTTAAACCATCTTCAGGACCTAGTATGGGCGCAGTGAGATCTAAGCCTACTATAGGAGATGTGGGTAGGAATCACAAAGTCTTTGCGACAGTTGATAACCGTCAAGCAGATCATCAGAGTATGGTAGTTGAGGCTACAAGTACGTTGCATGGTATTTCAACTTCAATTTTATTTGACTCTGGTGCTTTCAATTCTTTCATTTCACCATCTCTTGTTCAACAATGTGGGCTAGTGGCAATGCATCAGGTTGATAGGTGGCAAGTTGAGTTAGTCATAGGTTCCAAAGTGGTTGTAGACTCATTGGTCAACAATTTTGTTTTGAATTTGGGAACCTTCACCACCACAATCGATCTATGCATTCTACCTTTGGGATCGTATGACATTGTGTTGGACATGGATTGGTTAGCTACCTATCAGGAAAATATCAATTGTCATCATAAGATGGTACAGTGTGTTGATGACATAGGTGGGCAAGTAGAACTTTTGGGAGTTCCGAGACCAGTCTCACTTCATATGATCTCAGCTAATGAATTGAAGTAGAGTGTGTGAAAAGGTTGCCATTTGTTTCTTGTGTCTCTTAGTGATCTCAAGGAAGTTGAGAGTCATACAGTGACACTTGATGATCACCCACTCAATTGTGAGTATGTTGATGTGTTTCCTAATGAGATTTCAGGTATACCACTACAATGTGACATTGATTTTCAGATTGATCTTGTACCAGGAGCAAAGTCAATTTCATGAGCTCCTTACTACATGACTACTCAAGAGTTGAGTGAGCTCAAATTGCAGTTGGAGGAATTGTTGGCCAAGGGCCATATTCATCATAATGTATCCCCATGGGGTGCACTAGTCATATTCATGAAGAAGGATGGATCTTTGTGTTTTTGCATTGACTACCGGCAGTTGAATAAGGTGATGGTGAAGAACTGTTATCCTTTGTCGAGGATAAATGACTTGTTCGATCATATGATGGGAGCACGAGTATTTTCAAAGATTTTTAAGTCAAGATACCATCAACTTCATATCCAGGAGGTTGATATTCATCAAACAAAGTTTTGTACATGGTATGGGCATTATGAGTTCACAGTTGTGCCCTTTGGGTTAACCAATGCACCATTAGTATTTATGAGTTTGATGAATGGTGTATTTTACACTTACCTCGATTAGTGTGTTATTGTATTCCTAGATGACATATTGATCTATTCAAAGACTATGGAGGAGCACAAAGTCCATTTATGTCAGGTATTGCAGTGCTTAAGGGACCATCGGTTATATAGAAACTTGAGTAAAAGTGGGTTCTTCCAGTCAGAGGTGAAGTATTTGGGACACATCATCACTGGTGATGGAATTGCACTGGATCTGGAGAAGAATCGTGCTATCATGGATTGGTCGGTACCCACTAATGTCTTAGAAGTTTGTAGTTTTATGGGATTGGTGGGTTACTACCATCGCTTCATAAAGGATTTCTCATGAGTAGCTCATCCCATCACTTCTCTTCAGAGGAAAGGGAAGAAGTTTGTTTGGTTAGACCAGTGTGAGGTAGCATTTAATACTCTTAAGGAGTGTTTGACCAGTGCACCAGTCCTTGCAGTGCCTAATCCTATAGGTGATTTCATGGTTTGTACAGATGCTTCGTTGAAAGGCGTGGGTGCAGTGTTGATGCAGGATGGTCACGTTATTGCATATGAGTCAAGGAAACTCAAGGACCATGAGCTTAACTACATCACTCATGATTTGGAACTCATGGTCATAGTGCATGCCCTTGTCCATTGGAGGCATTTTCTTTTGGGGCATAGGTTTGAGTCGTATAGCGATCATAGGAGCTTGCAGTATATCTTTGCTTAGCCAAACCTAAATGCAGAACAACATCATTGGGTGGAGTTCTTGTGTGAGTATGACTTTGGTGTTCATTACATTAAAGGGAAGGAGAATGTCATCATGGATGCTTTGAATAGGAGCTGACATGAGGTATCAGTGATGTCTTTGGGAGTGGACTTGTGAGGCCATATCTTATAGGCTTTGCCTAGTGACACTAGGTATCATGAGGTGAGGGCAGAGATCAAGTCCGGACGTACCCTTGAGGGGAGATTTTGAAGTTATGTGCTTGAGTCTAATAGACTACTATGTCACATGGGGCGTATCTATGTACCCGTCTCGGGTGATCTTCGTACCTTGGTTTTTTTGGAAGCACATCATGCATTGTATTCTGCACATCCTAGAGTCAAGAAGATGCATGCTTATCTAAAAAAATTGTACTTTTGGGTAGGGATGAGGTGCGATGTTGCTAATTTTTTTGCTAGATGTTTTGAGTGCTAGAGAGTGAAGGCAGAGCATCAGCATCCGATAGGTCTTTTGCAGCCACGTACCATTCCAGAGTGGGAGTGGGATTTGATATCCATTGATTTTATTGCAAGGTTGCCTATGTCATCACAGAGACATGATTGTATCATGGTGACAATGGACAAATTTTCCAAGGTAGCACATTTTTCACCCATGAGAGCATCCTACACAACTTCTTCTATAGCGCATGTTTTCTTGTCAGATATTGTTCGATTGCATGGGATTCCTTGTCGTATTATTTTGGATAGAGATCTAGTGTTTACTTCTGCACTGTGGATGTCTCTCCAACATGCTTTGAGCACGCAACTCAATTTTAGTTCAGCTTATCACCTAGAGACCGATGGTTAGACTAAGAGAGTGAATCAAGTTTTGAAGCATATGCTTTGCATATATGTTATGGATAGGCAGGTGAAGTGGGAGGACTATTTGTAACTTGTTGAGTTTGCATACAACAATGGGTATCATAGTTCTCTTGGCATGTCACCTTTTCAGGTCTTGTACAGTAGGCCATGTTGTACTCCTTTGAGTTGGGATCATTTAGAGGACCGAGTTCTTTTGAGTCCAAAAATGCTTTAGGATACGAAGCAGCAAGTTGTTCGCATTAGGGAGCATTTGGTTACTGCTTAGGAAAGGAAAAAGAAGTATGTAGATGCCCATAGATTGGATTGTCACTTTTCTATTGGTGACAAGGTGTTTTTGCAAGTGCGTCCGAGGAAGAGCCCCATCCATTATGGAAAAGGTTATAAGTTGGTGCCACATTTTGTCAGACTTTTTGAGATCCTCGAGAGGATTGGTCTTGTTTCTTATCAACCAGCATTTCCACCTAGCCTATCGTGCATCCATGATGTTTTTCATATTTCTATTTTGAGGTAGTATATTCCAAATGTGACCCATTTTCTTGATTAGGATGCTTTGCAAGTAGCGAACGAGTAGCTTATTATGGAGCCCATTCATATCCTACAGCATCGAAGGTTGACCTTGTGAGGTCGGGGCATAGAATAGGTAAGGGTCCAATGGGACCTAAGAGATAAGACCTTTGCAACTTGGGAGGATGCTACACCTCTGAGGGGATTGTACCCCTACCTTTTCGCTAGCTTCCAGGAGTCAGCCTATTATAGTGGGGGAGGATGTAGTGCCTCTCATGTTTGTAGTCTGTACTTTGTCTATTTTGATTCGAGAGATTCTTAATACTCTTATTTTATGTACTTTCAGTTGACCTGAGGGTCAAATGTTATACCTTGATTCGGTACCATAGATGCTTTACTACTATACTATTTAGTTTATCATATTTGCATGTTGATGCTATTTTGAGATGACAATAGATCTATGATGATATTTGGTTATATGGTTTATTGGACATATTTGTTGATTATGTTATGAGCTAGATTTTATGCTATGGTGATTTACTTCATTCATGTATCTTTATGCTTTCTGTGAACATGAGTGGTGTAAATGGATTAATTAGTTATTTAATGCACTAATTGCTTTGACTATTATATATTATATGCAATTACACTTAATTGTGTGTTTAAGTGTGCAAGATTTATATCTCTGGCAGTGGCACATGGAGATAGTGATTCAGCTATTCATATTTTACCAATGTCATCCTTGTATGGTTGATGTATCCTTATTTTAATTATTTTAATTAAAACCTTTCGGTGATTAGTAAATCCAAACTCATCTGCATTATGTGATTAGACTAGTGAGCATGTCTGTGCATCTAGAGGTTCGCTTTGTCATGAAAGTGTTAAGTGATTTTCTGTGATTTTAGGTTTTCAAGTTTTAAATATTTTCAAATTTATTTTCTAGTAGCTTTGCCTTAGGTGAATTTATATTACAAAGGATAACTTGTTTTCATTTGGGTCGATTCAAAGTCTAGTTGCTATAGTTGGCTATTTGTCCTAATCGACTATTCACTCAAAAAGTGAATATGTGTTGAAAAAGGAATTTTAATTCCTCACTTTTTCTAATTTGGATTTTAGAATTTGGAGAGCTATTGAGAATCCTCTTTTGAAGGATTCAAATTTTGTTCATTCTAGGAGCTATGAACATGGGTTTTTCATGAGGTCAGTCTCATTGGATTCAACTTGAGGAGTTTATGCTTTGTCATCGCTTTCAGTAGATTTAGCAGGCTATTTATTTTATTGCGCAAGTTTTGGTTTTTGCCCCTTTTGCTGTCAGGAAGGGCCTTCCCGTTTTATTGTTTTCACTTCATTTTTGCTTATGTTTCTTGTAGCAGTATGTTAGGAGGCTAAGAACTAGTGTTCCCCTTCATTTCTATTTGTTGGTTCTGCTCGGTTGGTTGGGTATGAACATTTTCCTTATTTTTGGGATGGGGGTTTGGGATTTTTAGCCATTATGCTGACTGTTTTTGCATATGGTGTCCAAATTCATTTATTTTTGGATTTTTGGGGTTTTTGCACCCAAAGGCCAAATGGGTTTTAATTTCGGATTTTTTCCCAAATTTTGGAGTTTTTACCTCGTTTTATATGTTGCCCTATTTTCTCAGGTTTTCTTGGCACAGTGTGGTTCATGGACCTGGATGATCCATTTGGATATCAGTCATACCACTATTGCACTTTTATATTGCATTGGGATGCGTGTTGCATCCGTCCTCCCGAGTTTGTTTCGATTGAGTGACTTTATGCTTATGTTCTCATCCAGCCCTTGTATTTTGATCCTCATGATGGTGGTGTGCCACACACAAGTATGTACATGTACATTTGTCAGTTGACCTATGGGGCTGATCTTTTGTGGTACTTCTGGAAGTCGTGATCATTTGGGTTGGGTTGGGAATTTGCATGCCTATGAGCACTCGTCGTTGGATGAGCATGGGTAGGGTAGGGTAGCAAATGGAGGGGCTTCTATTTTGCAACTTGGTGACTATTTCCCATTGGTTGGCATACGAAGTTTTATATAAGTGATAACTAAATTAAACATTTGGGTGGTAATAAAAGATAAGATAATTAAAAAATGGGAATTGTGTGCTTTTTGTTGGGAAGTTAATGTTGCCTGGAATTGTGCACCTTCCATTGAGAAGTTGATGTTACCAATAATGGCTTGGGCTTGTCGATGCCAAGTGACTCTCCATGATGTCAGCCCCTACGTATCAGCCCATTGAGATGTCTGACCAGGACCTGTGGTTTATGCATTGTCTATGTCTTGGATTTAGTCATCATACTGCTTGGCGTGTGTGTTAGCCATGGATGTTTTCTTTGCGTGTGTTTGTGGTTGGATCATTATCTTGATCAGCATGATAGGTGTGGACCTATGAGTGCTACCTGGTTGGGAGGTGTAGCTACCTATACAACTATTAGGGATTGGTGTACATAGATGGTCTATTGTTCTAGTGCGACTATGGCTGGATGTTTTCACTTGGTACTTCAATTTTCAGAGTATGCTTTTTGGTGAATTATGCTTTCATTGGGATGCTTGTATATCATGTTTTAATGATGCTTGTATATCATTCTTTCATTGGGATGCTTGTAGGATTATCTTAGTCTTTGTTGCTAGCATGTTAGATTTCCTTATGCTTATGTTGTAGCATGTTTAGTAGTGACATCCCTATTATGATAGTACTGATGATCTGATCGGTGGCTTGGGATGTTACACACAGAAGATGGCTAGGGCACACAATGGTCTTATGACACTATTGTCAGTTGGGAGAAACTGCATACTTAGTTGTTTTGTTCATTTCAATGTTAGTTGTGTTATTACAATGTTGCTTTCAATTCACTACAATGTTTCCCTTTCGTACTTTTACTTCTTACTATTTGTTAGGTGGTTAGTTGTTGTTCTTTCCATCTTTCAAAATTGGTTCAAGTGTTCTTGGCTCAAAACATTGATCTGGTACTCCCCGGTGTGAATGTTTTATATTTTGATTTACCTTCTTCCTTGTCTTTTTAGTGTTTCTTGTTTTACCTGGGTGACCATGTGTTAGCATGGTGCAATACAATAAAGTATTGCATGCCCATTAGGATTTTGTCATGCGACACTGGAAAGTATTGCACCCCCTTTTAAGAACTATCGTATGATACTGAAAAAGTATCGCACGTCCTCGAGAGAAGTATTGCTCAATTCTTGAAAGAATTACCTTGCTTCCTTAGAAATATCGCTCGATACTAGAAAGTATCGCCTAGATTTTTGTAAAAACCTATGCGGGTGGGCAGTGGGCACTTTTTGGTAAGACCCAAACTTTTTGGGAAGTGTTTTGAATACCCTCTTCAGTGTTCTTCAATCCTTTGGTGTTACATTTTGATTCCAATTATGTGTCTTCCATAGTCAGTCCTTTGGGGTTTAAAATATACCATTTAAGTATAACGAATTAAATTCCTTGTACTTAAGATATATTTTAATATATGCAATGATTCATTTGAGATTGGTTCTAGACCTTTATGGGCTAAGATAAAGATTCTAGAAAATTTTAGGGCTTCAAGATTTTAGGCTTAGCCATTTTTTAGGAGTTAGTATTTGTCTTTTAACTTGGTTGATCTCTTATGTTTTGTTGTTTATGTTTTGGTTAGTAGCAACGCTTGGAGATCTTTGGTGGTTGGTTGTTGGATAATCTTCCATTGTGATCTTTGTGATCCGTGTATGTTGTTTTCATGTGCTCATACACTTGTAAATTTTTTTGATCTTGGCTTATATTTAACCTTGTTCCAAAGATATCTGGGCGGGGCATTACAAGACCCTTAAGAGTTGTAACTTGTTTATGTATTGTTGATGTACGAGTGTATGTTAATTGCTTCCACTATTCTATTGTAATCACCTAAAAATGGTCATCTAGACTATTAGCCCCCTTTTCAACATTTTGGCTAAATTAATTTAATCATTTATTTAGACCAAATTGCTAATAATCAATTTATTTGATTATAACCTATAGTTTGACTATGCTATCATAAGTTCATTATTTGATTAAAAGAAAATGTCCCCTTTTAATTAAATAAAAGACCCCATTCTTCTAACCCACTTAAAGTGCACACATAAAGTCCTTTTTCTATTTTACAATTAAAAGAAAAGGCTTGTGAGACTTTTTGTCTTATGTGACAAGTCAACTTATATTCTATTGGTTGACTTGTGTGTGCACATGGATCACTCCTATTTTTGAATTCCACCGTTGATCATCCACCATCTTCATCTTGATCTCTACCGTCCATATATCTTTAAAAGGGAGAGAGCTTTCCCCCTCAAAGGGGATCCATCTTTTGAATGTTGTCATGCTATAGGTTTTCTAACAAGTTTCTTTGGAGCTTTGTGGAGAACTTCTCATTTCTTGTCTCATTCTCTCATTCCATCATATTAGCATAAGATCATATGGCATTCTTAGCATAGTTTCATTTTAGTTTAGCTTTGATTTCTTGCAATAATCTCATATAGTTTAAATATTTGGTTTTGTAATACTCTCATCCATGTTTAGCATAGTTGCATCTTGCATTTCCATTCAAGTTTAGTCTTCCATCTTGCATTGCATCTTTGAGGAACTCATTATAGACACTTGCATTCTTACTCTTGTCTCAAAGAACCTCTCGTTGCATGGTTTACTAGCAAGAAGCACATTTCTAAGGCTTGGCTGAGAGCCTTCATGCTTGAATACTAGCTTCTTGCACTCCATGGATAGGGAGCTCTAAGATGGCATCTAATCATTCCAACTCATGGAATCGTTTGGATAGAATGGTTTAGAGCGTGACACAAATCAAGTGTACATCTATAACTATTGTTGTATGTTTATTCTTAAAAAAAAATGGTTGGCAAACTCAATGAAAACTTTAGGATAGTTCTTTTGAATCCCTTGGTGGGGCATTACAAGTAGGCAATGTTGAAGAGTAATCCTATTCAAGAGATGAAATTTGAATAGGAGGTGGAGGTGTAGAAGTTACAACACTGGTGTCAGGAACAACATATAAGTTCAAGTGACCTGATTTTAGCTCAGTAGAATCTTGTGAAGAAGGAGAGTGAGTCTTTGATAGTGGAGATGGTGGACTAAAATGTGAGAAGGAATATAGGTAGGAAGCATGGTCAACAGTCCCTATAGAAATAATATTGTCTATCTCACTATCTCTAATGTGCATTGAATCTTGTGCAAACTCAACTATCTTTCCTGTCCCACTATGTGTAATCTGATAAATAGAGATAAGGTTAGAGGACAAAGATGGAACACAAAGTACATCGTGAAATGTACCCTCATCAGTATCAATAGAACCTATTTTAGGGATCTGATCTCCTTTTATAAGGACTGATATCTTTGTAATTTATTCATTCACTTTTGATAATAGCAATATCTCTTTTTGCTTATCAAGAATGTCTCATCTGTGGATCTGAGAATTCCAGCCTCCATAGCTTTTTCTTCTCTCTTTTTGTGATAGGTGTTTGCATGCAGGTGATTCTTGTGAGCTGTGAGGTTGATCTTTCATCAACTTCAACATGGTATCAGAGCTCTAGATCTTCATGCCCATATTTTTTTAATGAGAAATTTGGCTTGACTTTCATATTCATATATATATATATATATATATATATATATGTATACATATGTATATATATATGTATGTATACATATGTATATATATATGTATGTATACATATATATATACATCTATATATATATATATATATATATATATATGTATATATATATATATATATATATATATATAGATGTATATATATATGTATACATACATATATATATACATATGTATACATATATATATATATGTATACATACATATATATATATGTATACATACATATAGATATATATATGTATATACATACATATATATATGTATACATACATATATATATATATATATGTATATATAGATATATATATGTATATATATATATATATATATATGTATATATATGTATATATATATATGTATATATGTATATATGTATATATATGTGTATATATGTATGTATGTATATATATGTATATATATTTATATGAATGTATATATATATATACATATATATATACATATACATATATGTATATACATATACATATATGTATATACATATACATACATATACATATATGTATATGTATATACATATATGTATATATATATATATACGTGTGTGTGTGTGTGCGTGCACATGTGTGTGTGTATTTGTTTCAGAGGGTTTCATTTTTCATATTTTTTTATATTGAATCTTGGGGTTACCATCTTTAGTGCACTTTGAGCCCAAATGAATATCTTCGTCGAGATCAAAGCGTCCAAAAATTTCTATTTTCATATAAAATTTGTCCAATTTGGACACAGTTGGAATTTGAGGCTAAAAATTTTACTCCCAGATTGAGCACATTTTCGGAGGCATTGATTCTCTAATTTTTGGGCACATTTCTTGAGGTAGTGAATTTCTAATTTATTGTATGCAAATTGAGATTTTTGAGCACACAAATTGAGACAATTTTGGTGCATAACTAGCATACTTCCTGATGCAATTTATGATACTATTGGACACAATTTTAGAGGCATTTTGGCATGGATCCCAAGGCAATAATTGTTTTGCTTTTTTAACACTTTTTTGATGTACATATGACTTTTTTGCCATAACTTGCTCATCAAGACTCTGTTTTTCGATCTGAAAGAAGTGCTAGAAAGCTAATTCTGACCCCGTTGTGATGATGCACTTTATTTAGATTTTTGATGTTATTTGTTGACCTTTTTTGGCTGTCAAATTCATAAGTTTTATTTTTCACTTTGAGAGACATATTTTGAGACATTATATTTTCCAGTCCTTTGGAGTTTAAAATATATCGTTTAAGTATAAGGAATTAAATTCTTTATACTTAAGATATATTTTAATATATGTGATGATTCATTTGAGATAGGTTCTAGACCTCTACGGGCTAAGCTAAAAATTTTAAGAAATTTTAGAGCTTCAGGATTTCAGGCTTAGCCATTTTTCAGGAGTTAGCATTTGTCTTTTAGCTTGGTTGATCTCTTATGTTTTCTTGTTTATGATTTGGTCAGTAGCGATGCTTGGAGATCTTTGGTGGTTGGTTGTTGGAGATAATCTTTCATTGCGATCTTTGTGATCCATGTATGTTGTTGTCATGTGCTCATACACTTGTAAAAATAAATTATCTCGACTTATATTTAACCTTGTTCCAAGGATCTTCGGGCAGGGCATTATAGGACCCTTAAGAGTTGTAACCTGTTTATGTGTTGTTGATGTATGAGTGTATGTTAATTACTTCCACTATTCTATAACTATTGTTGTATCTTTATTCTTTAAAAAAAATGTTTGGCAAACTCAATGAAAACTTTAGGTTAGTTCTTTTGGATTCCTTGGCGAGGCATTACAAGTAGGCAATACTAAAGAGTAATCCTATGCAAGAGATGAAATTTAAATAGGAGGTGGAGGTGTAGAAGTCACAACACTGGTCTCAGGAACAACATATAAGTTCAAGTGACTTGACTTCACCTCAATAGACTCTCATGAAGAAGGAGAGTGAGTCTCTAATAATGGAGATGGTGGACTAAAATGTGAGAAGGAATATAGGTAGGAAGCATGATCAACAGTCCCTATAGCAATAATATTGTCTATCTCACTACCTCTAATGTGCATTGAATCTTGTGCAAACTCAACTATCTTTCTTGTCCCGCTATGTATAATTTGATAGATAGAGATAAGGCTAGAGGACAAAGATGGAACACAAAGTACATCATGAAATGTACCATCATTAGTATCAATAGAACCTATTTTAAGGATTTGATCTCCTTTTATAAGGACTGATCTCTTTATAATTTATTCATTCACTTTTGATAATAGCAATCTCTCTTTTTGCTCATCAAGAATGTCTCATCTGTGGATCTGGGAATTTCAGCCTCCATAGCATTTTCTTCTCTCTTTCTATGATAGATCTTTACATGCAGGTGATTCTTAGGAGCTGTGGGGTTGATCTTTCATCAACATCAACATGGCATTAGAGCTCTAGATCTTCATGCCCATGTTTTGTTTATGAGAAGTTTGGCTATATATATATATATATATATATAGTTTCTTTTAGAGGGTTTCATTTTTCATAGTTTTTTTTGTATTGAATCTAAGGGTTACCATTTTTGGTGCACTTTGAGCCCAAATGAACATCATCGTTGAGATCAAAGTGCCCAAAATCCCTATTTTCATATAAAATTTGTCCAATTTGGACATAGTTGGAATTTGAGGCTAAAAATTTTGTTCCTAGATTGAGCACATTTCCCGAGGCATTGATTCTCTATTTTTTGGGCACATTTCCAGAGGTAGTGAATTTCTAATTTATTGTAGGGCATATGCACCGAGTTGTGGTGCCAAAAAGGTGACAAGGAAATTTTATTTTCCTATTTTAAAAAGTATAGCGCGTACGCGCTATAGCGCGTGCACGCTATAGTGTGTACGCGCTATAGCGCATACGTACTTTAAAAAAAGTAAAAAGTATATATGATGGGCTGCAAACCCACAGCCCATCATTTTCATTAGCATTTTCTTCTACTCCTACAGTGAGCAGCACGTACGCAAGTTGAAAACTCAACATTTGCACCACCATTTGCCAAAATGCCTCCTCGTCGACGAAATCCAAGACCACAAGCGCACCCACGATGACGCCGTAAGTGATATGAACCTAACTTTGCATTGTTTGATATATTTTTCATATTTTTTTGTAAGTTTTTTATATTCTTTTGTAGGGTTTTTACAAATTTCATTTAGATTTGTTTATTTATTTGAATTTCAATTGATTTTTTATCAGGAAATGTTCATAATCAACCAGAAAATCCACAAGAACATCAAAACCCTCAAGAACCCCAAAACCAAAACCCTCCTCAAGAAGAAGAATGAATTCCACAACCCGAACCAATTGCAAGACCTCCACCAGGCACACAAGAAAATATAAGAAATGAAATAGAGAGAGGCAAAACTCAATTAGAAGGAATCATTGCTCGGTTGAAAGAATCCGGACAAACCAATCCAATGAGGGCTCAATTGGCATCATCCCCTAAATCCATTAACACTCAGATAGCCTCACTTAGTGGTCAGTTAGATATTTGGTGGGCTAAGAGGGATGAACAAAAAAGATTTTATGCAAATAAATTGTCATATGAAGATGTTAGAAAAAAGGAAATACCAAAAGGTAGTATATGTGCATTATTTAGAAAATTTGGTGAGCAAAATACTGTTAGAGAGGGTACTAAATGATTCCCCATCCATTGGTTCATACATGATGCTATTAGAAATAATTTTTGGGATAGATGGTGGATGGTTTTTGATGCCCCTCCTTGCAACAATCACGAGGTCCCCATGTATTTTTTGAAGAAATTATATTGTGAGTTTGTCCTTGGGGAGATCCCCAATTATTTTGATATGTTAGACTCCCAGGGTAGAGGTGGGGGGTCATCATTTGAGAGGCCCGGAGCACGTCGTGACCCTAATGTAGTTAGAGCACCCGTGGTCCATCCACAGCATGAGCATGTGATTATTCCTTCAGTTGTGAAGGAACATGTAGAGGCCAACACTCTAGGGACCATTAATGCTTTGACGCAGACCCTCATCCATTCTATGAGCCCATTAGTTGAGGGGGAGCCTTCTATACGTCGTGGTCACATGTGCACTTCATGCGGATCCCTATGCACATTTGGCACTCATGTCAGAGATGGTGCAGATGATGGGCTTGTCACCGATCAGTTCCTAAACGAGACATTTGGCATGGACACACAGGTAAATTACTAATTTGATCACATGTCATACATATAGTGAATGATTAATTAATTAGGATTTATTGACATTGTTCAAAATTTAGGGTCAAAGTGTTCCTGGGCCTAGCAGCGATCCTCCAGGCCCTTTTTTTGTCCCTTCGACGAGTCCTGATGTATGTATCAATTTAATCATTTTAATTAATAGATATATTTATTACGTAATCATATTAAGGATTGACCCAAAAAAATATGCATGTGCATCAGTTCTCCACAGGACCCTCAACCTTTACCACAGACGCAGAGCAGAGACATCATACGAGCTTCACACAGGTACAGTTGTTTCATGTTAATTTAATTCATTTGATTATATTTATTCCATGTTTCATGTTAGATATAATGTGTATTGTATGACATGCAGCTCATGATGTCAGACACACCTCCTCATCTGCGACAGTTTGTTGATAGTGGAGTGGCCGCAGCTGTGGCTAGCTCACAGCCACTGACAGAGGTATGAAAGAATTTTCTTCATTTTAGTTGTTGTTTATAATAGGTAATCTCAAAATTTCTAATGTTATTTATAAGTGATTATATTTATTGAATTTTTGTAGGGTCTTGTCACGCCTAATCGTCCACGAGCATTTGAGGTGGACTTACAGAGTGACTATTTGTTGGCGGTAAGAAAATAATTGATTTTTTGAGTACATATATTTGATTTCAACGTATAATAAATATTGATTCATATCTACTTTCTTTGTATCAGTTGGACCTGGAGAAGAGCCTCAACAAGAGGTCAAGTGAGCGTGTCAGGAGGGCCCCGTCATCTCCACTGTCTCCCTCCACACAACGGCAGAGGACGTCGAGAGACTTGTTTCCTTCCCCTCGTGGGAAGGAAAATATGTAGTTGAGATATCTGATACATATATATAGAGATTTGTTTCCTTCCCCATGTATATATATAGGCATCTGAGAGACATATTCGATACACATTTGATGTACATATGACATTCTATATTTGATGTATGACATATTTGATGTATGACATTATTGGTTAATATATGATATGTTTGTTCATATACGACATTATTGGTTATCATAATATATTATGTGTTTGTTAATGTATATGACATTATTGGTTATCATTTTATATTATATGTTTGTTCATGTATGACGTTAAATTAGATATGTTCGTGTATGACATTAAATTAGATATGTGCATGTATGAAATTAAATTCAATTGCTAGAGAGTTGCCATTATGTCTACCAACTAGTAGATGTTCTTTTTTGCTTTATTAGTATTTCTCAAAAACTGCAAAGAAGTTGTTTCTGGTGAATAGTTGTAAACAATTGTGATCATTGACTTCATATACTCATGGCTTTGGCTGCGAACACTTGTAACTTTGGCTATAAGCATCCATGGCTTTGGCTATGTGCACTAGTGGCTTTGGCTATGAGCATTTATGGCTTTGGTTGTAGGCACAATATAGCCTTGGCTATAGGTTGTCTTTCTTGCTGCATGTCAAAGTTACCTTCAAGAATATCATTAGTCTAAGATCATTACAATTAAAATACTATGACATAATACCTTGGAAATAATAGTCTTTAACCCATTACTTTATTTGTTAAAACATCATGTAGTATCTACTGTAGTCCTTCTACTCAAATATGTTTTCAAAAATACTTAGTATGGAAAAGAAATGTCTATGGAAAGCTTGTCAAATAGGATATTGAAGAGCTAAATGTGGATAGTCATTAGTACCCATCAATAAGAACACGAAAATCTTTCTCAAGCAAGCCATATGACATTAGCAAGTAATTTATAAATTTCCTTTGCAAATAACTAGAAGATGCTATGAATCTTAATACAGAGTTAATCACGAACTCATTATTCCATCCAAGAAGCATATATCACCCTAAGCCAATTAACTGACAGGATAAAAATTAATTCAATTTCAACAAAATTTTGAGTATAACAAGCATCTTAGGGATTCTTACAAGAATTAACACGATGTTCACAAGAGCATTACAAGTTCTTGTAATGCTATTTCACATATTGTATTCATATTCATTTTTGAATGGCCATTTGTGTTACAAGCATAAATGTTATTTAAGGTCTTTTAATTCTAGACATGAATTTTATTATGAAGCTTTTTTATGACAACCCACTCAATGCATATATTGTTGTTCCACATTATGCTAATTTGACTTTCATTGGTTGATTTGGGTCTAGACATGACGTTATTCACTACCTTTTTTATATATTATTTTTTTGTAGTGAGGTTCTGGCCTGAATGAATGTATTATTCATCGAAGTTGTGAACCTTGGTCGAGATCCTTACAAATATATTTTCAAATTGGACCTCAAATAGTTTTCTCAGTCACCCCCTGTACACAGATACTGAAATTGTAGTTAATTACAAAATTAATACTGAATTAACACAAGTTTAATTGAGAAGTATCATGTACCTCAATAGGCTAGATTATTATTGATCGGAAAGCTTTATCTTAGAGCAGTTGGTTTCCTAAATCTTTAGCGCAATGACAGTCTTATGGAATGTGGAATTAGGTCTCCTAGCTAAGGAACGTTCTTTAAAAGGTAGAGGAAACTCAAGACTCACATGTTTTCAATCAATATAAATGTTTAAATCGCTTCTCTAATTTTTTCTATTTATGATCTTCTTAAAACTTAACTTTCTAAATGCATTGATGGGGAAATAAAGATCTTCTAGGAACTAAAGGCTAATCATGTTTAATACTTACAATTCTCCATTTTTATCTAATAATTTAAAAAAGATTGTACAAGTGTTTTCAAAGAGCAACACTTGTCACTAACATCATAAGAAGGAATATCCAAGAAGTCTTACCACTGATCCCCCACCACCAAATTCAAGAGAAAAAAAAATTCCACTACTAAAGAGATACTAACAATGATCATCCCTAGTCTCTCCCTTATCACAAAATGATTACCATCAAAATTTGCATTTCCAATTGCGTCATGTGCGTTGAAGTGATAGTAACATTTTCACTCTCTTACCTAATGTCTCCCATTTCTGAAACTCCTGGGGAAGGGCAAGGCCATCTTCTCAGTACTTCAAAATACAATGAGTTCCATTTTTTCACATATTGATAATCGTTGACTTAAAGTATAGTCGAAGTATTGACAGCCCATAGATATGCCCCGTCAAAGATCGCAGCCCTGTGGCATTTAGTGACCCTTAGGGACATTCTGGTTCAGCGTGCCTGAGAACGTTCGAGCACTGAAGGGGATAGGAAGAGGTTGGGGATAGGGTTTACCCGACCACCCAAAGCTAATGGAGCAGACAGTTTGATCCCACAACAAAAGATGAGAGAGATTTGGCAGTTGGCAACTTTGTACTGGCCAACACTACAAGTTTCAGCATCACCCGAGATGGCATTGTAGAATGAAAAAGGAATGTGATCTCCAAAAAGAGAGAGAGGTTATTGTAGGTCTCTGCAACATAGTCCTGTAGGAATTGGAATCTCGTCCATATCTTGCATGAGCTACGAGATATGCCCCGTCAAAGATCGTAGCCCTATGGCATTTAGTGACCCTTAGGGACATTCTAGTTCGGTGTGCCTGAGAACGTTCGAGCACTGAAGGGGACAAGACAAGGTTGGAGAAATGGTTTACCCGACCACCCGAAGCTAATGGAGTAGACAGTTTGATCCCACGATGAAAGATGAGAGAGATTTGGCAGTTGGCAACTTTGTACTGGCCAACATTGCAAGTTTCACCATCACCTGAGATGGCGTTGTAGAATGAAAATGGAATGCGATCTCCAAAAAGAGAGAGAGGTTATTGTAGGTCTCTGCAACATGGTCCTGTAGGAACTGGAATCGCATCCATACCTCATACGAGCTTTGAGATATGCCCCATCAAAGATCGTAGCCCTATGGCATTTAGTGACCCTTAGGGACATTCTGGTTCAGCGTGCCTGAGAACGTTCGAGCAATGAAGGGGACAGGAAGAGGTTGGGGATAGAGTTTACCCGGCCACCCGGAGCTAATGGAGTAGACAGTTTGATCCCACGATGAAAGATGAGAGAGATTTGGCAGTTGGCAACTTTGTACTAGCCGACATTGCAAGTTTTAGCATCACCCAAGATGGCGTTGTAAAATGAAAATGAAATGTGATCTCCAAAAAGCAAGAGAGGTTATTGTAGGTCTCCACAACATGATCCTGTAGGAACTAGAATCGCATCCATACCTCCCACGAGCTTTGAGATATGCCTCGTCAAAGATCGCTGCCCTATGGCATTTAGTGACCCTTGGGTACATTCCGGATTGGCGTGCCTGAGAACGTTTGAGCACTGAAGGGGATAGGACGAGGTTGGGGATAGGGTTTACCCGGCCACTCGGAGCTAACAGAGCAGACAGTTCGATCCCACAACGAAAGGTGAGAGAGATTTGGCAGTTGGCAACTTTGTACTGGCCCACACTGCAAGTTTCCGCATCACCCAAGATGGCATTGTAAAGCAAAAATGGAGTGGGATCTCCAAAAAGTGAGTGAGGTTATTGTAATTCTCTGCAACATGGTCCTGTAGGAACTGGAATCGCATCCATACCTTGCACGAGCTCCGAGATATGCCCCGTCAAAGATCGTAGCCCTATGGCATTTAGTGACCCTTGGGGACATTCTGGATTGGCGTGCCTAAGAACGTTCGAGCACTAAAGGGGATAGGAAAAGGTTGGGGATAGGGTTTACCCAACCACACAAAGCTAACGGAGTAGACAGTTTGATCCCACGAGGAAAGGTGAGAGATATTTGGCAGTTGGCAACTTTGTACTGGCCAACACTACAAGTTTCAACATCACCCAAGATGGCATTGTAAAATGAAAACAGAATGTGATCTCCAAAAAGTGAGAGAGGTTATTGTAGGTCTCTTCAACATGGTCCTATAGGAACTAGAATCACATCCATACCTTGCACGAGCTTTGAGATATGCCCATCAAAGATCACAGCCCTATGGCATTTAGTGACCCTTAGGGACATTCTGGTTCAGTGTGCCTGAGAACATTTGAGCACTGAAGGGGATAGTAAGAGGTTGGGGATAGGGTTTACTCGGCCACCCAGAGCTAATGGAGCAGACAGTTTGATCCCACAAGGAAAGGTGAGAGAGATTTGGCAGTTGGCAACTTTGTACTGGCCAACACTACAAGTTTCAGCATCACCCAAGATGGCATTGTAAAATGAAAATGGAATGTGATCTCCAAAAAGCGAGAGAGGTTATTGTAGGTCTCTGCAACACGATCCTATAAGAACTAGAATCGCATCCATACCTTGCACGAGCTTCGAGATATGCCCCATCAAAGATCATAGCCCTATGGCATTTAGTGACCCTTAGGGACATTCTGGTTCAGTGTGCCTGAGAACGTTCGAGCACTGAAGGGGACAGGAAGAGGTTGGGGATAGGGTTTACCCAGCCACCCGGAGCTAATGGAGCAGACAGTTTGATCCCACGAGGAAAGGTGAGAGAGATTTGGCAGTTAGCAACTTTGTACTGGTCAACACTACAAGTTTCAACATCACCCAAGATGGGGTTGTAAAATGAAAAGGGAATGTGATCTCCAAAAAGTGAGAGAGGTTATTGTAGGTCTCTGCAACACAGTCCTATAGGAATTGGAATCGCATCCATACCTTGCACGAGCTTCGAGATATTCCCCATCAAAGATCGCAGCCCTATGGCATTGGTTGACCCCTAGGGACATTCTGGTTCAGTGTGCCTGAGAACGTTCGAGCATAGAAGGGGACAGGAAGAGGTTGGGGATAGGGTTTACCCGGCCACCCGAAGCTAATGGAGTAGACAGTTTGATCTCACGACAAAAGATGAGAGAGATTTGGCAATTGGCAACTTTGTACTGGCCCACACTACAAGTTTCAACATCACCCGAGATGGCATTGTAGAATGAAAACGGATTGTGATCTCCAAAAAGTGAGAGAGGTTATTGTAGGTCTCCACAGCATGGTCATGTAGGAACTAGAATCGCATCCATACCTCCCACGAGCTCTGAGATATGCCCTGTCAAAGATCGCAGCCCTATGGCACTTAGTGACCCTTGGGGACATTTCGGATTGGCGTGCCTGAGAACATTCGAGCACTGAAGGGGATAGGATGAGGTTGGGGATAGGGTTTACCCGGCCACCCAGAGCTAACGGAGTAGACAGTTCGATTCCACGAGGAAAGGTGAGAGAGATTTGGCAGTTGGCAACTTTGTACTGGCCCACACTGCAAGTTTCCGCATCACCCGAGATGGCATTGTAAAACAAAAATGGAGTGTGATCTCCAAAAAGTGAGAGAGGTTATTGTAGGTCTCCACAACATGGTCCTGTAGGAACTAAAATTGCATCCATACCTCGCACAAGCTCCGAGATATGCCCCATCAAAGATCTCAGCCCTATGGCATTTAGTGACCCTTGGGGACATTCCGGATTGGCGTGCCTGAGAACGTTCGAGCACTGAAGGGGATAGGACAAGGTTGGGGATAGGGTTTACTCAGCCACCTAGAGCTAACAGAGCAGACAGTTCGATCCCATGACGAAAGGTGAGAGAGATTTGGCAGTTGGCAACTTTGTACTGGCCCACACTGCAAGTTTCAGCATCACCCGAGATGGCGTTGTAAAACAAAAATGGAGTGTGATCTCCAAAAAAGTGAGAGAGGTTATTGTAGGTCTCCACAACATGGTCCTATAGGACCTAGAATCACATCCATACCTCGCACGAGCTCCGAGATATGCCCCGTCAAAGATCGCAGCCCTATGGCATTTAGTGACCCTTGGGGACATTCTAGATTGGCGTGCCTGAGAACGTTCGAGCACTAAAGGGGATAGGACAAGGTTGGGGATAGGTTTTACCCGACCACGTGGAGCTAACGGAGCAGACAGTTCGATCCCACGAGGAAAGGTGAGAGAGATTTGGCAGTTGGCAACTTTGTACTAGTCGACATTGCAAGTTTCAGCATCACCCGAGATGGCATCGTAAAATGAAAACGGAGTGTGATCTCCAAAAAGTGAGAGAGGTTATTGTAGGTCTCCAAAAAGAGTGTTTAAAAATGCAAAAACAGCGGGGGGTCCTTTGTATGGTTTGGGAGTTTGACCATTAAAACTAGAAATTGTCCTAGTAGTAAGTGTTGGTAACAGTTTTGAAATTTGATTGTTGAGTGTTGAGAAACCTCAAGTTTGGGATTTTTCTTGTTGGTTTGAGTCTATAATAACCATTTCCATCTGAAAAGTTGAGTGTTGAAACCATTTAAGAAGTATGTGCATAGTTTTCCCTAAAATTTGAGTGCATAAAAAGGGGTATGTGATTGCTCCCAAGGTGGATTTAGTGTTTTCTCCAAACAAGAGTTGCATTTTATGTTTGAAGTCATCTAATATAACCAAAGTGAAGGTGTTTGAACCATTTTGGGGTTCTAGAGATGTTGCAAAGTAAGAGTTCTAGAAAGCCCTAGGGTAAAGGGGCTAGAAAGGAGGGTTTTGTAAAAACCATTATAAAGTTGATCATGAGACCAAAAAAATAGAAGAATCATTGCATTTGAGTTGTGTCTTAAGACTTTTTTTGGTCATGGGAGTTCCAAAAGTCAAGGGATTGTGAGTTGCTTTGTAAATGGCCTCAAACTAGGCCTAGTTGGCAGACTGAAATAACCAGTTTTGAGTGATATTTTACAAAACAAGTGTAGTTGGTTTTGGAGTATATTTTAGAGTGAGGAAAAGGGTATTTTAATCACCCAATAGTTTAGGAAGTTCTGTGGAAAATTTTGGAGAAAACAACAAATTAGTGACTGGCAAGGGCTAGTTGGAACAAGCCTAGAAGAGGCAAAATTGAGAAAGTGTAAGAGATGAGTTGCTGAGAGTGCGCAAGGAGTTGGAACATGTTAGATGAGATGTTTTGAGATGATCCAAGGTGTTGAGGCCATGATATGATGCCAAGGACGAGTTTTGGTACTTGCATAGGGTGTTCCAACCAAGCTACAAATGCATAGGATAGGACCTTGTAAGGTACTTGCAAATTATGGTTCTAATGCTGACAAAATAGAACTCCCACCAAACTTGGAAATTTACCTTATCTTTAATGTCAAGGACTAAGTTCAATATAAAGGGCCTACATTCATAGAAGGACAAACAAAATCAAAGGTTGAAGAAGTCACTATCCCATTATAATCTCAGCCAAAAGCTGAAAAGGTTATGGATTCAAGAATCAAGAAGAAGACTTGTCATGGCACCTATATGGAGCATCTTATCAAATGGAAGGATCAACCAGAATCTGAAGTAACATGGATAGATGAGAGTGATTTTGGAAAGAAAGGTATTCCTACGAAATTCCTTCAGATTTATCCACCATGAGTTCTTTGTCACATAGTCAATTGGTGTGCATAGATCCTAGGGAAGGGGATAGTTGGGAGATATCCTCTTGGGAATAGGGTCAAGAAGAAACCCTATAGGATCAGAAGAAGTCATTGGTTAGTTTGGGCATAGTGGCCTAAACTAGCAGGGTGGGTCTCCTTACATTACTGTTGGTTAGAGAATTCCAATTTTTATTTGTTCAAGGCTAAGAGACATATAAAAAACTACATTTTCAATTATGATATTAGATTAAGCTTGCTAGTGCAAGATTCACAACCAGATTGGTTGTAGGAGGTTGTCACAAACCTTGGGTAACCAAATACTTGTGGGGATGAAAATGTTTCCCTTTTAATTCCATCCCCACCACATGTTGACCCCAAGGACGTCATCTAATGCTTTGCAAATGGTGGCAACCATGATGAAATAAATAGTTAACAATTTTTTGATACCCAGGCCCAAAATGACTATGATGGAGATGTTGATTTTATACGTTACATGCCACTAGACAGAAAACAACATAGTGGTTTACCCAGTAGATTCCTACAACTACCAAAGAAAAGGATACAAAATTCTAAGGAACAAGAGAGACTAAGAAGTTATTTGAGGCTAATGCACTTTACATGAAGGAGAAGATTAGGGATAGGAAAGATGGGAGAGAGGAAAAGATTGCAAGAAATGAGATCTTAGATGCTATAGAGAGGGGAAAATGAGTTGCGGAGATGGTTGCACTAAAGGAATAGAAGAGGAAAGAAAGAGAGGATAATCTAAATGTTTGAAAGAGATATAGACCAAATATTGGAGGTGCACCTTCAACAACTATAGAAATTATTTTTACAACACTAGTGGAAGGAGATGTAATTGCACTAGCCCTAGAATCAATTAGTATGCCCAACATACCTCTTCTCCCATAGCATAAATCACATTCTGATATGTTCAATGCTCTAATCCCTAGATTAGGAAATATTCTTACTTAATAAGTGTAACCCCAAGCATTGTCACCATAGTTGGCAACAAATGGTGAGAGTCCCAATCAACTAGTGAAAGAAATGACTAAGTTGATGGAGTTGAATCCTACATTACACACATCTCCTAGTAGTGGATAGGAGGATGTTGGGATTGGGAGCATAGCACCTATTCCCTTTCCCAATTTTATGGACAATTGATGGGAACTCAAGTAGATGGGAGAAATTCCAATTTTTTTGAAGCGATAAAGTTTTGTGATGTGTTTAGAATATCTAAGATAGACTTATTTTTTATGTGAACTAAACCATTCTTACATTACTATTTAAATGTATTTTTATTGTTATAATAGTTTGATTGTTGGTCATGGTGTAAAATATGTAAAGTTTAGACATATAAATAGTTCATCATAGAGATATTATATAATTAATTTATTTTAAATAATAGAAATAATCATAACAAATAGATAGAAATAAAAAATAATAATTTTATACAAAAAGTTTTAATTTATTTTAAATAATTAAATAATAGAAACATCGTAGAATTAATAATTCAGTATAATCATAACAAATAAACACTAAACAATCCCAAATTCAAACATACGAAGGTCCAACTAGAATAATGACTTTAAATAACCAAATACCAAAGCCAAACAAAGGAAATGGGACTTTTACCTTAAATGAATAAATTACATGAAGAAGGGTGGCTGGCTGTTTGGAAATCTACTTATTTTTCTTCTCTCCCTCCTGTCATCCAAGAGAACATGCAATGAAAGAAAAATATCGTCACAATAAGAAAATATGATAAACATTGTTCTAGCTTTAAAAAAATTGAGACATCAAAACATAAAATGTAGATTCTAAACAAATCAAAACATAAAATCTATGATTTAAACTAAATCTCATCACTTACGCATCATAACAATACGGTCCACCTTAGTCATGTGGACAGTCTTGGGGAAGAGGTTGCAACAATGTATTTGGATCCAGTTGATCACTCTTTCTCTCTCTCCCTCTCTCTGTATTCAATCTAATGAGCCAACTGGATCTGCTCGACATTTTAATGTCTCAAGTATTGCCTCGTGGTCTGACTCGCGAACTCTCCAAAGATTCTTATTATGTGGTTTTCCACCATATTTTATCAAGTGGACATTTGATGCGACAACAAGATTTGAATAATGAAGAATCTTTCTCTCTGTTTGCCAATCCTCGAATAACCACAAGTTAGGGTTCTTCATAGAATATCGTCTAAGCCATGTGCCGGTTACAACCACCGCACCGACATGGTACTCTAAACCTTCACCATCTATAACCGAGTGATCCAATTTTTGTTTGGCTTGAACACAACGACACAAATAATAATCTGTCCCTTCTTCATTGTCTTCAGGTGCAATAACAACAAAAACATGGCCTGCAGTGACAAATGTACAAAATGCGATCATTAATTCAGAAAATACTTGCGTAAAAGTTATAAAGTTACATATTGAAATTACAAAGATATATAAATATATATATTACCAGGTTGCACTAGATCAGACAAGCGGTCAAAGTCAATAGACGATTCCATCTGTACCATTTCCAGTGCTTGTGGGGGACGATAGGTGTCAATTGGGTCCAAAACCCGTATATCCCATTTGTCCACCCATTCAGTCGACTCACAGTCATCCCAATTTTCCTCTGCACATGATGGACAATAGCATGCCTTTTTTCGTGTGTGGATACTCCATGAACCTGCATCAAAGCTTCTAAAAGAGTGCAACTCACTGGATCCTGTTAGTGTGCAACAATCCTGATATGGTGCAATGTTAGTATTATCTATCAACCAAAAAAATCTAAGAACCGTAGACTCACCTTCCTTACCTGGACCCATTGTAGCATTACACCATTGGACGATGGATTTTGCATCTGTCAATATTGCTCCATCTTTGTACTTTAGTTCTTCACAAGCCAAGGCTCTTTTGATGCATGTGCCTGCACCATCGTGCTCTCCCTTTCCATGACCAGCCTCTGTGAAATTCCACATGTATTGAATTCTACACAACTTGTGCATCCTGCTCAACCAATAGAACATCCATGCATTCTTGAATTGAGATGCACAATTGTCTGACCAAATAATGTGCTGACGATATGTGATGCCCTTGTTAGCCAAATCTCCATAAAATAGTTGAAAACAACCATGTACGAACTCCATAGAATGTGATCGATCATCACTGATGTAAAAATGGTACTCCCTCAAAATCTTTCTGTCATCCTCTGTACTTGTAGGTGAATGCATGAATATTATGTGAACAAATATGGAAACCTGTTGAGAAGTATAATACTTTGCTTGCACCTCATTTTGTGGTTGTAGTGTGTAGTTCTCTGCGAAATCTACAACCGAAACAATGGTATCCAGTGGAAACGTATCCTTGCACAACTTGAATTGCAAATCCAGCCATCGAGCTCTATGGGTATGCCTTGCATACTCGTAAATAATGTTTTCACGAAAAATCTTCATGAACTCATACACTGGAATCTTTTCAATGACTAAATCACATCTTTTACCATGTTTCCCATCTTTTAGAGCATATGTCACTGTCTTAAATTTTCCATAATCTACTATTTCATTTCCAATTGCATGTGTACTATCCATATGTTGACAAGTTGATAAAAGTTGCAAAAAACCACAAAATAAGCACGTACCATCCAAGCATGATGTCTTGTAAAATTGTTGGCCGTCCCTTATTTCACATAAAATGTTGGATATGAATTCCCTTGAAGATCTTGGTGGCTCATTTATGTCACAATCCTGCAAAACAAACTGAGAATGCAAAATTACGCATATATGCCTAAAAAATCAAAATGGTTAGAAAATTCAATATGTATCCTACAACAACAAGTTGTGCATGTGTGATTTATCTTCACATAAAAAGGTTTACCCATCTCAAAAAAATCTTTGACTTATTCAAATTTGAGGATACATACCAATAAATTTTGCAAAAAATTGTGTCTAAGTTGTGTCCAAAAAATGTTTCGCATGTGGCTCGCGATTTTGGCTACCAATCCTCCTTCTTACAACATCTCTTTGATTAGGGGAAACACGTGTGTTATTTTTCCAAAAATCTTCGATCAATGATTTCAAAGCTTCACTAATTTCTTTATCCTTTCGCGGTAGTCTACCGCTAAATGTCCATAGCTCATTTTTTGTTGGATCTTCCAATCTCTCACGCCTTAGCATGGCTCTCCTTAGAGTACCTCTACCAATTTTTAATGTTTTGCTTGTCTTTCTCATGAGTCGAGCTTTCTTCATTTGGCTACTTACTATTGTCGATGTAAGTACTCATCTTGCGATATTAGTATCTTTGGTGCGTGATTTAGAACCCACTTCGTCATAAGCATTCATTAGATTCTTTACAATGTTTTTTTCATTTGAATCATCCATCGTTCTTAGCCCAAGAATCTTCATGATAGGCCTAAATTTTAAATTCCTCATCATTTCAACAAATAATTGGCATTGACCTGTAATATTTAATTCATCAAAAAATAATCTCCACATATGATTAACTTTTCTTTGACAAGTACGCTTGCTAATCTTGTCAGGCATTGATTTCAAAATGTTACTATCAATATCAATCAAATATTTTGGTCTTCTAAAACGAATTCTAGAAGGTGTTATAATCTCTTCAATTCTCTCAACATTTTGAACATCAACATAAGGTTGAGTGTATTGCGTACCTTGAACCAAAGATGATGTGCCTTGGCAATAAGATGCAAAAGATGGAATATCACCTACTTGATGTGTTGATGTTGTGCCTTCAACATGACATGATGGAGTGTGTATATCGTCGGATCTACAAATCAGTGTCTCTTCAACATGAGAGGACGATATGACTTCAACATTGGAAGATGGTGTAGCGGACGATATGAATCCAACATTAGAAGATGGTGTAGCTTCACAATTCAATTGTCTTCTTGAGCGTAAAAGTCTCATTCGTTCTCTTTGTCTTTCCAATTCTTCCTCTTTGTTTCTTGGTACCGGTGGTTCTTGATCCTCTTCAAAAGTCAATTCTTCATTATTGCTTTGCAATTTTCTTTGCTCACGTAGTAATTTCATTTTATCTCTTTTAATTTCCAAATCTATCTCCCTATCTTCATTTGTTTGATTTTTTGGTTTCTTCCTTGGCATGATGATGATTTCTACATGTCAAATTATTCAAACATTTGAATTACTTAAAATGTGTAAATTACAAATTATTCAAATACATATAAAAATTATAATTATTTGAATGAATACACAATATATATATATAAAACGACTTGTCAAATTTCTAACCATTTCGAAATAACATTTCATTGAAACATACAAATTTCAATGAATTCACTATATATTAAACAACATGTCAAATTATAATCAAATTTGTATCTATATATCAACAAACAATATTTAAAATAGATTGCACTAACCTTTTCTATACAAGGAATATTCAAAAAGTCTTCAAATCGTGTATCCAATGATTGAATTTGGTGTTTGCTAGCTTCCAAAAGTGTTTGCCACCTTGAAATAGTGTTTGTTAGCTTGAAATAGTGTTTGCCACCTTGAAAGAGTGTTTGCTGTGTTGAAACCCGTGATTTCTGTCGGGATAACAGAGTGCAGAACAGAACAAAAGCAGAGAATGAATGAAACGGGCCCCAAAGTTGCTTTTTGACCATTTTTAGGTGATTTCACATAGTACGTACGCGCTATAGCGCGTACGCACTATATGAGAACACATCACTCTCCACCCTCCCTACTCTCTCTCCCTCTCCCTACTCTCTCTCTCTTCCTACTCTCTCTCCCCTCTCCCATCCCCTACACTCTCTCTCTCTCCCCTCTCCCATCCTTTACTCTCTCTCACTCTCCCTCTCCCACCGCCTACTCTCTCTATCTCTCTCACCCTCTCTCCTCTCCCATCCCCTACTCTTTAGATCTCTCACACACACTCCCATCCTCCCTCTCCCACTTCTTACTCTCTCTCTCTCTCTCTCTGCCACCTCCTACTCTCTCTCACACTCTCTCCCATCCCCTACTCTCTCTTATACACACTCCCATCCGCCCCTCTCTCCCATCTGCTACTCTCTCTCTCTCTTGGGCTACTCTCTCTCTCCCCTCTCCCATCCCCTAAACTCTCTCTTTTGCAGATACACACTCCCATCCCCCTCTCTCTCTCCCCTCTCCCATCCCCTACTCTTACTCTCTCTCTCTCTCTCTCCAATCCCCAACTCTCTCTCACACTCTCTCCCATCCCCTACTCTCTCTGACACTCTCTCTCATCCTTTCACTCTGTCTCTCTCATCTCGTACTCTCTCTCTCTCTGCCACCTCCTACTCTCTCTTACACTCTTTCCCATCCTTTCACTCTGTCTCTCCCATCTCGTACCCTCTCTTTGCCACCCTCTACTCTCTCTCACACTCTCACACTCTCTCTTATCCCCTACTCTCTCTCTTTCACAGACACACACACACACACTCACTCACACTCCCATCCCCCCTCTCTCTTCTCTCCCATCCCCTACTCTCTAGATTTGTCACATGCACTCCCATCCCTCTCTCTCCTCCTCTCCCACTCCCTCTCCTAGGTCACCTACTATTTCTCTCTCTCCCTCTCTACTCTCTCTCCCCCATCCCCTACTCTTACTCTCTCTCTCTCTCTCTCTCTCTCTCTCTCTCTCTCTCTCTCTCTCTCTCTCCCATTCCCAACTCTCTCTCACACTCTCTCCCATCCCCTACTCTCTCTCACACTCTCTCCCATCCTTTCACTCTGTCTCTCCCATCTTGTACTCTCTCTCTCTGTCGCCCCCTACTCTCTCTCTCACTCTCTCCCATCCTTTCACTCTATCTCTCCCATCCTTTCACTCTGTCTCTCCCATCCCGTACTCTCTCTCTGCCACCCCCTACTCTCTCTCACACTCTCACACTCTCTCCCATCCCCTACTCTCTCTCTTTCACAGACACACACTCTCTTATCCCCCCACTCTCTTCTCTCCCATCCCCTACTCTCTACATCTATCACGCACACTCCCATCCCCCCTATCTCTCTCCCTCTCCCTCTCCTACCGCCTACTAGATCTCTCTCTCAAGTTCTCTCTCTCCCTCTCTACTCTCTCTCTCTCTCCCATCCCATCCCTTACTCTCACTCTCTCTCACACTCCCATCCCCTAATCTCACTCTCTCTCTCCCATCCCGTACGAGCTCTCTCCGCCACCGCCTACTCTCTCACACTCTCACACTCTCTCCCATCCCCTACTCTGTCTCTCTTACACACATTCCCATTCCCCCTCTCTCTCTCCCTCTCCCACTACCTACTTTCTCTCCCCCATCCCCTACTCTCTCTCTCCCCTCTCCCATCCCCTACTCTCTCTCTTTCATAGACACACACTCCCATCCCCCCCTCTCTCTCTCCTCTCCCATCCCCTACTCTCTAGATTTGTCACACACACTCCCATCCCCCCTCTCTCTCCCTCTCCCACTCCCTTTTGCACCACCTACTATCTCTCTCTCTCTCAGGTACTCTCTTTCCCTCTTTACTTTCTCTCTCCCATCCCCTACTCCCACTCTCTCTCTTCCATCCCCTACTCTCTCTCACACTCTCTCCCAGCCCCTACTCTCTCTCTCTCTCGCTCTCTCTCTCTCTCTCTCTCTCTCACCCCCATCCTGTACAAGCTCTCTCTACCACCCCCCAACTCTCTCTCAAACTCTCACACTCTCTCCCATCCCCTACTCTATCTCTCTTATACACATTCCCATTCCCCCCCCTCTCTCTCTCTCACTCCCTCTCCCATTGCCTACTCTCTCCCATCCCCAACTCTATCTCTCTTACACACTTCCATTCCCCCTCTCTCTCTCCCTCCCACTCCCTCTCCCATCACCTACTCTCTCTCTCTCTCTCTCTCTCTCTCTCCCATCCCCTACTCTCACTCTCTCTCTTTGCCACCCCTACTCTCTCTCACACTCTCACACTCTCTCCCATCCCCTACTTTCTCTCTTACACACACTTCCATCCCCCCTCTCTCTCCCTCTCCCACTCCCTTTGCCATTGCCTAATCTCTTTCTCTTCCATCCACCCTCTCTCTCCCTCTCCCACTCCCTCTGCCATTGCCTACTCTCTTTCTATCCCATCCCCTACTCTCTCTATCTCTCTCTCCCCTCTCTCATTCCCTACTCTCTCTCTTTCACACACACCCATCCCCCCTCTCTCCTCTCCCATCCTCTACTTTTTCTCTCACTCACTTTCCCTCTCCCACTGCCTACTCTCACTCTCTCTCCCTCTCTACTCTCTCTTTGCTACCCCCTACCCTCTCTCACATTTTCACACTCTCTTTCTTTCTCTCTTACACACATTTCCATCCCCTCTCTCTCTCTCTCCCTCTCCCATTCCCTCTCCCATTGTCTACTCTCTCTTCCATCCCCTACTCTCTCTCAAGCTACTCTATCTTCCCCCTCTCCCATTCCCTACTCTCTCTCTTTCACACACATGCACTCCCATCCTCCTCTCTCTCGCTCTTCCTCTCCCACCACCTACTCTCTCTCTCCCCCATCCCCTACTCTCAATCTCTCTCTCCCAACTTGTACTCTCTCTCACACTTCCTCTCTCTCCCATCCCCTACCTTCAATCTCTCTCCCCCATCCCATACTCTCTCTTTGCCACCTCTACTCTCTCTCTCACACACTTCCTCTCTCTTGCATCTTGTACTCTCTTTGCTACCCCTACTCTCTCACATTTCCTCTATCTCCCATCCTATACTCTCTCTGCCACCCCTACTCTTTCTCACTTCCTCTCTCCCCTCTCCCATCCCCTACTTTCTCTCTATCTCTCTCACAAACACAAATAGCCATTCCCTCGCCCCACCCCCCTAGCTCTCTCTTGGTTTTGGTTTGCAATTTAGGTCTCAATAGTGCGTACGCACTATAGCGCGTGTGCACTACCTCGAATTCACTAGCGTTTTAATAGCATGTGCGCGCTATAGGGCGCACGCGCTATTCAAAGCTTTGCATTAAAACCAAGCCTAAGGCTTGGTTTTGCCTTAGAGATCCAACCCAAAGGTTTGGAGTTTATAAACAGGTCTGAGACGTGTTTTCCAACAAACATACAAAAAATGATTGATTTTTCTTGTGTGCTCCCCTTCAAGATTCCTCGTGGTTGGGTATCGATAAGATCAGGTTACATAAAATTATAGGTCTCTGTGTTAGCTATCTAACCATATAATTTATTTTTAATTTGAACTATTTTAAGTCTTTCATCTATAATTTATTTTGAATGTATGTTTATTTTTTGTCAGAAACCACCATGTACTAATTGGGCTGTAGATTTTAGCTCATTCATCGAATTTTGAAACAACTTAGTTTTTTAGAAACTAGACTCCATTCTACACACTTTGAAAAAAAGAAGTTTTGATTTTAGATTAGTTTTCAATCATTTCTAGGGGGAGCACACAAATATTTCACGTTTTTGGGATGGGTCTAATTTAAAAATTCATTAAAAAAAAAATACACATTATAAAATTACCCGAAAAATTTGGGATAAACTACATAGTGTTAGGTAACTTTTGACAGGAGCGATTAAAGAATTTCAAAAAAAAAAGTTAAAATTTTAGGGGGGCCACACTTTGTACTATGTTATGTTTTTTTGGAATAAACAGTACCACTTTCTGTGGCCCCCTTTTTTGAGGACCTAAAACTAAACCATTTTGAAAAAAAATTAGTAGTTTAGAAACAAGATTCAAAGGACTACGACTTTTTTTTTTGTCATATCTTAAAATTTTAAGCATAACTATCTTCAAATTCTTGTTGAAGTCCAGAATTTGCTGATTTCAGGAAAAAGGTGTCCACTTATAGCCCCCTTTTGGCACCACAACTTGGTGCACTTACCCTGTATGCAAATTGAGATTTTTGAGCACACAAATTGAGACAATTTTGGTGCATAACTAGCATGCTTCTTGATGCAATTTATGATATTGTTGAGCACACTTTTTGAGGCATTTTGGCATGGATCCCAAGGTGACAATTGTTTTTCCTTTCCAACACTTTTTTGACGTACATATGTTTTTTGGCCATAACTTGCTTATCCAGACTCTATTTTTCGATCCGAAAGAAGCACCAGAAAGCTGATTCTAACCCCATTGTGATGGTGCACTTTATTTGGATTTTTTATGTTATTTGGTGGCCTTTTTTTGGCTATAAAATTCATAAGTTCTATTTTTCACTTTGAGAGACATATTTTGAGGCATTATATTTTCTAGATTTTGCTCCAGGCACATCCTATCTAGTTTTTTGCTTTTCTGTATTCTGATGGATATTTTGGTTGTTTTAGATTCAGGATCAATTTTGTTATTTTAGATAGTTTTTCATGGGTTATATTATCTATTGTATCAACCTTATGTCTCTTTTGATCTTTGTTGACATCATTTTGTAGTATTTTTTCAAACGCACTGAGATAAAGTGCCACTCTATTGCATTTTGGAATCTTGCACATCTTTGTGTTTTATTATACTCGCACTACATTATAAAGTATCTTGTGTGGTTTTTATGTTGGCCATATTTTCCATCTTCCTTTTTCAAGTGAGTTTTCCTTCCACGACATTAGCCTCATGATGTGTTGATGACACATGCCATTATAAGTGTTTGTACTTCTTTTGCACTCTTGATGTTCTTGGTTCTTCTTTCTATAGGAGATATTGCATTAAGTTTCAATGTTTATGTCTTACCTCTCAGCATTATAGGGGGGTCATATTGGTTCCATTACTTTCTTGGTTTGATGAAGTGAGCTATGTATTTAGTATTTGATCCAATGTACTAGGCAATCGCAGTGGCTGGATATCTATGCATTTTGGTGAGATGGATCAATTAACATATAAACATTCTCTCATTCCTATTTTTGAAAGCCATGAAGATACCTTCTCTCTTTGATTGATCAACACTTCAGACTTAGTCTTCTCTACCTAGTTATGTTCTATATAGTGGAGGTTCTTTAGATTAACAATTTGGCCATGTTTGGAGCTTCATGCTTCAGTGGTGTTCTTCACAATCATCTTTTGTTCCTTTCTTTTGAAACATTATTTCCATCTCTTTTTGGAGCAGGGTTTTTCCCATGTGGTTTTCTCTATTTCTCCTCTTTACAGAGATTTGGTTGTGCTTGGGCACCTCATTAGGTCTTGTTGCCAGGACCCAATTTTTTTTAGCAGTAGTTTCTAGGTTTTTAGCTACTCCCTAAGTTTATCTTAAGGGGGGGTGTTAGAGTAATTAGATATTGCCTTATTAAAAAAATCATTTTGATCTAATTATTAAGTGACTATATTAAAAAAATCATTTTGATTTAATTATTAAGTCACTTATTATCTCTAGTTTACTTAAGCTAAACTTTAGGCATATAATAATTAATTCTTTTATTAATTATTATTATGCAACCTAGGTTTTACCCTATTAGGATTTTGATCTCCTTTTATAAGGATTGATCTCTTTGTAATTTATTCATTCACTTTTGATAATATCAATCTCTCTTTTTGCTCATCAAGAATGTCTCATGTTAGGATTGAACCACATATAGAAATAACAAATACATGCAAATATAACCAATATCAAAAAATAATAGATCACACAGAAAAGAACACAAGACACTAGGATTTAACATGGTTTACCCAATCCTTGGACTACGTCCACCAAACAACAAGTTCGATATTATTACAATCCAGCGATTACAACCTGATTACAATCCATAATCCCTTACAGCTCAATACCACCGTAAGAACCAATTTTGCATCACAACTCTATAATAATCCCTAACCCTAAGCTCTTTTATACAAGTTTTTTACCGCTTTAAGATTATAATTAATAATTACATGTTGGCCCAAAATCCTAAGCCCCAAAGAATTTATGAAGTATGTATAGTACTTTCCTGATCAATCACTGCAATCTAACAATCTCCCACTCGGGGATTGATCAGGCTCCATGCTAAACAACAATCTCCCACTTAGAGACTGATCCTGTAGCTATACAACTACTCCATGAGGCTCCCACTGGATCAAACCACCTTGGACTCTGCTATTCTTGTATTCATGTTTAGTCTAGAAGACCAACTAAAGCTGAAGAGGAGTTCAACTTCTCCCTTGTTACTACCTTTGTCAATATATCTTTTGGATTGTCATTTGTATGTATCTTCTCTAGCTTTGACTATCCATCCTCCAAAAATGATCGAATGGAATGGTACAACAACTGTATGTGTTTGGTCTTTAAATGCAGAGCTAAATTCTTTGCAAGATGAATGACACTTTGATTATCTGTAAGCAAATAATTATCCCTCTAAGGGTGTCCCAATTCTTCCAAGAAGAAAAAAAGCCATATCATCTCCTTGGCTGCCTCTATAACAACTACATACTCTGCCTCTATAGTGGATAAAGCATTAACCTTTGGTAACCTAGAAACCTAGCTCATGGTTGCCCCACCAATAATAAAGACATGACCTATAGTACTCGGCTTGGTATTAATATCCCCTACCAAATCTAAGTCAACATAGCCCTATAAATCAATAGTAGAGCCCCCAAAATATAAACACTTATTCTAGATGTTCCTCTCAAATATCTAAGAATCCATTTGACGGAATTCTAATGCTCGATTCCTGGATGACTCATATACCTACTAACAACTCCCACTGCATGTGCAGTATCTGGCCTAGTACATACCATAGCTTACATCAAGCTTCCTATAGCTGAAGCATAGGGTACCTTGGACATCTTATCCTCCTCTTCTTGTGTCTTAGGACATATCTCTTTAGTCAACTTCAAATGACCAAGTAAAGGTGTGCTGACAGCTTTAGCATTCTCCATAAAGAAATGTTGCAACACCTTCTCAACATAATTAGCCTGAGATAGCGTCAATTTTCTATTTTTTCTATCTCTACAAATATTCATACCAAGGATTTGTTTGGATGCCCCCAACTCCATAGCAAATGCGTGTGCTAATTGGCATTTCAACCCCTTAATGTGATCCATGTTAGACTCAATTACAAGCATATCATCAACATATAAACATAAAATAATGTAGCTATCATCATCCAACCTCTTAAAGTAAACACAATGATCTAAATGACACCTATGATATCCATGCTCATGCATAAAACTGTCAAATTTTAGATACCATTGCCGAGGTGCTTGCTTCAAGCCATATAAACTTTTTTTCAATTTGCACACTAAATTCTCCTTACCTTTGACTGCAAATCTCTGTGGTTGAGCCATATATATCTCTTCATCCAAATCACCATGAAGGAAGGTTGTTTTAACATCAAGCTGCTCTAAATGCAAATCTTCAGTAGCCACAAGACTTAAAACAGTACGGGTAGAAGTCATCTTAACAATAGGAGAAAATATCTCCTCAAAATCAATGCCCTTTTTCTATGCTAATCCTTTCACAACTAACCTAGCTTTAAATTTTTTCTTACCTCCTTCCTCTTCTTTCAACCTATAAACCCACTTATTCTGTAAAGCTCTTTTACCTGCAGTCAACTTGCATAAATCCCATGTCTTATTCTTCAACAAATAGTCCATTTCATCTTTCATTACAGACTCCCATTGAATCTTAGTATCCACCTACATAGCTTCATCATAAAATTCAGGTTCACAACATCAGTAAGTAAAATAGAATACAAAGAGGGAAAAATCTTTCTAGAGGTCTAATTTGCCTTGTTGACCGTCTAACATTCACCAGTGTGTGTGGTATTTGTTGTTGCAGTTGTTGCACATCATGAGGAATGGCTAGAACATTAGCTTTTGGAGTATCATCCAACACTACATAATCATCTTCTTTCTTATCATGTTGCTACAACAGATCTTTATACAACACTTTCTCATTGAATATGATATCCCTACTTCTTACAATTTTTTGATTTGCAAAATCCCAAAGCCTATAACCAAATTCAGTAATGCCATATCCAACAAATACACATTTCTTTGACTTAGCTTCTAGCTTGGTTTTGTTTTTAGAGTTTATGTGAGCAAATGCTTCACAATCGAAGGTTTTGAGAAAAGAATAACTCACCTTCTTACCAGTCCAAGCTTCCTCTGGAATACCACAACCCAAAGAGTAGAGGGACCTCTATTAATCAAATGTACAACAATATTGATAGCCTCCACCCACATGTGTAAGGGCAACCCAACATGCAACCTCATGCTCCTTGTGCACTCCATTATAGTCCTATTCATGTGTTCAACCACTCCATTTTCCTGGGGAGTCATTGAAACAATTTTCTATCTATGAATACCATTAGTGGAGCAATAATATTCAAATTCATGACTGCAATACTCACCACCATTATCAGATCTAAGACATTTTAATTTCTTACCAGTCTCATTTTCAACCAAGCATTTCCATTTCTTAAAAGTTTGAAATACATTAGATTTCTGTCTAAGGAAATAAACTCATACTTTTCTAGTTGCATCATTAATAAATCTAACATAATAATGAGAGCCACCAAGGGAAGATACTTGAGTTGGTCCCCATACATCAATATGCACAAGCTCTAATTTCTGCTTTTTTTTTTCCTTCCTAGTCTTCTCAAAACTCTCTCTCTCTTTTGTTTTCCATGCACACAACTCTCATAGAAATCCATATTAACACATTTAAAACCTGGTAAAACTTTCTTTCAATGAAGTACTTTCATATCTTTCTCACTCATGTGCCCAAGTCTGTTGTGCCACAACACTGTATTAGAATCTACAACAGTTATTTGTTCTCCTTGCTCAACTGCAACAATTGTTCCTGAACATTCATTTTTCTCTGAAACAATTAAAGTAGAAGAAACAATATGACCTGTACAAAGATATAATGTGCCTACTTTCACACCTTTTGCTACTACAAGGGAACCTTTTGAAACCTTCCAATTTTTATCATTAAAAGTAACTACACAACCCTCATCACCGAGTTACCCTATTGAAATTAAATTCCCACTCAGCCTTGGGACATGTCTTACCTCATGTAGTAGCCAATGATTCCCATTCTGCAACTTAATCTTAATTTTTCCCTTTCCAACAATCTGACAGGGTTCATTAACCCCCAAATAAATAAGCCCGAAATCTCCTTGGACATAATCAATGAAATAACCTCTATGAGGTGTAGCATGAAATGAAGCACCAGAATCTAAAACTCATGAATCATCAACACTTTCTAAAGATAGAAGCAAAGCATCCTCTTCGGATTTGTTACTTACTACATTTGCCTCCTTGTTTCCATCTAGTTTATCTCCTTCATTTTTCTTTCGATTCCAACAATCTTTCTTTTTGTGCCTTGGTTTCCCACAATACCAACAGTCGTTTGGTCCTCTCGATTAAGACCTCCTCCCCTTTGACTTTCCTCTTGATTTTCAATGATTTCCATAATTACTTCCGCTCTCAGTTGTTTTGCCCTTGCTTTGTGCATTCAAATCACTTCTTGATGTACATCCACCTAAGGATTTCCTATGAGTTTTCTCACTCAAAATAATAGTGATCACATCATCATATTTTAGGGTACTAGATCTAGGAATAAAATTACTTACAACCATTACCAAGCCATTCCAACTTTCAGGCAAAGAACACAAAATCAAGAGAGCCCTAATTTCTTCTTCAAAATTGATACCCACAAAAGATAACTGACTAGTAATAGTATTAAACTCATTTAAATGATCTGCAACAGATCCACCTTCTACCATTTTTATATTAAATAAATGCTTCATGAGAAATACCTTGTTTGAAGCGGAATGCTTTTCATACAGTATCGCTAGGGTTTTCATCAACTCTTTTGTTGTCTTCGCTTTTGTAATATTAAATGCCAACGATGGTGCTAAGCATAATCGAATGCCTCCAATTGCCTTTCTATCTAGAAGATCCCATTCATCATTTGACATAGATCCCTGATTCTTGGCTTTACCTTCCAATGGCTTCCATAAATCCTTCTAATAAAGATAATCTTCCATTCACATCTTCCATAATTGGAAGTTCTTCCCATTAAACCTATCAACCCTTAGCTTACCCTTGTCTACCATCACTGCCACTCAACCGTGAGAATTTCCTGCAGAGGGTAACTAAAAAAAAAGACCTCGCTCTGATACCACTTGTTAGGATTAAACCATAGATAGAAATAACAAATACATGCAAATATAACCAATATCAGAAAATAATAGATCACATAGAAAAGAACACAAGACACTAGGATTTAACGTGGTTCACCCAATCCCTGGGCTACGTCCACCAAACAACAAGTCCAATATTATTACAATCAATGATTACAACTTGATTACAATATGTAATCCCTTACAACTCAATACAGCCACAAGAACCAATTGTGCATCACAACTCTATAACAATCCCTAACCCTAAGCTCTTTTATACAAGTATTTTTACTACTTTAGGGTTGTAATTAATAATAACATGTTAGCCCAAAATCTTGAGCCCCAAAGAATTTATGAAGTATGTACAATACTTTCCTGATCAGTCACCACAATCTAACATCTCATTTGTGGAAATGAGAATTCCAACCTCCATAGCTTTTTCTTTTCTCTTTTTGTGACAGGTGTTTGCTTGCAGGTGATTCTTGAGAGCTATGGGTTGATCTTTCATCAACTTTAACAAGATGCAAACATCATAGGCACTATATTGTCAAAGTATACTATGCAATAGTTATTCTCCTTAGTCAAAATCCAGTAACTAAACTCATGACTTGAACACAAATTAAAAGAAGCTAATCAACCATGTATCAAGGATAATATGCCACTTAGATATTAAAGCTAGCCAATGTTAAATAATTCCCTATGTTCGATACATGATAATGGAATAGTCAATAGGAGTTGTTTGATTGTTGTTCTTAGATCCTAAATATGATTTTGAGTTTGTGATTTTATTCGAAGTGCTAGAATATTATTGCAAGGTCAATTCCACTAGTAACTACTTATAAGAAAGTCAAATTGACCCAATCCCTGAATTTTAATTGCACCTATAAAAATAATCTAGATTAGTAAGTAGAATTTAGAAATTTCATATATACAATTCAAATTTGACAAAAAGAAAATCTTACTACATAAAATAATTTAATCTCAAAGGGAACCATGAAGAAAAATCCTACATTAGAGAATATATCAAGTGGAAAGAAAAACATGTTGATAGCCCAATTAAGGACTAACTTGTTAGAAATAGGGAATACTAAGAGTGGGGGGTCGGGTTGAATCAATATTCTACAAACTTTTGCCACCAACTAGATATTATTAATTACTTTGAACCATGCATAAAAAAGTAAACAAGTAATGTTGAATAGTAATAATAACCATGCATGAAGAGAACTCATAACACCATATTTTGTTAACTAGGGAAATCCTAGCCAAGGGAAAATCCTGGTGGGGATGATACCCACTAGATAATATACTAATATATATGTTCCTTGTTAAAGGATGGACCCTGTTAAGAGTCAATGAGCAAATTTAGTATAGAGAGTCCCTGTTAGGAGAATTTGAATCCATGTTAGATGATTCCAACCCTGTTAGGAGTTGTAGTATAATGGATGCAAGAAGAGCTCACTGCCCAAACATGCACTTCCAATTACAAGAAGAGCTCACTGCCTAAACAAGTAATTAGTCTTCAATTATATAGATGTTGTATCTTCTTTCTTGACTATTCTCTAACCTTAGCTCAATCTTAGATCACAAAATCAGGTTCTCAAAAATTCACATATATTGCTTCACAAAAAGTTTGCATATCACTTATCACAATACAATTGCACACTACTTCTCACAAGATATCCTTTGTATAAATATCATGCCTTTTCACAAATTGCTACTAGGTCAGCTAAGACCACAACATACTTTTCCAACTTAGAGTAAACATCTAGTATGTCAGCCCTAATTGGTCAAGTAAACAAAATAATTCCTTTCCCTTTAATACTGTTGTTCTATTTCACTTGGTAAATCGTGAATATCTCTTTTCTATATTGTCCGTACTGATGTACGAGGTTATACACATCATCATCAACATGTATACTATCTCCATCTATCTTCACTAGTCATAATATGACGTCAGAAACAATTAACATATAAAATAATGTACTTTGTAAACCAATTTCATACTTAGACAATTTTTTGAGTACCAAAAGCTAAGTATCTTTATTTTCTGAGTACCAAAAACTAAGTATCTTTATTACCAAAGCTAAGTGTCTTCCTACTAAATTCATCAATGAATGTTAGAAAATAAATGCTCCCCCCTAATGATGGCACTTGCATAGGACCACATATATCAGCATGCACAATTTCTAAAGGTGCCCAAGCTTGATATGACATTTCTTTTGGAAAACTTTCACATGAACTCAATCTAACTATCTTTATTACCAAAAGCTAAGTGTTTTCCTACTAAATTCATCAATGAATGTTAGAAAATAAATGCTCCCCCCTAATGATGACACTTTCATAGGACCACATATCAGTATGCACAATTTCTAAAGGTACCCAAGCTTTATATGACATTTCTTTTGGAAAAATTTCACATGAACTAAATGGTGCTTCAACGGGGGGTAAGCCTCTTACCATTTCCTTTCTTTGCAATAAACTCAATCCCTTGAAATTTAGATGACCATACCTCAAATGCCATATCCATGATTGATCTTGACAAGTTGCCTTGAAACTCACTCCATTCTCATCCATCACTCCGCTTTTCATGTGAACTGGAAACATTCTATTGTCTGTCATTTCAACCCATAGTTACTAGGAGAAATATCAAATATGGTGCAGATGTTATTTTCAAAAATAACTTTATAAGCTTATTGTGTAAGTTGTCCCACACTTATAAGATTATTCTTTAAACTGGGTACAAAATACACATCAGGAATAGATTTCTTACCAACATTTGTTATCACAACAATTGTACCTTTTCCACTTACTTCCACTATGTTATCATTCCCCAATTTTACTTTTGACTTGACTGAGGTATCTAAGATTTCAAATATATCTCCATTTCCTATCATATGATTGCTACAACCACTATCTAGAAACTAAATATCACTTGAGCTCTCTTGAGCTACATGACATGTAATAAACAATGTCCTTGAACTACTTTCAAAAAAATTTGCATTTTGTTTACCTATATCTGTTTGCTTCTTCCGACATTCATATGCTAAGTGACCAAACCTCTTGCAATAATAACATTTGACATTTGATTTGCCATAACTTTCTAATGCTTGATTGTTATTGCGCCCCCTTGAGCTTAAATTTTGATTTCTCCTTACTCCTTGATCAAAACTCCTTTCCTCTCTTTGACAATTATTTCATCTTCTTCCTCGTCCTCTAAAGCTTGGATTTCCTCTTCCTTTGCCTTTGCCAAATGTCATTTGTGTTTTGAATACATTCTCCAATGAAGTATTATTATGCCTATTCAATCTATATTCATGGTTTTGTAATGAATCAAACAAGTCATCTATAGATAATTTTGACAAATCCTTAGACTCCTCAAGTGCCATTACAATATTATCAAATTTAATAGGCAAGCTTCTTAAGATATTTATTTATAATTTTTTGATTTGTTAGCTCATCACTACTCAATCTTATTTGATTGACCATATTCATAACTCGAATTAAAAATTGCTCTACTAACACAAAATCTTTCATTTGGAGGTTTTCAAAATTTCTTCTTAATGATTGCAATTTAGATGCTTTTACCTTGCTTATACCTTGATATGTTGTTTCAAGAATCTCCCATGCTTGCTTGGCTCTTCTAGCTCCCTTAATCCTTGCAATAACAATGTCATCTAAACCTTGTTGAATAATTTCAAAAGCCTTTATATCCTTTTTCCTATTTTCCTTGAGTTTATCCTTTTGATTTGCAATTAATAATGATCTATCTAGTGGCTCTATAAATCCATTCATTACAATCTCCAATAACTCTTGGGAATGAAATATTCTTTTCATTCTAAATGCCCAATGATCATAATTCTTGCTAGAAAATATTGGAACCATAAACTAATTCATACTTGATGCCATACTTTAAAAATAAATACAATCTTTTAAAATAATTGAATTCCTAAGTATGATAGCTGAATCAATAAGATTATCTCAATTAAAAAATGTCAGATCTCCAACTCCTTTCAAAATTAATGACCTAAAATAAGATATAGCTCACAAGTACATAATGAAAATCATAGAGGCGCCTCGACTTCACAATAAAATGCAATACCTCATGATTGGATTGATCTCTTTGCCACAAACATTGATAATAATTCCATTAAGAATTTGCAGTCCTTTAAACTCATAGCATACCTTCTTTCTTGCAGCAACAATCTCTTTTTTAGCTCCACAATCTGCTTGTGATCTGACTCCACAATCTTCTTATGCTCTGATACCACTATGAAGGTGGGCAAATATAGAGAAAGCTTAAACAAAATGATAGAGCTTTGTATTATTACTTCTTTGCCTGATGAATGCATCTATTACATCTGCCTCTAGAGGTCTAGGAATAATCTAGAACCTTACACACAACACAATAGGAAACATCTGGAATAATTTATGGAAGTCAAAAATCACAAGTGACATGTGAATAAAGCAGAGTATCTAAAGTGTAGTCAAAAGCTTCTAAATTAAATGTTTTGTTTGACTATTGTGCTTGTTCAGTGGGAGAAAGTATTGTTTCTATCTAACAACTTCTGTAGGTATTATGCCTTCAAATCCACTAGATCTCGAGATCAAAATCTTAAGCTTTGAAAGCTTCCTTGTCATTTTGTTATTTCTCAAACTGAGAATCTCCCACTACTTCTAGTTTGTGAGAAAGGATGGGAAATGCAAATTGAGCCCATTTCAACCCAATTTCAATGTTTGAAGAGAAAACATGTTCGGAAAATGCTATGACAACTTGCCCTCCAAATAAATTTTCCCTAAGTTCAACATCTTAATAGAAGAGCAATTTTTGAAAGTGGTCGAAAATTACTCAAGTTCGTGTTCACCAATTTATGCTAGAATGGATCCAGTCAGTTGATTCTATGATGCGTCTAACACATCCAGTCAATCAGGAAGAAACGGAAGGTCACATTATTATCATGCAAATCCAACATCAACAAAGAACTCCCTATCAACAAATGAGGCAGAAATGCAAAGTGATTATTAGAAAGGCTGAGGTAAATAAGATAATTCATATCCCATATCCACTAGGGAATATTTTCTGCAAGACTATAGTTGAACAAATCCATTGTGGAAATCTCATATTGAGTTATCAAGAATGTTACAAATCCACCTTCCATGAAACATGACCTTAATCCTATTATTTGCAAAGAGAACTTTGGGATCCAAGTTGGACTAAAATTGGCTGTTAAAAGATTATTGAAAAGGTCTATAGTGGTCAATTGCCTAAGATTATGAAGGTAAGACTGAAAATCGCTACTCAATTGGTTGGACTACATGTACAGGCTCTTTAGTTTAGAAAGATTTGAAATGTTGAGAGGGATGCCACCTTTTAACCTATGGAAGTGGGGATTCTTTCACTCAAAATGTTGTCACCAAGGCAAAGGTAAACAAGGGAGGAGAGGTAGGCCAAGGAAAGGATTTGGTCCCACAGTTTGTTATTACTCAAATCAAGAAAAATAAGGGACGGTAGTCTAGCCAACAAAGGGATCAATTTTCCCATCAATGAATTGCTACTACGATCAAGATATGTAAGGTAGTGAAGTGTATTGGCTGGGGATGGAATACTACCATTCAATCAAGTCAAGCGTATGATAACTCCTTTCAACCTTCTCGAAACTCCTTGCTACCTCCATTTCTTCTTCTAATAAAAAGTGATTTGCTAGAGCACAAACCTTCTAAGATTACAACATTGAAGTTGTACAAGAAAATAGATATACATTTGAATCCATCCAAATAAACAAAAGCCAATATTTCTTTTGCAACAAGATCATCTACATCACTTGAAATATTTTAACATAAGTAAAAGTAATGGAAGCATCTCAAATATATACCAACCGAAGCAATCTCTACAATAGTAACATCTCTGAAATTAGAGCTAATGTCCCATCTGCACTTCAAAGATTATAAATACATTAGTTAGAATAAGAAATTATATAGCTATGTGGCTGCAAGCTCCATATTTATAGGTTTTCTAGATTCTTTAAACCATGGTATTAGTAAGGGGGCTTGGTAAATTTCCTATGCGAGTGAAAGGTGAGAAAAATAACGGTCACATCTTAGAGTAACGAAAATAAAAACCCAAATTGTATCGATAGGATCATTTTTTTCTTCCTTTTTCTTAGAGAAATTTCAAAGTAGTAAAAGCGAAAATGGAAGAACAAAGTTTTAAAAACAGAAAACATAAACTCCATTTGATAGTGCAATGGAAGATATTTAGTCAACAATATCGAAAGAACATGGCCATTGAACTGGTTAGGGGAAGATCAATATAGGCCAAAAGAAATTGTCTTCTTAAGGTAAATGTATCCTCAAACTGTAGAACGTTCTCTCTTAACATGCTACTATGAAGATCCAATTCTTTAAGAGCTGTAATATTTTCCATTGTAATTGTCCAAATACTTTTGAGATAGCAATTTGAGAGATGCAAGAGAGTTAAAGAGGAAATGTTGGCAATAGAGCTTGGAATACTTCCACTATTGTGTTCAAAGTACCAACCACGATATGGATATTTGCACACTTGTTTCTCTTTATTGAGTTGTCTCAGTATAATTAAAAGCAAGCATACAAGTTAATTAATATATTGACATCACCTATTAAATGATTTTCACTACATGTAGTGTTTAGCAAATGTCCAAATGTTCTCAAATAATTTTTCTCATTTTTTGCAGCAGAGAAAACAAAAATACCACGAGAAAATCAGCACTGACCAATAAAAAAAAAAAAAAAAATACAAAAATTCACTTTAATAAAACGTTCTCTATAAAGCATAGGATAAAATAATTATACCCGGTTTCTAAGAAATGGACTAATCAATAAAAGCGATGTGGAAACTATAGTAATAACAAGGGGTGCAAGCGCCAAAGTTCTTGCCTTCATGATTTTATGGTTGATTGAAGTAGGTTTTGGTTAAAATACAATGTATTTAGTTTAATAAAATAACAAATAAATAGTAATGACAAATAGAATATTATAGTGGTAAGCTAAATTAAATTAAATTATATAACTGCAATGATATATATTAATTAAAATAGTAAAAGAATATATAAATAAATATTATAGTATCATGGTAAATTAAAATTAGATGACATCGTAAAGAACATTTATGAGACCAAAGATATTTATGAACTAATTATATATAAGATATATATAAAATTATATAATTTTTTAAAAAAAGAGTTAAATTGATTAATTTTAATGATGAAATTGTTTGATATATCTTGTTTAAGTGATAAATTCATCTAATTGAAGAAGGTGGACAATATTCTTAAGCTTAAATTTAATGCATAAAAATAAATAAACATAAATTAATTTAAAAATAACATTTATGCTTTAAAAAAATCAAACACACTTATCATAAATAAAGTTGATAATATACAAAGCTAAACAATTTGAACTTTATTTAAATTGATACAAAATTAGTATTATGTATTTTAAAGTATAAATTAAAAATATCAATATAATAAAAATTATATATAAAAAAAAAAAAAAAAAAAATCTATTAAAATCATTGGTTTAGATATGTCAAAATAAAAGAAACTAAATTCTAATTTAAACTTATATATAAATTAAAGTTAAAATAAATATGAAATTAAGCTATATAAAAAATAATTTTTGAAAATTGACAATTTTAAAAGAGTTAAAATGTCTATATTTGATTAAAATACCTATACTTGATTAAAATATCTATATTTAATAGCATTTTACAAATTACCTTTTTCCTCATGAGCCAATAAGATTTTCAAAAAATTGTATTAATACAATGAACTAAGCGAAAGCATAAGTTACCTGCCTACGACAAGAACTAATAATAATACTATTACTATTAATACTAATAATAGGTAAAAACCGAGAGGTAATCCGGTATACAAGTGCCAACTCCTCCCAACCACGCGGTTGCAAATGAATTTATATGGGAAATCATACGAAAGAAAGGACTAATAAAGTATCAAGCGCAGCGACGTGTAGAAGTCTCTAGATTGTACCTACACTTCCAGAGCCTTCCTCATCTCTCTTCACCAATATTTCGTGTATATATAAATTAAAGACAAGGGCTTCATTTTGCCCGTAGTAAAAGAATCCTTATATTGTGAGCGTTTGGTTGCAATTCTTGTGCATTGACAAGGAAAAGGAGATTTCTTTTTCTCTTGTTAGCCAATCTCGTTTATTTCCTATTCTATTTTTTTTCTCCATTGATCTGCGCTGAAAATGTTCGGTCGCGCGCCAAAGAAGAGCGATAATACTCGCTACTATGAGGTCCTGGGAGTATCTAAAGACGCCACTGCAGATGAATTGAAAAAGGCTTACAGGAAGGCTGCAATTAAAAACCATCCTGACAAAGGCGGGGACCCTGAAAAGGTATGTTTTGGAATTTATCCTATGATCTCTCGGAGTCACCTCATCTTCTTCCTGTAGTATTAGGGCAAATGTTGTGGATGAGGGGTAGGGTTTCTGATTTGCTGATTTTATATCGATGTAGGCATGGTGCAAGGATAACCTAACCCTATACCTGCTTTTTAAAGTTTGCCTTTTTTTGTGATGTGGAGGTTTTGATTCGATTTGTTCTGTAAAATTATTGTAAATAGTGGGTACCTGATATCAAATAGTTAAGATGGATTTAGCGGAGTCGTTAAAGATGAGATACAGATGGGTGATACTAGTCAATAATTCTGGGTGCCAGTGTGACTTGTTTAGGAATACATGTTGGCCTTTGGTTTGTTTCTTTTATAGGCGCTCTTAGGTTGTTGAATGTCTGTCTGGTTACTAGACACTTGAAGAGCACGCGCGATACTTTTTATTTTTCGGGATTCGAATTAGTTTTCTATTTCCAAGTAAATCAGCCTACCTGAGGATTAGAAATTTCAAGTGCTGTAGGTAAATAATAGGTTTTATGGATTTTGCAATTATTGAGGACATTTATATTGTTGATAGAAGTAGGACAGTGAAGGATAGGTGTAGCCCCTCCTGCAAATACTAGAATATAGTGCTCTTGTTTCACCTCTGATTTCTTTTTTTAATCTCAAAGCAGAAGATTGTGGTATTCATGCGCAGATTCTTATACTGCTATATAGGGCATTCTTTTGCAGATTTAACCTACAAATATTTCTGAGAATGTATAATATCTGTAGAAGTGTGGGATTTTTCTGATCTACAATTTAATAAATAGAACATTTGTTATGGAAATATCATAATATTTTTGTAGAGTAACATATTTTCTCTTGTTGGTGTTATTGAAACAGTATCTGAAATCTTAAGGGAAGATATATCGTGCTTTGATGATTCAAAAGTAGAATCAATTCGTCTACAATGCTATTTTGTTCTAGTTGTATAAACAAATTTACTGCATCGGTAAACATTTAAAAGGGAGTTACCTTTCAAGGTTTTTAAAGTAACATTTCAATATTTTCGAAGCTATCCATCAATGATCATTAAAGGCCCAAAGGTGAGTCAAAAACGGTAAGGGTTATCCTGGAATATGATTGCTCCGATGCATTCGTTATGGCGTACGAGGAACATAGGTACTTTGGTGTTTTGGGCTTGTACATCACAGCTTTAGAGAAATCAGGATGGAAAACCGTGCCAGTATTTAAGGTTAAATCGCTTCAAATTATAGTAGAGTTCGAGCCGACGAAAGTTTGGGGAAATGTGTCATCCATTTTAAGGCAGACTTCACAATTAAGTTTTAGGATTTGATTTATTTTGAACTTTAATGATACGAAGTTATTGTAAGAATAGCATTCATCTTTTAGAATTTGATATATTTTGAAGGTTAATAAGGACTATTATAGTAAAAACAGAGTGCGATATTTCAGAGAGAAATAACTGTTTCCGTGTAGATACGTTGCAGTGAGATACTTGGATTACTATTTGAATGGGCTATTGCAGAAACGCTACTTATTTCAAAATTGGAGAAATTTGGCATACTAATTAATTGTTTTCTTCTCCTTGGTGATTTGGTTTGCAAGCCAATCTGGCTGTTTTTGTGTTCGCTTTCTGTACTAGAAATTAATGATATTAACAGGTTTTGTGGATCCATGGCTGATTTTAGACTTTTCTGGTTGTCGAGTCGTTTAATTCAATGGCTAATATTTTTCCTTTACATTCTTATTAAACCGAGCTCTAGGTTGTCGGAGTAGGATAACGCTCTTCCTTTTTCCTATGATGATTCGATAAGATGATGAATACAAGGGGCAGGGAAATAGGAAAATCTCTAGATTAGTGGAAGGAATGCCAGATCATATTTCCATGGAAAATGTTTATGGTGTTAGAAAATTTCTCATGAAAAGAGAGCAACAAATATAGAAGACTATCTGGATGTTTTTCAAACTCTGTTTGAGTGTTTCGCTTGTAACACCAGTATTTTTTGTAGTAGGGAATTTAGAGAATCAACGCTTTCTTTTTTTACAGTAAGATGGATATTTCTAGGATGGATCACTTTAAGCTGTCAATGAATCTGTTCAGTCGTTATTTGAGGGGTCGTCTGAGAACTATTTTGGATGTTTTGCATGTTGATACTATATTATATGTTTGTGAGGATTTTGTGGTCATCGCTCGTTTTGCTTTAATTGCAGTTTAAGGAACTTGCACAAGCTTATGAGGTGCTCAGTGATCCCGAGAAGCGAGAAATTTATGATCAGTATGGAGAGGATGCACTCAAAGAAGGAATGGGTGGGGGCGGTGGTCATGATCCATTTGACATTTTCCAATCCTTCTTTGGTGGAAGTTTTGGGGGTGAGTTTCTTGTAACATACAACAATTCTTGTAGTATAATTAAGGTTCAGTTTTGGCCCAATTGTTTTATAATTAATACGCTTTGTGTGTGAATGTTGTCTCGTGAAGGTGGATCCAGCAGGGGAGGTCGCAGGCAAAGGAAAGGAGAAGATGTCGTACACCCTCTTAAAGTGTCGTTGGAGGATCTTTATAATGGCACTTCTAAAAAATTATCACTTTCAAGGAATGTGCTGTGCCCGAAATGTAAAGGGTATGTAATTAAGTATTTCAGGGTCCTTAGTTTTATATATAACTGCTTCCATTAAAATGAATTGAAGGCTTTCACTTGTTGCATTTGATTGTTAACATGCATATGATGAAAAAGATTATTTTACACATGATTTTTGATCCAACTTACGGTTAAATATGTTTTAATGTAAATTTAGTAGATTGTAGCTCAGATGACATTGTGTAACTTCACGAATGATTATGCAGGAAAGGATCGAAGTCAGGTGCCCCAGTCAAATGCTCTGGCTGTCAGGGCAGTGGTATGAAAGTCTCTATTAGACAACTTGGTCCTTCGATGATTCAACAAATGCAGCATGTTTGCTCCGATTGCAAAGGAACAGGTAATCATAATTTTGGCATGGTTCTATTTATGTGTTAAGCTGTTTACATGTCGGTGCCTAAAATGGGTAATTTTGTAGGTGAGACCATCAGTGACAAAGATAGGTGTCCAGAATGCAAGGGTGAAAAGGTAGTACAGAATAAGAAGGTGCTCGAAGTACATGTGGAAAAAGGAATGCAAAATGGTCAGAGGATCACATTCCCTGGAGAAGCAGATGAAGCGGTAAGTTTTGTTATTTACACTTTCTCTTCTATTTGGTACTGTTCAAAATTTTGCAGGTTTGTCACAATACCTGATTTCTTATTCTTCTTATGCAGCCGGACACCATTACTGGTGACATCGTATTTGTCCTTCAGCAGAAGGAGCATCCCAAGTTCAAGAGAAAAGGCGACGACCTTTTTGTTGAACATTCTTTGACATTGACGGAGGCTTTGTGTGGCTTCCAATTTATTTTGACGCACCTTGATGGCAGACAGTTGCTTAATAAATCTAGGCCTGGCGAGGTTATTAAGCCTGGTAAATGTTGATCATACTCGTAGGCTTCTTTGATCGTAAATGCTAAATTGTTTTTCATTTGGCAACTCTTAGTATTGGACATTTTCTGTTAGTTCTGTTGACATATTTCAACCATTTCTGCTGTTAATCTGATATAGTGACATTCTTATATTTATTCTTTTGTCAATTCAAACAGGTCAATTTAAGGCTATTAATGATGAAGGAATGCCTGTTTATCAGCGGCCTTTTATGAAGGGAAAGCTGTATATTCATTTCTCTGTAGATTTTCCGGATTCTTTCTCCCCTGAACAATGCAAAATACTGAAGTCAGTGCTGCCGCCTAGGCCTCATTCAGATCTCACAGATATGGAGATTGATGAATGTGAAGAGACCACTCTTTTTGACGTAAATATTGATGAAGAAATGAGAAGAAAACAAAATCAACAGCAGGAAGCTTATGAAGAAGATGATGAGGCCTCAGGCAGTGGGCCAAGAGTGCAATGTGCCCAACAGTGAGATCAAAGTGTTCGGCACAAATTAATCTGACTATGGTAGTTTGTGATTTGATTAAAGTGAAGACTATCGTATACGCAAATGTAAATTTGCTTAAACTTGGAATTGTGCGAAATGCTCATTCTAAGCTGATGGTCTAAAGTAATTCTCTTTTCTGCGATACGCTTTTTCTGAATTCGGTCCAATAGTTTTTGTTAGAGATGAAACTCTAGCCGACAATGACAAGCTCATTATATTAAACAGGACCTCAAGATTGTATGTCAAATTGCTTGTAATAGCTGTTTTTTAATTTGAAATTATATTAGTGATTTCATTTCTGGATAATGTTTCTAAATTTGCTCGTGCCTTTAGTGCAATGATTCTATGCACATTTTAGTTAAATTTGTAACGCCTCTATGATGTTAATTTTAAAATCAAACTAGTGAATGTTAATTGGTTTTGACAAGTGCAATAATAGGGTGTTCAACTATTTAGACCCTTATTTAACTTCCTATGATGACTTGACTAGCAAATAGATAAAACATATTTTTTTTTTCAACTTTTACTGGTGCCTGATACGAAGCTTTAAAAATCTACCATACTGTGATGCTATATGGACAATCTGCTATAGCTTTCATTAACACATTATACGGACAATGGGTTATCCATTCATTTGCTATTCCTATGTCTATATCTAGAAGGTTTACAGTTGAATGGGTGCAGTGGACATGGAGGATATCTGAAATAATAACATGGGGTTATCTCTGAGCGTGGATAGGGTTCATGGATTTTATTTCTTCTTCAGCTGTCATCAGTTGGTTTCTACTGTGGTGATTTTTGGTGCGGGATGGATTTGCTTAGGGATAATGCGAATTGGATTGTTGAAGTGAGGGTCTTAATTGCAATAAATTAGTGTTTCTTTTTTTTGAGGACTTTTTTTTGACATGGTACAGATAGCTAAGTTGTGGAAGATGGACAAACTAGTTCGTATATATAAATCGTTTATAATCTTTATGAAAAGATCAGTTCTAAAATAAGAACAAAGTGTGGTATGTTTTGAGGGTTTTGTTCATGCTGGTTGGCATACACATTGTCAAGTTAGAAGCTTGTCTGTCAAGCAGGATAGATATGGGAGGTAACCAATTGGTAGGTTTGGTGAAGTTATTTTTATAATGCTCATGGCAGGTTCTGTGGTGAAGCTATTTTATATGCTGATGGCAGGTTCTGCGGCGAAGTTAAATTTGAACGCTCATAATGTCATTACATTTTAAAACAGTTCGAAGGAAGAGAAGTTTGAAGTTCTTAAGAACATTTTTGTTAAAGAGGTTGCAGGGTGGCATGTAGAGCGGTACTCTAATTAGATGGAAAAGATTGTACTTTATTTTTTAAGGTAGTGTGGTGGAAGTATATAAGAAACGGACAGTTTGAATTGATTTGTTTTGTTGCAGGGAAATTTGCAGATTTATTTTGAATTTTTTTTTCAAGGAGATTTGCAGATCATATACTTGAAAGGTGTGGGGAAGTAGAATTCAAGTATTGAAAAACAAGGGCAGTGTTTCTGGTTTATGGGTCAAAATTGATTGTTTTATGGTTGTTAGTGTTGCATGATATGTAAAGGTAGCTAAATTGAAGTTAAATATGTAGGTTTCTATGTAGAGCCCTTTTGGCTTTCTTGTGTAAGCGAGGTGATATTTTTAAGCAGGTAGGAGACATGGATAGTTATGGTAACTAACATTTGGATTGCACATTTTGTGATATTTCTATAGGGTGTAATACAAGTAAGGAAAAAAATGAAATAATAATATTTTTTATTATAAAATTGTAAATGTCGGCAAACTATGCTACATTAAATATTTTGATTGGTGAACTTAAGCTACTATTAAATGAAGTAATGTTATTTTTATAGATTATATTTTGATTGGTGAACTTAAGCTACTATTAAATGAAGCAATGCTATTTTTATAGATTTTTGGATTTGACTCTCTGTAATTTTTATCATTGTTTCCTCATCCAGCATTAGGATGTATTTAATCTTAATATGTAACTTATAAATTCAACCTTGTCATATGGACAAAAATAAGGGGGCTTATAAAACATACTACATCAAATGAACTAATCTAAAGAACATGACGAAAAATTATATTTCGGCCTTATTGTTAAAGGGAAAATAAGGAAGATGGAAAATATATATTTAGGTGCTATTTTTAAAGTGAAAACAAGGTTGTTGGTCAGATATTTGTGAAGAAAGAACTCACATATTTATCAATAAGAGAATGGTTGAAATAGAATGATCCTCTATCACGAAAGAATAAATCCATGTTTTTTGCAAAAAAAGAAAAATTGAATTAGAATGACCATCATGGAATGTACAAAAATGAGAATACATATTGAGAAGATTTATCTAAACAGTAAGCTTCCTATTCAAAGTCAATAGGAGATTGAATATGGAAAAGAGGTTCTCAATCTCATTAATTGTATTGAATATATACTATATCCATATGTAGTACCATTAAAGAAATTAAATGATATCTAATTGAAATTCTCAAACTTGTCATTTGGGCTTAAAAAATACACTATTGAAGGATTTAACCTAAATAGTTTGATCAAGAACAATATTCAGGTGTCACTTCTAAAGTAAAACAAGTTTGTTAGTCGCACAACTAGGTGTAGAATTAGTAGGTGGAAGGTACAATGTAAAGTGACACTTCATCATGGAACATATAGTTTATGAGGATATAAATATTCAATATGAAAAGACAATAAAGGTTTTCAAAATGCACTAGTAGTTTATCTAGATGGTTAGTTTCCTTGTCAAAGTAGGAGGTCGAATATGAATTAAGAGGGTTTATTCTCAATCTTATAGATTGTTTGATCTTGTAGATGTTGCTATAATCTTTTGTTTAATGTAAGGGATTAATCTACATTGGATCAATAACTTTGATTTGGTTGAGCTACAAATTTATTCCCTTTATTATATTATTCATATTAATGATTTGTGTAGTCTAGAGTAGGATGCTTGAGGAGTATGAATTATTGATGCACATGCACCTCATAATATTTATAAAGAATTGGGATCATAATTTTTGGTTGAGGACAATTGGTGTCCTCAACCAATTGGATCAATAACTTTGATTTGGTTGAGCTACAAATTTATTCCCTTTATTATTATTCATATTAATGATTTGTGTAGTCTAGAGTAGGATGCTTGAGGAGTATGAATTATTGATGCACATGCACCTCATAGTATTTATAAAGAATTGGGATCATAATTTTTGGTTGAGGACAATTGGTGTCCACGATATTGAAAACTTTTTGGTAAAGGAAGATTCGTAGTGATTTATTATTATAACTTTTGGGTGAAGGTGAACATTGATAAAATTATCACAATTGTCATAACTTTAGGGTAAAGGAAGATTAGTGTTAAGTGTCATAGTTTTAACAAAGATATTGGTATCATAATTGTAGGGGAAAGGGAAGATTAGTGACAATGAAGATGTTGGCATCACAAATTTTGGTAGAAAGAAGATAAAGTTGAGGGAAAAAAAATTGGACAATAGGATATAATTGTTCTATTTAATATTAAAGGAAATGAAATACTTGTACCAATATGATTAGTAATGACTTTGTTTGCTTCTATTGTGACTTAAAATTATTGGTCCATACTTTTGATTACTTACATGAAGAGTTCTAAATAATAAAAAATTAATACAAAAATCACTATTATGTATAATTTTGATTAATTACATTGAGATGTATAATTAAAAAAAATTAAAACAAATATCATTATATTATACTTTTGATTAATTTATCAAGAGGCGTATTAACAAAAAAATAAAATTATTCAACAAAAAAAAGAAATGCAAGATAATACAAATTAATACTAAATAATAAAATAGATATTAAATAGATAACTTAATTTTAAAAAAAAAGTAATATAGTAATTATTTTCATGACTTCTTTTAACTTAAACATCTCATAAAAATATAACATAAATGTGAATATTTGTGATCTGAAGTTATTGAAAAATAAAATAAGTAATATTGAATAAAAGTCTATTTAGTTTTTTTTATTTTTTAAAAATAAAATAGCTCTTCACTAAAGTAATGTGAAAATAATTAATGTGATTGCTTGGTATACTTTTTAATATGACTACTGATATTGGTATGGCACCTGTTGGTAAACAGATTTGTCGCAGTAGAATATGCCCAATGGAGTGTGTGGCAAACCGTTCACAACAGTTGGATAGGCCTTTGATATCTGGCCTTCCTTTGCGTTTAGAGGGGTAGCTCCCTCATAAGATAAAATATGTGATTTTTCAATAAAGATAAAGAACTTAGAGAATAGGAAGGAAAACCATTGATAGTGAATGTACCACATGCCTTCAATGTTTTCATAAAAATGATGTAACTATTAATGAGAGCTATCAAGGACTACGCTTGAGAACTTTCACCAACGCAATGCTAATTCAACCATCCACAAATACTCACATCATACCATGAAAGTAATCATAAATGAATCAACACTTTAACAATTTAGATTTCTTGGAGAGAGAACGCCAAATGTACTTCCTTTTATTTCTTGCACCAAGAAAGAAAGAAATAACTAATTACACAAAAACAACAATTTTACACACTTTCCAAAAATTGCTTTCTTATTAGAGCATAAGTGTTCCCTGTATCCAAGTCCAAAAAGTTCTTTTGCAAAGCCAAAAAGAGTCCTTATATAGACATAGAGGTTAATAACTACCTCTTCGTGGTTAATAACCACCTCCAAAATACATGATTTTGGGGAGGTTAATTAAACTCAACAAAATTAACCTATATGCCCTGAAATTTGAACCTTAGATATTTTGAGAAGATGATTAAACAATCAACCCTTATTGATCCCTTTGATAGATTAAGTGCACAGAAGAGGATGTCACTAAATAATCTGCAACAAGGTGCCCCTTCTTTCCTTGAGCTGCCAAATGTAAAGAAGTCTGGCCAAAACTGTCCTTGGCATCTACTTTTAACTGCCACTTATCTACCCAATCCTTACAAAAGTTGGCTCGTCCATTGAGCACTACCCAGTCAAGAAGGCTTCTTCCCCATTTGTTCCTTTTGTTCTCTCTGTACACATCTTCATATGTCTCAACAAGCAATTGGAAGACTTTTTCATTTCAGGACAGTATAGGACTTCTGGATCTGTATTGATGGAAGCAAGAGCCATTGCAGTATCTCTCCACAGAAATCATTTTGTTTTCCACATTACAGAGGTTCCATATGACCCAAGCTTGAACTATGTTCAAATTCAATCCATATGACAGAGCCAAGCCAACAAGACTTGGATCAATTATACCCTTTGGCAAGCTTATTAGGAATGCCAATGAGAACAAAAATACAAGATTGGATAGAAAATTTAGCTGAAGACATAGCCATTCCTTTGTTGCATCATTGTGAAAAGAAGGCCATGAATAATCATCAATCAGGTGCAAATTATTCTCCATGAAACAAGTTTCCTGATTGGAACTTCTAATAATGGCTGCTCTTGAGATTGACTCAACGAAATGGTTTATGATGGGAGCATTTCTAATACTCACCAATCTAGCCACCTCCCCTGCAGAGGCAATATAGTAATGTTGATACCAGACGCAAATTATGATGACAGGTGTAAGAATAACAAGGATTTGCCAGGCAACCTGAGACATAACAATTATGACGCCAAATATCTGAATAACTACAAAGGCAAAGCCTCTGAGCTTGTAAGGGATATTTGCTTCAAAACAACCATTAGCCCGACAAACCTTGTAAATAGCAACCCTAGCACCAGGGACTCTACCTCTACTTTCTCCTTGAGAAATACCATACAAACTTGCATTTTTAACCAAATTTCCAATATATGTAGAGGATATTTTTGTTCCATGGCCAACTCCATCATTCGGCCATTATGAGCATATCCCATTTCTAGAGTTGTTAAGTGACCACATGCTTGTAGAACTCCTGAAATAATAGCAGTCCATGAAGTGGCGTTGAGCTCCTTGCCAACCGATCACATATGATCGAAGATTCTCAGGATTTCATCCAATCTGTTAATTTGTCCAAGGCTAGTAATTACAAAATCCCATTTTCATCAGACATTCCTTCAAACACTTTCCGCACATCACCCTTGATTGACTTGTTTCATCCAGTGTGATTTCTTCAAATCATGGCAATAAAATAAAATCATGGGTTGTTGTTGTCAATGCTTTATACTTTGGACATGAGATTGGTATTGTGTCTATTTGTTCTCAGACTTGGTGATCACAACACGTACTCAAACCTTAGCTTCATAAATATCCTACTGGTTATACGGAGAGACTGTGTATTTTGATAAGGTGAGGAAGATGTCGTGTCTGCTGAATAAACCACGAGTGCAATTGTTTCTTTAAAGCATCTTTCACTTGCTCGCATGGACATGAACATACACTCCTCTATACATGCCTATATGATCATGGCGATATTTCTTATAGTGTTGGCGAGTTGATATATATATCGTTGTTTATCCATCACAATGCTAGCAACTTTATATCATCCAGCTTATGAAATTTAAAATATTTTCCATTGTGAAAAAGGGCCGCAGGTTGAGGGTTAATGTGTTGGCAGTTGATAGTGTATTGGATGAGATGGCGTGAGTTTATTTGCAAGATTATTGTTCCTTTCAGAAGATCCTTCTCTGCACTTTATGAAGGAAACGACCTACACTTTGTATTGATGGGTTATTGCAACTAGTTGAAAAGCTCTAGTTGTTTTATATCTTTGTTTCTTCTTTGCTGGTGGTGAATAAAGGATCTCTTTTGTTTGATAGTGGCTATGCTTCCACAAAACTCGAGCTATTATACTCACAGCCTTTCTTATTCAAAAACCCGAGCAAGCTCTGAGATGAAGCTTTAGTCTATGATATGGCTCCAACAGCATACTCTTATTCTTTCCTTTTACCATTACAGGCTTCCTCTCTCTTGAGATGCATTTGGCTTCTTTTAATAACCAACCAGTTAGCGATTATGCCAAAGAGTGTATTCAGGACTCAAAAGTTAATGGTGAGAGAGAGAAACTCCAAAGGTTAATAACCGTCTCAAAGAGGTTAATGAATACATGTTTTTGGAGAGGTTAATTAACCTACTCCAAAATGCTTAACCTACTCCAAAATGCGTATTTTTAAAGTTATCGTTAACCTTTTGAGAGGTTAAGGAAAACATATTTTTGGAGAGGTTAATTAACCTACTCCAAAATGCACAATTTGAAAGTTATCATTAACCTCTTGAGAGGTTAATGGTTAATGATAGACTTGAAAATAGGTATTTCGGGTCAAAACATTAACTTGTGATAAGTTGGAGCTTAGAAGTTAGATTTTATAAATTTCAAGTGCTGTGTGGAGCTAGGAACGAGCCGAGGACATGAAGATTCAAAAACTCACGAAAACTTAGAGATAAAATGGTCATTTCAATAATCAAAATGGGACGAATTTCACACATAACCAGGGGATTAACAGGGTCAAAAATTGAAACACTTTATGACCGGGCAACAACACCACACATTCTTTAGCTCATGCAAAAAGCTTTCTATGAATTGATGAAAGTCTCAAGAGGGAGACATCATACTTATATTTAACAAAGCCTAAATACTTCTGACCTAGAGATATGAGGTGGTGGAGTCTCAAGTAGGGACATGATCCCTAATTAACAAAATCATGGCTCAAACTTGCAAACATATTAGATCAACAATGACATAAGCTACGATAACAATAACCTAGGAGCTACGATAACAATAGCCTAGGATAGTTTGAACCTTTGTAGGAGCACAATAGCATCACTTAAAATATATTAGGTGGTGAAAAATAATAGCAATTTCAAAAGTATATTTACATTTTCTATTTTATTTATCAAATTACTTGATAAGTATTTTAATCACATAGAGTAAAAATGACTATTTTAGTAAATAGCTCTTGTTATAATGATTTCTCTCCCAATGTTTTGCATAGATTTTCAAAAAGAGAGGTATACTAAGAATAAATATAGGCTATGGGAGACAACAATAGCAATATGAGACAACATAAGAAAATACATTTTTGATAATCACACTAGACAATACAAGAATACAAAAATGAAGAATAATATCTTAACAAAATTATATAATATCTAATCATACTGAAGCAATTGAATAAAAATGCTACTAGAAATAAAACAACGGATTTATTTTTAGCATCTGAATAGTGGGAATAACTAGATGACCAATTTGTTTAGTTTGAAGTGTTGTACACATGAACTAAATAGTTGAATGGTTATCATTTACAATAAATGACTAGTTCATACACAAAATATATATTCTATATTACATAGATTTTCTAAAGATAAAATATACTAGTAAAAAAATTGGCTTACAAAAGAAAGAATACGAGTAAGACAACATAAAAAGATACCTTAAACTAGGTATAATTTGTTGATAATCATACAAGACAACACAAGGATACGAAAATGAGAACATGTTTGCCAAATAATAGTATTTTTAATTATGTTGATGAATTTGAATAAAAAGACTAATAGGGTTTGGAAAAATAATGATTGGCAAACAATTTTATTTTTAATTATGTTGAAGAATTGAATAAAAAGGCTAATAGAGTTTAGACAAACAATGTTTGACAATGAAAGTTAGTAGTTTGACTTGAAAATAATTCCAATAGTGGAGATTAACTTCATGATTAATTTTTAGTTTGATGTATTGTAAAGATGACCTAAATGATTGAATGCATAGAATGTTTATCATTACAATAATGACTTGCACAAATATACCTTTTTGATGGCAATATAGCTTGGCCTCAAATAGAAAGTATAAGGAATGCTCTTATCTTCTCTAAAGTAATTTATTAGAATTATACAAGGAGTTTGTAAAGGTGACGGATCCACTTTTTTTTTGAAAAATAGGAAGAGTTGCATCATTGAAATTGAAAGTAAAGTAACTAGAGTGGGGTATATGATTGCGAAGAATACATAAATAGAAAGATTTGTAGCAGTGAATTCCCAATAGGAAGCAAAGAAATTAAAGCCAAAGTGACTAGAGTTGTGGTTGCATTGTAAAGAATAGATGTATATACAAATAATTATCTAAAATATATAGTTAAAAAGGATCTATATGGTGAAACTCATACGATAAAAAAAGAGTGTTAACAACAAGTAGGTTCACCACTTGAGAAACTCTTTAGATAGAGATGTTAATATGATATATCTTATTAGTACACTAAGTTGATTTCAAAGTATTTTTTACGAGTTTCAAAAATTTTGGCACACATGAACGTGGCGAAAAATTTAATAAAAAATACCAATTATATTTAACAATAAAAAAGTCATATATTTTAAATAAAGATTTTCAATTGAATAAAAATAAAATAAAAGTACATGAAAAGAGATGAACAAGTATGTGTTTGTACTTGGTGTTTCTAAATACTACTAAAATGAAAAAGAGGAGTGTGTGTGTGTGTGTATAGGAGCCTACATTTAAACTAAACTCTTATTTCGGTCTTTTTAACTCCATGGGTAGCTTATAGAATGCCAAAGGTATCAAAATGTGTGTGTGTTCTTAAGATATTCAAGGGTAATTAGTTATTTATCAACACAATTAGATTTGTCAACACCAAAATGATATGAGAATGGAGATGTGTATCCAAACAAATGTTGAACTCCATACGAGCAATAAACTATTTCTATACACAAGCATATATTATCCATTCATAAGTTCCATAAAACATTAGATAAATGTGAGACTTGTTCATATAAATATAGATCTATATTTGTAGGTCCCAATAATATATTTTGCTAGAGAAAAGTTAAAGATCAAGGATGTGTCCCATTAAACATGTTAAAATGTGGATGGATAAAATTTCAAATCCTATAAATAAGAATAATAAAAAACCAATTCATAATCCATACAATAACTTGATAGAGCATAAGTCTTGGAGGTCGTGAGGGAGACCATTGAGGATTTCCAAATGGTTGATACATAATCTTTTGATGTGTATAAAACAATGTATGCTCACAATCTTATGGAGGTAGATGTTTCTAAGGGTCTCCCAGAACAAATTACTTTGGCTTCTCTAAATGGTTCTTGGACCCATAATCTTGATTATGATGGTATTCCAAGACTGGTCATCTCACTGTGTGTTGTTCCTTTGATAAGGTTAGATCGAAGAATCACGTTCTTGGTGGTTGGGGGTTTCGATATTTGGTTCATAAAGTTTTCAAGGAAGGGGATGGGGTGGATTTCTCACCCCAGAATGATCTTTCTTTGGCAGACAATACTGATGCTATCTTTGATGATACAAATGCTATCTTTAAGGCGACTTTGGTTCAGAATGTTAAGGTTGTCCCTTCTTTAGTTGTTGGCTCTATCCAGAACATTGATGCTAGAGCTTGCTCAACTGTCTTATCTCTTGTTGCTGTGGGTATTGATGCCCATGTTTCTTCTGTGAGGGCTTTGGGGGTTAGCGGTGGTGCTACCCCTTTCCCTCCTATAGATAATCTCATGGTTTGCAATAGTTCTTCAGGTTTATCTTCAGATTGGTAGACAATTGCTGGAAAGGTGGAGGATGGATGGACATTAGTTAAAGGGAAAAAGTCAAATATTCCAAACGTTCGTTTGATATGTCTTTACATTCTCAAAAGATTGGACCAAAATGTAAATCTTGATTGTCTTTTTTTTTTTTTTTTTTTTTCTAGGCTAGTTTTTAGCCCTCTTGTTGGGTACTATGGTGCATCCATCTAGTTTGTTGGGTGGTGTTCCATAGTTGTGTTAAGATCCTTCATTTCTAAATCTTTCCTTTCTCTTTGTACAAGGTTTTCGATCCTTTCAAAACCTATTTTTACTTGATCAAAAATTAATAGAGAATAAGAAAATGAATAAAATAAACATAAATTAAATGATACCTTCATGCAAATGTTGAACATTTGATATATTCTTAAAACTATTAATGCCCTTAAATAACCATCCAAAACATTATTATAAAATGAAAGTAGACGAGCAAGTAAAGAACATATTACCACACAAAATATCAATGTTTTAAAATGGAAACCTCAAAATGGGTAAAACCACGAAGAGATTAGCACTCAATATAATCTAATTAATAATAATATATTATAATACAATTCATTTTCATATGACTCACTCTGTATATAAGGCTCACTACCTTAGGAGGACTCACTATCCTATAAAAAATAAAAATTTACTTCTAGGATTGCATTAAACATAATCATATACTTCCAATGAAGCCCAGTAGAAAAATTCACTTACTTCATCCAATTTTTACGCTACAAGAGATTAATGCATAATACCCTACTTTTTAGAAAACTTGTACATTATACTCTAGAAGGAGAAAATCATAACGCGCGCGCGCGCGCGTGTGTCTGTGTGAAATAAAGTAAGACATTGGACAAAAATAATAATCCAAAAGATAGGTTTAGAATTAAGGAAGTTTCCACACATACTTGTCGTGTAGTCCATTGTACCTATATTTCATTACCCAAATTGGTTTGACTAGATGCTTTTGTAAAACATGAAATCATGAAGCCTACCATATCCTTAACCTTGACCCAAAATGACAGACCCTCAAATATCCTTGTGTGCAAATGCAACCACACAAATTGATCTGTCTTATTTTTGAAAAAATAAAGTATTTTCCAAAATCACTATTATGGAATCATATGCTCACCACAATTTGGAACTATCACATGCATTCTTAAGTATGCATATCTATTAGTCATACAATCTTGTTACTAAATATCATGATTATAGCATCTTGCACAAGAAAGTACAAAGTGAAATTTAGACAATGCTTGTAGTACTATTGGAGAAAAAAATGACATCAATGATAAGAGTCCAATAATTTCCCCCTTCATCATTGATGACCACAAAATTCATTTCCAAGTTCTATTTATTTCTTTATATCTTAAAATTTTGTATTGCAACATAATTATTTCCCAAAATTCTCCGCCTTTGGCATCAATGGCAAAGGTTGCCATTTTTTAAATTTTTTATTTGTACAGTTTAGTCAAGAAATATCTAAAAAATTACCCCTAGATTTTTTTTATAAATAGTTTGTGCTAGAGATAAAGAGACATTTGCACTACAAGGCATGATCAAATGACATTGGTTGAACTCTTGATCTTTTGTACTTGGGTGTTCAATGTGTCTCTACTATCAACCCAAATTTGCACTGCAATATCTATAAAACTATTTTGATTTTTAGGTAACTTTAGCATATTCTCCCCATCCTCAATGAATGAGGGGATTGGATGTCATTTTTTTAAAAGGTGAGATAGCGAGAAGTTGATGATACATTTTGATTCAATAAATCTTTGAGATTCCCCAAAAGAAGAATGATATTATCTCGTTGTTGCTAAAGTTCAAAGTATCTTTTATGAACTCTTCAATTTGAGTTCCAATGACACTTGATAAGTCTTGTTTTGGATCATAGCATTAACTACTATTGAAATTTGATATTTGATTGAATCTATTTCTTTCCTTATTTTTTTTGTTGATATCAGGCCATACAAAGGTGAATTAGTGGAATGCACAATCCTCCTTGACACATTTTTTGTATTTTGAAATAAAATCAACAAAACTTTTGTGCTTAGTAGTACACTTCCATTTCATCACTAACAACCCTGATTCCCTTTTTTCCTAGTTCATTTATCATACCATACTTGAGACTTGTAGAATAGGTCTTAAAGTCCTGCACTAAGTTTCTAAAATTTTCATTTGTAGACAAGGAGTGATCAATAGAGGTTTTCCATCAATTTAGCATATTTCTCCCTTTCATCAACCATATATTTCTTTGTAAAAGAGAGCAGTAAATTACTCATTTGGAACTTGTGTGTAGGATATATTTTTCTTAAGTAAATCAATATCTTAGATGATGCACTAATTGAAAGATTAGTTGGGTGTTGAAAATATTATCAAGTGATTATTTTTAGTCCCTAATGGAGTTCCAAATAATTTTTCAGATTTAGATGAGTCTCTTTGTTTTATTCTAGTATTCTTTCCCCTCTTCTTGCTCACTTGTGCCATTTTTTTTGTATTTCTCGCTTTTCTTCTTTTGAACCTTCAAATTTGATTACATTTTCTTCTACTTTTTACTCTTCTTTTTCTAATGCAATATTTGTAGAGTGTTCTAGATAATATTAAGTGTTTCTTCAACAATATATTTTTGTAGTGTCCAAAATAAGGATATCCAAAGTAGTGATTGAGGAAACATAAACCTTTTATGGGTAAATTATTCTATTTGAGTTTAGGCGGTGGAACATCAACTTGTGTTTGTTCATTTCTAGATGCCAAAATTTAAATTTTTTAACAATGCTTTAGAGGGATTCAATAGTTTCATTATGAAGTTTGTGACAAATTTCTATTTCCCATTTTAGAAGTGCATTCTTCATTCTCTTATATGTAATCATTAGGAAAAATATGTTTTTAAGGCTTCCTTGTCAACACCAAACAAGTCAACTATAATTATTATTAATGCACATTCTTTGATTTTCCTACCATCTTTTAATGCATCACATATCAACTAATTAAAAAAATTCTAGAGATCGTTTAGAAGGTCCAGTTTGAAATCATATAATGATATGCATCAAAGATAGTTAAGTATTTTGTGAATTCTTTGACAATTTTTTCTTGATTAGGTTTATTTGATTTTCCATTTAATTCATTAGCCTCTTTGAATTTTCTTTCCCGTGTCATCAAACAAAATATCAAGTTGAGAAGTTTATTAGAAATTTTCTTTTCTTTTTTTTGTTGTTGGAGATTCTATTTCCTTTTGTATCATATATTTTTTTTGATTGATAAGAGGCCAAAGCCAAGGTTAATTATTATTACTTGGTGTGATTAATTATTATGATTATTAGTTAAGCTTTAGTATATTTGATCCCAAGACCTCCCATTTAAGAGGCTCACAATTTACCGTTGTGTTATAGTCTCTTGCCCTTTTGTATCATTTCTTTTAATTCCTCATTTGAGGATTGAAAAATAAAAGTCCTTGAACCCTTAATTTTTCAACCATGTAGAGTTTCTTCATCTCCATCTAATTCAAATTATTGTGATTCTATCTCTCACAACTCTTCTTCAATAAATTTTCTTTTAGTAGCTCCATGCTTGTTATCTATGGGACAAGGAGCAATAAATTTCTTTTCCCATTTTGTATTTTTCTTCAACTTTTGAAGATGATATATCCTCAAGAGGAGTAGGCTTCTTTCAAATTTTCTAGTAGAGACAACAATTCCTAATTCATTTTTCAATTCATCAATCTCTTATTGTGATATGTCTGATGATAAAAACTATTTCTCAACTATATTCTAAACCCTTTTCTTCACCACAAGTCTCATATGTTCATTATGTAGCTTTAAAATCTTTTTATCATGATTTGCCATTCTCTCTTTTGTGGTGTCAATAGCACTAGCCAAAAGTACAACTACCAAACGGTCTATAATATCTTTGTAGCCTCATATCCCAAAGAAGATATCTAAGCAGTTCTAGGTTAAACTGCTTCCACAATACATCTCTTTATAGTGATGAGAAAGGTTAGATATTTCTTTTACCTTTCCAAATACTTCCAAAGATTATCTCCCTTTGATACATCCAATGTTGAAAGAGGGAGAGGAATACAAAAAAGATGCATATTTAGTGTTAATGTCTTTGAATCTTATTGATGAATCTTGAATTTGATGTGCTACTTCCTTATCTGAGTTCTACTCAATGTTATCAATAACGAGAAATTATTTCATGAAAAAAAAAATACATAGGGATGGGATTCCATTTTTGAATTTGTACCTCCTTTATTTTGTTTGCTTCATGTTTTGCAAAAAATTTCCTTTAGGATTTCACACGAATTGTAGTCTTCATTCTTTACTACTATCTCATATGTGATATTTATCATGGGTTTCGGTACTAAGTTTTCCCGTTGGTGAATATGTCTTATTTCAAGTCATTAAATATATTTAACTACAACGTTTATAATTTTTCTCCTATTCAAAGCTCTATTTTCAAATTTAGCATGAGTTAGTATTATTGTCAATGACGATTGAACCTATAGATGAATGTGAAATGTAGCTATCCTGTTCAAACATGGAAAAGCTCCTAGGCATGAGGTGGGTATTCTTTACTACTATCTCATATGTGATATTTATCATGCGTTTCAATAGTAAGTTTTCTCGTTGGTGAATATGTCTTATTTCAAGTCATTAAATATATTTAACTACAAAGTTTATAATTTTTCTCCGATTCAAAGCTCTCTTTTCAAATTTAGCATGAGTTAGTATTGTTGTCAATAAGGATTGAACCTATAGATGAATGTGAAATGTAGCTATCCTGTTCAAACATGGAAAAGCTCCTAGGTATGAGGTGGGTTTTGTTAGTCTCACCCTAGGGTCAGTATACTGAGAGTGGGGTGGGGGAGAAGAATCAATTTACTTCCTATGCATAACTTCTTACTTCAAATCACACTCACTAAATCTTCACAGGTTAGTGCAGGCCATAGCTCAACTGATCAAGTTTAAGCAAAAATACATCACATGGAAATAGCAACACATAACACAATAATTATCTCATAGAAACCCACTTAGGAAAAAACCATGGTGTGTGAGTTGATCCTCACAAGTTTCTACTCTTCTAAAGTGTGACCAGACAAAAGCTTATCCCTATTAAAAGATTACAAAGACATTGTGAGGTACCACCCTGTAAAGGGATTTTGATAGACCTATTAAGGTCTTTCTCTATTAGGAGAACCTTGCTTTGAGGAATTTAAAATGTAAGTTAATGCGCCACCCTGTTAAAGGATTTATATAAAGAACTTGTTAGGATCCTCCCTCAATGAGATTTATTGTTGCAAAGGTAAGTAAACAATAGAGAAATGATCTAATAATTTACCTATTGAACTTAGCTTAAATAGATCCTTGGTTGGCTCACTTGATTAGTCTGCAACTATGCTCTGCTTTATGCAACTTCAATCTCTGATCCCTTGTGTGCTTTCTTCACCTCACTAAAGCACATGATGCTCTTTGTGCTTTATGGTCTTGGTCTCCTCTTCTTAGCGCAATAATTTTCTTGGAAATGATTTCTTCCTAAATCACTTTCCTTCAATATATGAGATTCCACTTTAGCTTAGCTCTTTAGGCTCTATGGCTATTCTCTGGGAAATCTAACCTTCTCTCCTTTGACTTTATTTTCTTTAATACTTTTCTTCCCACTTATCTTGGAAGATTTGATATGGTAATTCAAAATTTGAATTTCCTTCTCATTTCTAATTTAGCCTCCCACTGTAGTGGTGTACCACTCCTATTAGGTTGTGGCATGTTCGTACAATAGTCATGGGTGCCATGTGTTTTTGGTGACATGCTTCTGTTGGAAATAATTCAAATTTTAATTTTTTTGAGTCTTCCTTGATCATTTCTCTAATTACTATTAAATGCAATTTTGATTTATCTCTTTACCTTCTACATGACTAGGCAATCATGGGTATCCTGCTTCATTTCTTTATGTTGACTCATCTTGCTACTCTATTTGTTGTTCCTGTCGCTTGACTATCTTTTGCTAGCATGGTCTTCCCTTGCCACTCTTAGCTTGCTAAGTCTAAGTGGATAACCCTTTCAATTCTTTCCATTGGACTTATCATCTATTCTTTGAGTTAAGGTCACACATTAGTGTATCTTACCAATTGTATTAATCTACTGGTCTAGATCCCTTTCCTTGAGTTTCCAACAATGATAACACCTTTGATGACAAAGTCTACCAATTTTTCTATTGATTAGTCTTCAAAACTTTAGGCCAACAATATCCCCCTTTTACATTGATGGAAACACTTATTCATTTTGACATGTGCATCGAGTGTGTGTATTCCTCTTCCTCCATTGTCTCCCCCTAAGATAGTAGTTACTCATGCTTTGGTCATCTATGACATGTTTCCTTCCTCTCAACTTATCCCCCTTTGACAACAATGCCAAAGGTGACCTTCTTTCCTTGTCAGTTTCTTTCATGACAATACGCCACCCCCCCCCCCCCCATGGAGTAGTCCTTCATTCCCATCAATCCACTTGGAGTGTGTTGTGTTTCTTGATCATGGATTGATGTTAGCCTAATTTAGTGTAGTTTAGGCTAGAAAGGGGTAATACCCCTAACCTTTCTCTCAAATACTCAAATGTATCTTTTTTAAGAGGCTTCATGAAGATATCAATTAGTTTCTCCTTAGTTGGTACATATTTCAACCTGACCTCTTTTTCTTGCACCTATTCCCTCATAAAATGGTACTCGATAGATATGTGCTTGGTCTTCGAGTGCATGATTGATTTTTTGGATATATTAATAGAATTGGTGTTATCATAGTTGATAACAACTGGTTCCTCCATTTTCTCTTGAATTCCTTCAATTAGTTGTTTGATCTAGACAATTTGAGTGCAATTCATAGCTACAACAATGTATTCTACTTACAATGGTTGATTGCAATATGCAGTTCTACTTCTTTCTGGATGAGGCCTCCAACCTTTCTCCAAGGAAGAATGAACCTCTATTTGTGCTCTTCCTTTCATCTATGTTCCCTTCCCAATTAACTTCTATAAAGACATCAAGCTCAAAGTTTCTTTTATGAGGATATAATAGACCATATTCTTTAGTACCTTTTAGCTACTTGAAGACACTCTTCACAACCACTATATGTGACTCCTTTGAGTTGACCAAGAATCTGGCCACTAACCCAATTGCTTGTGCTATGTCCTATCAGCTATGTACCACATATTATAGTTTACCTATCATTGAGCAGTAAAGTGTCTCTTTCACTTAAGGGCTCCCATCCTCCTTTGGTAGCTTGCAATAAGTTTCTATTGGCCTATCTACTAGTGTTGTGTCATCAATGCCAAATGTTTTAAGTATTTATTTGACATACTTTTCTTTCCCTGGGAAGACAACTCCTTTTAGTTGGGACACTTAAAGTTTGATAAAGAATTTTATTTCTCCGATCATAGACATTTCAAATTCCTTCTTCATGGATTTGGAAAAGTCGACACTTAACTTGTCATCTCACAAAAGATGATATCTTCTACAAATATCTTTGAAATCAGTAGACTTGTTTCTATCTCTTGCTTCATGTATAGGTTACAGTTATCACTAGTTCTTACAAACCCAATCTTTATTAGGTATGAGTTTAGCCTCTCATACCATGCTCTTGGTGCCCATTTTAGTTGGTACAAGGTTTTTCTCAATCTACAAATTTGGTTCTTGCCTTGTTGATTCTCAAATCCCTCAGGTTGCTTGATTTAGACTTCCTCTTCCAGAACTCCATTCAAGAATGTAAACTTTATGTCCATCTAATATACTTTGAAGTTTTTGTGTGTAGAAAATTCTAGGAGTATCTAGAATCCTTCAAATATGGCCATGGGTGTGAAGGTTTGTGAATAGTCTATTACTTCTTCTTGTGCATATCCCTTGCAAACAAGCCTGGCATTGTTTCTAGCCAGTTCTCCATCTTTATTAATTTTGTTTCAAAACACCCACTTTGTGCCAATGACATTTTTATTGACTAGTCAGGTCACTAAGGTCCATGTGTCATTTTTGACTATTTGATCAATTTATTCTTCCATGGCCTTCCTCCAATCTTTCATTGCTTCTCTTATATCCCTAGGCTCTATGTGTAAGAGTAAACATACTATCTCTCCCACCTTTCTCCTGGTTAAGATTCCAACATTCTTTTCTCCAATGATCTAGTCTTCTTAGTGATGTCTTCCCATGTATTTGACTAGCACCAGTTTCCCTTCAGGTGCTTCTACCACGTGCTCTTTAGGTTTGGATTCTTTTGCTTGAATTGGTACTTCTTGTACATGTGCTACATCAACTAATACCCTTTCCATTGTATCACTAAGTGGAATGTATTCAATTTTTTTGTAGTCTTATGGTTCCCTTTTGCTATCATTCTCACTCTTTTCTTAGAATATATATCACCTTGACTTTGGTAGATTCCACTATTTTATTTGTTTGAAAATTTAAACACTTGTAAGCTCTACTCTTGGTAGAGTATCCCAAAAAGATATAGGCTCATCGCTCTGAGGTTCAAACTGTCCTTGGTATTCATCTCTTTTGGTATAACACTTACTTTTGAATACCTTGAAGTAGTTGATGGATGGTGTATGACCAAACCATAGCTCATAGGGAGTCTTCTTTGTCCCTTTCATTACTTATACCCGATTTAAGGTGTACATTGCGGTGCTTATGACTTATATATAGCAGATCTGTGCAACATTTTTTTGGATCATTAGTGCCCTAGCACAATCTATGATTGTTCTATTTCTTCTTTTGGTGATACCATTTTTCTATGGTGTTTTGGGTGTTGACATTTGCCTTTTAATTATGTGCTCCTCATAGTAGCTTTAAAATTCTTGTGAGGTGAAATCACCTCCCTAGTCTGATCTTAAGAACTTCAATTCTCTACTGGCCTCTTTTTCCACCTTTTTGCTATACACTTTGAAGGTGTGAAAGGCTTCTAAATTTTCTTTCAAATAATTAGTCCACATCATTCTAGAAAAATCATCAATAAACAACATAAAGTATCTATCTCCAGATACACTCTTTTTCCTAATGGGACCACAAGTTAGTATGCACTAGCTCCAATGCATATTATAAGGTAAATAATTTTCTTGAGAAAATTGAACTCATCAACTTTTTGAGTTGACAATCCTTACACATCACATTGTCATGTTTGGTGATTGGGGGTAGACCACTTACACAGTTTAACCTTCCTGCTTTGACAATGCTTTCAAAATGAACATGACACAAACTCCTATTCCATAACCAACTATTATCATTTCTAGTTATCATGCAAGTATTACCGAAAATATTGAGGTAGAAAAGGTTACCTCTACTTTGTTCTCCTCTAGGCAATAGCTTGCCTATCTTGTCAAATATTTTTCAGGACCTTCTATTGAAATTGAACACATAGCCTTTGTCCATTAGCTAAGCTACAATCAATAGGTTAAATTTCAATCCTTCCACTAGATACACATCTTCACAAGTAGTTGACTCATTTAGGGTTGCAATACCCTGACCTATCACCATGCATGGTGAGTTATTTACAAACTTCACCATTCCTTCATGGTAGTCCTCGACCTCATGGAAATTTCTCCTATCACCTAACATGTGGTGTGAGAAACCACTATATATTATCTAGTTTTTATGGATATTGGAACTTTTTATCAGGGCTCTCTCCACCCTTTCTTTTGTGATGGATACAAAGGATACTTCACCCTTGTCATCTTCCTCATTGCTGGTTGACTCTTCATTAGTCACACCTTCTTCTATGATGTAACATCCCTTATTCACTTTTCCTTTTGACCACTTATTTATGGAACCCTTCCAGTTGTAGTTTTATCTCCAATTGCTGGTCTCCTTTCTAAAAAGTTCTAGACATCTAGAAACATAATATCATACCTTTTTGAAGTTAAAGCATTTGAAAGGAAGCTTACCCTTGTAATTACCTTTAACCTTGACCAATCTTTTTGCGAATAGAGTCTCAAACTCTTCTCGTTCATCTTCTTCAACATGTATACTATCTATCTCTTTTCTATGTCTAGATGAGCTTGGTTTCCTCTTTCTCTTGGTGCTGCAATTGATGCAATTGAGGCTTTGAACATAGTTTTGACCTTTGATGGTTGACTATTTTCAAAATATCTAAGTTCAAATGTAGTAAAATTTTCTATCAATGCTTCAAGAGACACCTCTATCTTGTTTATGGTTCTCAACTGTTGGATGACTAATACCCTTATGGAATACTGAGGCAATAGGGTTCTTAGCATCTTTCTTAGACACTCATCTTTTGATATTGTTCCTCCACATGCTTTGATGGATAGCCTCTTCACCTTCTTGTATTCTCATGCCATAAAAATTTCCTCGTAGGATTTTTGCCTTGGCCTTCATGACATGCTTGTCACCACCATGGATGACCTTCAACTTTTACCATATTTTGTAGGCTATTTCTAGTTTCTCCACATCTTTATATTTGGAGTATGAAAAGGTTCTTTCTAGAAAATCCATTATGGCCATGTCTATCTCCTCTTTTAGCTGGTTTGTATCAAGTGGGCCTTCAACACATTTCACTTTGACATAGGTCCAATAGGCATCTCTAATAGTCTTTAGATACAAGCACATTTTTTTGCACCATGAGCTATAACTTTCCCTAGAGAACTTAGGTGCATCTCTTTTAAAAATCTTGATCTTTTCCTCAAGTTGCTAAACTCTTGTCTCTTTGAGGACCTAGGCTCGGATACCAATTGTTAGTCATTCCGTAGGGTTAGTATACTAAGAGGAGGGGGAGGGGGTGGTGGGGTGAATCAATATACTTTCTATGCTTAGGGTTTTACTTCAAATTACAAGATACTTCTTCACAGGTTAGTGCATGCTATAACTCAACCGGTCAAGGTTAAGCAAAAACACATGACATGAAAATAACAACACATAACACAATATTTATCTTGTGAAAACCCAGTTAGGGTAAATACCATAGTGTGTGAGTCAATCCTCACAAGTTTGTACTCTTTTGAAGTGTGCCTAGTCATGAGATTATCCCTATTAAAAGATTACAAAGACATTGTGAGGTGCCACCCTATAAAGGAATTTTGATGAGATCTATTAAGATCTTTCTCTATTAGGAGCACCCTAGTTAGAGGACTTTAAAACACAAGTTAATGTGCCACTCGATTAAGGGATTTTTATAAAGAACTTCAAGATTTACTATTACAAAGGTAAGTAAACAACAAAGAAACAATATAATAATTTATCTACCAAACTTAGCTTGATATAGATCCTTGGTTGGCTCTCTTGACCAATCTGCAACTATGCTATGCCTTCTCTAAGATCTAAAACTTCAGTCTTTGATCACTTTTATGCTTTCTTCATCTCACTAAAGCACATGATACTCTTTATGATTTATGGACTCACTATCCTCTTCTTAGCACAACCGCTTCCTTGGAAATGATTTCAACTTGAATCACTTTCCTTCAATATATGAGTTTGTGCTTTAGCTTGGCCCTTCAGGCTCTTTGGCTATTCACTGGGAAATCTAACCTTCTCTCCTTTGACTTTGTTTACTTTTATACTTTTCTCCCTGCTTCTCTTGAAATTTTTGATCTGGGAATTCAAATTTTGAGTCTCCCTCCTATTACCAACTCAACCATCTATTACAATGGTGTGCCACTCCTTTGAGGTTGTGGTGTGTTTGTATAATAGTCATGGGTGCCATGTATTTTTGTTGACATGCTTCTATTGTAAATAATTCAAATTTGAATTGTTTTGATTGTTCCTCAATCCTTCTCCCATTACCATTAAATGCAATGTTGAGTGCACTCTTTACCTTGTACATGACTAGGTAGTCACAAATATCTTGCTTCATGTTCTTTATACTGACTCATCTTACTACTTTGTTTGTTGTCCTTGTCGCTTGACTTTCTTCTACTTGCATGGACTTCCCTTAGCACTCATAGTATGCTAAATCTAAGTGGATTATCCTTTCCATTATTTCCATTGGGCTTATCATCTATTCTTCCTTCCCTTCTGAGTTAGGGTTGCACATTAGTGTGTCTTAACAATTGTGTTAATCTATCGGTCTAGATCCCTTTGCTTGTGTTTCTAGCAATGACAACACCTTTGATAACTAAGTCTAATGGTATGTCTATCGGTTAATCTTCAATACTTTAGGCAAAAAGTTTTACCCATGGTGAAATACAATGCCCAATATTGAAAGCTTGGTTCCTTATTAGTATCACCTCAACTAATTGTTCATAGGAAAAGGATAAAAATATTTTCTTGCATGAAACTTATAACAAAAAAAGAGCGGTGAACCAATAAAAATAAATTGTAGTTCAATCTCACCAAAAATCACCAAATACCAATGATTCACAAACCTAAAAAATTATGTGATACAAAAATAATTCTAATGAAATTTGATAGTGTTTAGAGAGGAATGTAGCTGAGGAGGAAATTTCTAGAACAACGTAGGAATGGAGGCCAAGGTCAGGGTTTCAGAGGGGGAAGGGATGTATTTTGGAAGCGAGTAGAAAACTTGGTAATGGAGACAGACGATTTGATCGAAATAGAAGTATCAGAAGGTATAGAGTTGGATATTGATATATGGAGAAAGATGGATATTATTAAAAGATTTACTAGCACAAGGTTTACCTAATTGTAAATTAGGGAATGGGCATCTAAGAATTGGTGTAAAGACATTGTTCTAAAATTCATTCCAAAAGGTTTCTTCATAGTTGTTTTTAGAGAAGAATTGATCAGAAATAATATCCTAAATCAACAAAATTGGTTCTTTGATTCTTCTCCTTTATACCTATAGCCGTGGCAAACAAATTTTGATCTGGTACCATTAGCAGTATACAAGGATCAAATTGGATTAGGTTTTACAATCTTCCTATAAATCATTGGAGAGATGAGATTCTAGAGCATATTGGATAATTAATGGGTACTCTACTAGAAGTGGATGAAGAGATCATCAATGACGATTCATATCTCTATGCAAGGATTAAGATTACAATAGTCAAGTGAATCTCGTTAGTTATTAATCTCAAATTGGGGAGCAGAATATGGAAGCTTCAAGTAGAAATTGAATTTCCTATTTCAGATGGAATGAGAGAAGGCAATAATCTCCCTATGGGTAATCATTGGCCAAAGGACAAACCAACCAAGGTATGGTTTCCCAAGAAAATAGTTACAAAAAATGTTAATGTGGAACATAAGGAAGTATCTCTGAAGTAGAACCTCATATTGGAAGAGGGGGAATGTTCAATCTTGAAAGAAAATTACGTGGAAAGGAGAAATCCATTTGTGGAGAAGAGCCTCGTGCAAGACAATGTGCAATCTGACATGGAAGTGGATTATGATTGAGTATCTGAAGACAATTTCTTCACTTAAGATGAATTAGAAAATGTTGATCCAAGAAATGTGAGTCAATCGACCAATGTTCTTCTTGGTAAAACTAAAGGAGGTAGGGGAAGGAGATCAAACATACATAAAAGAGAAGAGAGAGAAAAAGAGAAAGGGATCATCAATGTATTTGATTATATAAGGAAAGCCAAGGGAGTAGGATGCTCCCTTGGTGAGAAACAAAAATTTCTACTTGGAATGTCAGGGGACTATCAACCCTTGACAAGAAATGCTTGGTAAAATGAGTGTTAAACATGATGGAAGGAGATTTGGTATTCCTGTAGGAGAAAAAAATCAATCTAGATAAAACACTCAATTTCTTGCGGTTTTGTCATAAGTGGGAAGGTTTTTTTCAAGAAGTAGTAGGGGCTTGTAGAGGATTGGATATCTTGTGGAATCCTAATCCCATAAAGGTGTCAGATTTAGAGAGATCTTCACATTGGATCTTTGGTAGAGTAATATGCTAGAAAAATAACTTGGCCTTCCCCCTTTTTAATGTTTATGGACCCACAAAATATGGTGACAAATTGAAGATCTTGACAGAGATTTTGAGGAGGCTAGCTTTGATTGATTGCAACAAGGTGATTATAGCAGGGGATTTGAATGCCCTATTGGATCAAGAGGATAAATCTGGGGGTTTAAGGATGTCTTCCCAAATCATGGAGGACTTTTGAAAGTTTTTTCATCAAAATCATTTATTTGATGTTGTCCCGACAATTGGTAAATTCACATGGACCAACTATAGGGAGAAATTCACCAGAATCTCAGAGAGATTGGATAGATTCCTGGTTGGTTCATATTGAGTTGAATAATCTTTTAACATGGATTATTGTATTCTTCCTTTTTCTCATTCAAACCATTTCCCAGTACAACTTTCTATTCAAGAATCTCCTCAACAGGGCAAATAAAGCTTTAGATTTCAAAGCATGTGGTGGAGAGATAAGGATTTTTTTGCCAAACATGGAAACTTGGTGGTAGGAGAGTAATATTTTTGTTGGGACAATGAGTTATTGCTTCTCGAAAATAATGAAAATGATAAAAATATATATTAAAAAATGGAACAAGGAATCATTCAAAAACATCTTTGCTGAGAAAATCATGATTAAAGTAGAGTTGGATGTTCTTAACAATCACGCCATAGCAGAGGATATGTCTAACAAAGACTTCCTACAAGAAAAAAAGGTTTAAAAATGATCTAGTGGAAATACTTCAAAGAGAAGAGGTGTTCTAGAGGGTTAAGTCCAGAGATAACTGGATTAGTGTTGGTGATCTCAATACAAAGTTTTTTCATGCTTTAGTTAAATCTAGGAGAGCCATCAACATGATCAACCATATTCAAAAGGATCATGGCATTTGGCTAGAGGATGAAGGAGAAATAGAAAATGAAGTGGTAGATCATTTCAAATCTCTTCTAGGGGAATCTATTGATTCTACATTTTTAGATCCTCAACAATTGATTGATGTGAGTTTGAAGGTTGCCTCGTCTATGAACAATGTGGATTTGATGCATCCTGTTTCCATTTAGGAGGTTAAAAAAGCTATATTAGACAATCTACCGGACAAGACACCAGAACCAAAAGGTTTTCCTTTAGAATTATTTCAAAAAATGTTGGAGTTTTATGGGGGAAGACATTTTAAAAGTGGTGGAGGATTTCAAGAAGAAAGGGAGATTTGTGAGGGAGAGATCAATAATACAATCACCATTCTAATACCCAAGAAACATGAGTGCTCATCAATGTCATATTTTAGGCCAATCTCCCTTTGCAATTCCTTTTATAAAATCATCTCTAAGGTGATGGTTAACAAATTGAAGACAAATCTCAATAGGTACATCTTGTTTGAACAACAAGGATTTATCCCTGGGTGTGAAATTTTAGACAATATTTTAATGGCAGGGGAAGTTATTCACTCTATGAATTTAGGCAACAAACTAGGTATGATTATCAAATTAGATGTTAGTAAAGCATATGATAAAGTAAGTTGGTCTTTTCTATGTGAAGTTCTTTCCAAATTTGGCATTTGTCAAGAGCAGATTAGACATATCATCCACTATTTATCCTCTGTCCACTTCTCACATTTGGTCAATGGTTCACTTTGTGTCTTTTTCAAGCAACTAATAGATTGAGGCAAGGTGATCCTTTTTCTCCATTTATTTTTGTATTGATGGAAGAAGTTCTTGGAAGGACCATTAAAAAAAAAAACCAATTTGGGTCACATTGGAAAGGAAGTTATATTCATAATTATTTAGAACCAATTTTGCACTCACAATTCATTGATGATACTGCACTTTTTGGGGAGGCTTCGGTAAGGGAAGCACTAATTATCATAGAGGTGTTGGTTGGATATGAAAGTGGTTTGGGGCAATGCATGAACAGGGTGAAGTCCAAGATATATTTTTCCAATTCCACCAAGAGCCTAAAAAATAAAATTATTAATGTTTTGGGATTAGAAGCAGGTGAATTCCCCATTGTATATCTAGGGGTCCCTCTATTCATAGGAAGGATTTTCCACAAGATATGGGAGGATATTTCGAATAGATGTTAGCAAAAGGCTCTAGGTGGAAAAATTAGTGGTTATCTTAGGTAGGTAAAATACAGATGATCAAATCTGTGCTATCAACCATTCCTATATATTACATGTCGGTCTATCAAATGATTAACAAAGCAACAACATTGATTGATGGTTTGAAGAAAAAAATCATGTGGGAAGGATCAAAGGAAGTGAAAAAGATCTTGCTCATAAGTTGGGATGTGGCCTACAAATCTAAAATGGATGGAGGTATTGGTATGAGATTAGGAGCTAAGTTGAAATGGAAGATGTATTCAAATTGGGAGAAGCAATGGTGTAAAATCATGATAGCTAAATACTTGGATTCCGTTGAGCTTGACAAAATTCTTACAGTGGCCAATTTGAACAAAGGATCTCACATGTGGTGCTTCATATGGAACAATCAAAATCTTATTATTGAACATATTACTTGGAAACTAGGAAATTATTGTAGAGCAAAGTTTTGGCATGATTCTTGGAATGGAGATCCTTCATTAATCAATTCTTTCAAGGATATAAATTGGGTGATTGAAACAAAAGCAGTGATGGGGGATAGAGTAGCTGACTATTTCAGTAGTCAAGAGAATACATCTTTAGTAAGCTAGAAATTGGTGGGAACAGGTCCCTCAGAGTATTAGAGGAAATTATTAGATCTCCCATCAATAAAAATTGTGATTCCCTTAGACCTTGATGACCAACTATTATGGAGCACATCAAAATTAGGGGAATATAATGTCAATCTTAGGTATGAGTTGCAGAGGTACAAAACTAGAGACGTTGAATGACCTACGTGTTGACATTTTAGTCAAGTTTTTCTATTAGTCACACACACACACACACACAATCATAGAACTAACAGCTACCAAGCTTATTTTATAGTTAATAGTGTTAACCAAGTAATTCAGGTTCTATTGAGTTCTACAGTTGCTATTGAGTTCTAGGAACAATATTTAGTTCATACCAAGTAGTATCTACCAAGTTGATGATTATCAGTATAAATAAAGCTTCATAATGTTTACCAAGTTTCTTAGTACAAACCAAGTTCTCTAGTGCTTACCAAGTTCACAACTTCAATAATGTGAATCTAGTGTTGACCTAGCTATATAATGTCAACCAAGTGATTCAATTTATATGATGAGTTTCCAAGCATTCACTGAGTCACCAGTACTAACTGAGTTCAGACTACTTGGAAGTGATCAGTATGAACCGAGCTTCTATGTCTACCGAGTGCATGATGATTTTGAGTGTTGACAATGGTTGCCAAGTATTAGAACCTCACCAAGTTTGTCTTTAGAACCCAAGTACCATTAGTTGGGCTGACTTTGTGTATTTTGGTGAAACTTGTATTTTAGCCAAATTTGATGAATTATAAATTGAATTGGTATATATGTATTGTATTGTATCACATCAAAAGATATAGAGAAGTATGAAAGAATATGTATTAAGAAGTAGAAGTATGAAGTAAAAAAGCTACATTAGTATAAGGAGCAACAAAGATTTATCTATCACAACAAGGTGATCATTACACTCAAAGGGAATCTCATTCAACAAATCAAGGTTGTAGATCATAGATCTACCACTAGTTCATCCTAATAGGTGGAACAGTTAAATCCTTTCACAAGTTAGACCTAATAGTATTTTGTAAATCTCTTTACTGAGTAAATACTTCATTGTATGTTTGTAAATCCTTTTGCAAGGTGGACCTAGAAGTCCTTATTGCTCCTAATAGGGCATATCATCAGAAGTGATCATTGTAAGCCTTAACATGCCAACTTTATACTACAATACTAAAGCTTGAGGGTATCATTCCCACCCTAGTTTTACTTTTTACTTGGAAGATTTTTGGGTCACCATATTGTGTGTCAAAGTGTTATGAATGTTTTAATGCTTTTAATTTTTCATGCATGTAATTAGATTAGAATACAGATGAAGGATTAATTGATGAATTAAGATTAAGTTTTATAAGTTACTAATTCACCCTCCCCTCTTAGTAACTCAGACTATCTTATATTTCCAACATTACGATTCTTTATTGGGGTAAATGATTGCTCCCAAAAGTAGGAGCATTCCTTTGGATTGCACTTCATGGTAGGATCCTCACATGAAACCATTTGAAGAGTATTGGAATTGAGAGGCCATGCTGGTGCACTTTGTGTAAAGAAGAAGAGGAGATGGTGGACCATCACCTACTTTGGTGTGGGAGTGGTTGCTAGGAAGGTTGAAATGGTATGTGGTTAGGAATGAATCAATTAGAGATTTCTTCCTATCATGGCCATTGGATAGGAGATTTTCTAAATGGGGAATTCTTTGGATAGTGAGTCCGTTTATGCTAGTATGGAATATTTGGAAGGAGAGAAATGAAATGATTTTTGAAGAAAAAGAGATGGGAGTAGAAGTTTTGTAGAAAAAGATTAAAGATGCCATTGAAGAAGTAGTAAACAATAGAATCCAAGGGCTGAATTATAGATACCAAACTAAATGGGATAATAATATAGAGGAATTATGGTCACTTAAAACCATAGGGGATCATCTCATGAGAGATAGGAAGGTGGTTAGAAATTCGGTAACATGGCAACCTCCTCAACAGTGATGGATGAAATTTAATTTTGACGGGGCTAGTAGAGGTAATTCGGGAAGGAGTGGGATAGGTGTCATCATTTGAAATGAAGGAGGGTAGTTGGTCAAAGCAATAACAGGTCCCATTGACATCATTTCTAACAATGTTGCATAGATCTTTGCATTGGAAACTAGTGCTAGATGGTGTGCATCAAACAGAATAAACAACCTAGTCATCGAGGGAGATTCATAGGTTATCATCAATGGGGTAGTGAAAGGGGAATTCCAATTAGGGAGACTGGTAGATTGGATCCCAAAAATCTTGAAACACTTGAAAACATTGGAAGAATATCAAATTCAACATGTTAATAGGGTGGTGAACCTTTTGGCGAATTTGGGGATAAATAACAATGAAGAGATGGTATTTGAGTATGGTGATCACATGATGGTGAATTTGTAGGAGATAATTATAGAGGAACTAGGGACATTCACGAGAAAAGACTTTTGGTAATGGTAGAAGTTGGTGCTTCGATTGATGGAAGTGGAATAATTCATGAGATATTGAACATTCACTTCTACATAAAAATTTGATGTAATTTCTTTTTCAGCAATTTAAAGGGTACTACCCCCTAGGCAGAGCTTACCTAAAAAAATTAAAAATTCTAATGAAAGTTCCCAAAATCAACATGCTTTAAAAGGAAAACTAAAGTTTTACCAACTTTCAACAAGAGAGAAGTAAGACAAAACATATATACTTGTATGTGTGTGTGTGTGTGTGTGTGTGTGTGTATCAAATGAACAATAAAGAATAAACTCAAATGAAGATGAACACAAGTTTAAAGTATGAATCTACAATATTGCAACACAAGAATAATAAGAAAGAACCATTGTATTTGTATAATCAATGATGAAAGATCTCCTCTAAAAAGTTCCCAACATAATAAGCCCCAATTTACAATATGAAAAAAGTGACTAAAAGAATGAACCTTAAACAATACAACAACTTAGACTTTATAGGAAAGTCTAGCCAAAAAAGAAATCTCGCTGAAATGTACTCTAAAAAATGTCAAAGATAGAAAAATCTTAGATGCAAGGAAAAAACACATGCATAACTACATGTACATGTGAATGACTGAAATCAAATTGTCCCAAGATTGCCAAAAATAGTTCCATTTGCCATCAATTACATGAGAAACTAAAAATTTCCACTTTGTCCATAAATAAAACTCAAAGTTAAAAAAGATTCCTTTTACCCACGCAAATCAAACTCAAAAGGAACCTAAGTTTGACCAAGCCTCTAATATTTGCATATAAAAGTAATAATAAATAACTATTGCCTTATGCATTTGAAAACCAATAAATATTATTTTATAATAATATCCATGCAAATATGTTACTTTATTATTATCTCATTTATTAATATGAATAACATATTTAATATTTATTGAATAATATATGTCCTTCTTCAGTAATATTAAATATATTATAAAGAAAATGAAAATTTTAATAAACAAAATAAGAAATTTGCAATTAATATATTAAGTAATTTTTATGGTTTTTAAATATGTTTAACTTAAATGTAAATTGCAATGCCATAAAAATCTCAAAGGACCCATGGACTTGTTCTCCTTTGAGGTCGTCATTCTGTGAGGAAAGTGTAGCTAGTATTTTTGAAGATTACCTTTCTCTGACGAAATTCTCTATGATGCCAAGTATTTCTTTTTTTTCTATATGTATTTTAGGGAGATTTGTGTCCTATAGAGTTTTACAATGAAAATTTTCTTTTGGATCATTAACAAGTACGTTCAAGCTCTTTCATTTGAAAATACAACACTCTCCTTTCATAAATTTGAACTTGATGATATTATTTTAAAGCCGCAAAATTTTCTTTGTTTTACCTCTATTTTTTCTATTTGAACACAAAAACATAAAAAACCCTTACTTTTCTTTTTTCTCTATGAATAGGAAATAAAGACAAAATTGAGATTATTTTGTTTTCCATTATTATCAACAATATGGGCCACAAATCTGTATATACACCCATAAAAAGAAATGATGAAAGTTTCCTTATTTTCCACCCATGACTTTGTCTTTTTAATTGTAATAGATTTTCACAATCCATGATATTATGTTCATTCTTCCAGGTGAGATTGTGTGTGATTTTATCAATATCAATGTTTCAGATCATACTCAATGATCCATCATTAGGGTAAGAGAGCTAAGAATGTAGAGAGCTAAGTTTATCTTTTTGCCCAAGATTTCTTTTCCAATGCCATTAAGAAAAACTCACAATTTTTTTCCCTTTTAATCCTAAACATGAAAAAAGTAATGGGAAATGTGAAGAAACCCCATGCATTCAAATAAGGGTTTTCAATTTACTATTAAAAATTTATCAAAATGAGGGCCTTTCACAGTTAAGATTTGATGACTTGTAGTCTTTTATCCTTGCTCCATGAGGATATTTTCTAGTTTATTAATTTAAGGCTTCCTCTATTCTTCATCTAAGACTATGATTCCCACATAGCTTCTCTATCTTTTTACTACTGAAATTTCATCTTTTTGCTCTCTTTATCACTATAATTATATTATTTCCTATAGATGTCACTGATATTTGTTGATTTTGTAGCCTTTCAGAATGTTTTGGAATTGCGAGAAATATGCAACAACATATTTGTATTGAAATCTTTGACTATGGTTATCACTTTGAATGATTTAATGTATAGTAGAATTCTAACTAAATTTGGTGTTGACCTTTTCATAATGTGGCTCTCCATTAAATATGAATATATGGTATTGTTTGTAGCATATATTTTGAGATTTACGAATCTACACCTTTTGACTCATTATGATAAAATCTTAACTTTCTCGTGGTATTGAAGTACCATTTTGTCCATTGAATGGGTGTCTCTTTCTTTATGATATGCATTATAGATTTGAGCAATATGCTTTCCTTATGTATTCCAATGTTTCCCTACATTTTATATGTGCTTGTCTCATTTGTTAAAGTTATCTTTGAATATATTTTAATACTTTAGAGAACTTCAACTGTATATATAGGTGTATATTATCCACTCTTTCTTTATTGTAATAGTGTCTATGTATCCTTGCATTTTTAATACCATTCTTGAATAGTTTTCATTTTTTGATTAATGATCTTTCAAATTTCCCTAAATCTATAACAATTTTGTGCTATCATTCTCATGTATCTCCAATTTATGTTATTTATCCTTCTAGCTCCAATTATCATTGTAGATTTGACTTATGACTATGATTCATGAGAACTTAATTGACATTAAATTATGGTGTTAGTAAACTTATCTTGGATTCCTTTAGGGACCTATGTGAAAAAAAATCATGTTCCTTGTGTTAGATAACTAAGTGGGGGTCAAATCAATTATGTTGAGTTATCCTACAAGACTTTCAAACACTTTACTACCAATTCAAACTTCATAAACATCAATAGAAATAACTTAGTGGTCTCATTCAACCTCACAATTAAATCTTGCAATCAATTTACTTGAAACTTTAATCTCACTATTTCTATTATTAATGAGTATTAGAAATATAACTTAGCTTTTACCTTGTTGCTATCAAGTTACAATATTAAGTAAATACCATGAAAATCAACTTACAAAACAAAAATAATCACACATCATGATTTAACATGAAAACCCTAAAAAGGGAAAAAAGCACCTGGGATCATCAACCTAGATAATTTCACTCTTTTGAAGTGAGCTCTACTAAGAGCCAACCTTGTTAAAATTTACATGCACATTTTAGTGTGACCTTGTTAGAGGGTTTTAACATAAGGATCATCCAAACCTTATCACTCCTTGGTCTTGTCTAAAGCATAGCCTTCTCTAAAGGACTTATAAATATCAATAATTGATGTTACCATATAGGATTTCATAGTTGATAAGTCCACTCAATTAAGATATTTTTTGGCTACAATGGTAAGAAAGTAATAGTTAAATGATCTATAAGATTTAGCACTACCTTTCTAGTTCAGATCTTTGTTATGCTCTATCTTCTTCTTTCTCTGATTTCTATTTGGTTGATTCACTTCTTCATACTTTCACTTTGCTCTCAAATCTACTTGATCTTCCTTCTTATCTACTCAGTTCACCTTGCTTCTATCCTTCTCTTTACTTCACAAAAATCACCAACTTAACAATAATGATCAATGATCAAGCAAAAACCAAAAACTTTCTTGAATATCTCCTTAATTAGTGAACTCTCTACTTCTAGATTCTTCCAGGATTTTTCATTTAATCAAATGCATAGATCTAAAATTTAATGTATTTAGTCACTTGTAAAATAGAAATTTCATTTAAATTTGTGCTCATCCTTATCTTTCTTAAATCACCATCATCAAATATTCATTGTATTTTTCTAGCCTTAGATCTTGTCACTAACTTTTACTTTCACCTTCAAACTCCTCAAACATTCTCTATTTTCACCATAAGTCAACCTTAGATCTCATATTTCTTAACTTATTCTCACAACTCATATTGATGAATATTACATTTCACTCAAGAAATATATCACTCGGTTAATATATGAATTACTTGGTTAACCCTGAACTTTGATTTCCTCTTCAAAACACTTGATTAATACTATACTACTCTCTTTCACCTTGTCACTCAATGTAGCTTGTATAGCTCAGTGAATACATAGACTTCATCATTACATTACATAATTGTAAAACAATTGAACCAACATTATATTATCACTATCCAACTCATTCAAGTGCCCATTGAGTACCATACTTATCAACTTTGTCATCATCACACTTTCTTCAAATCCTCTTCATCAATCAAATGATATGACACTTTACTAAATTAGCATAATATCTATCTAGTTATTATTTTGTCATCAATAATAACATAATAATTGATATAAATCTTTCACATACATTCATAGCATTGTCAGTTATATCTTCTATTAGGGCTAACAATTTCCCCTTTTGGCATTGATGATAACACATAAACAAATGATTTTACATTACAAAATATTACATAAGATATTAAAATGGACACAATGACTAGAATACAAGTTTTTAGCTCTTTGTAACAAAATTCATCACTAGGTGTACTTATTTTGTATCTTTAGCAACATCAATCTTCAACATTTCTCCCACTTAGGATATGTTCTCTTTTTTGTTCAATAATATCTCCACTCTTCTGTATCATCTCCCCCTTTGATATTTCATCCAAATTTCTAATTCTCTCTATGATCCATCACTCATTAGAATAAAATTTCTTGTACTAACCAAACCAATATAATTGACTCTTTCATAGGGTTTGACGAGTTAGAATCTCAACTTTGTTTTGTAGATCACATTGGTGCTCCTAGGTCTTACCCCAATTTAGGTACCTTTAGAGAATTCGTTATAGACTCAAACTCTCTCATCAATAGAGAAAATTCATTCCATATTAATAACTTTGAATCTTCATCATTTCTATCACTCATACACCTTAATCTCATTGATTGGTCCATACAAAATCAAAGACCCAAGCTTCTATCATTCTGAAATGACTATGAGAACCCTTGCTATCTAAACACTATTGAACCGATGGTCTCTTCCACTAGTAAACCAAAGGTTAAAATGAGTGAGTCATTTATCAAGTACCTTAGTCATAAATTAAAGAGAAAAATGAAAAAGAGGAGCTCTAATGGAAAAAACCACTTTGTGGTAGTGCAAGAGCCAAAAAATAGTAAACATAAAGATGTATTTGAGGGTGAAAACCTCTTTGAGGTGTTTGAAGATGAGGTACTTGGTAGTCTACCAAGCTATTTCTAGGATAGATCACTAGTTTTTATTGAGCTTACATAGCCTATTAATCTAGGTATAAAAGAGTCTCCAAAGATATACACTTAGCCCAATTAGTATCACTTGAAGAAAATGCATAGTTGACTCAGTTATTCTAAGAAGAGAAAAGCAATTTTTCTTGGACATATGATGATATGCATGATATAGCTCTTGTTTTTAAACCTATCAAACAAAAACTAAGGAAGATGTATCGACACATTTCTCCCCTAGTGAAGGCTGGTCTCAAAAAACTCCTAAGTACAAAATTTATTAGATCTATAGACTATGCTGAATGGATCTCCAACATTGGTCTAGTTTCAAAACATGACAAGTCCATTTGAGTTTGCACAAAATTCTGAGACTTAAACAAGGCTTGTGCTAAGGATGACTTTCCACTTCTAAATATTGACATGATAGTGGATATGATAGTGGGTTATAAAGTGTATTCCTTAATGGATGGATTCTATGAATATAATCAGATAAAAATAGTCCCTGAAGACCAAGAGAAGATAAATTTCACTTGTTCTTGGGGTGCCTTTTGTTGGAAAATTTTTCCTTTAGGTCTAAAGAATGCAAGTGCTACATATCAAAGGGCTATGCCAACTATCTTTCATGATATTATGTATAAAACTATGGAATATTATGTTGATGACACCCTAGCTAAATCTAAACAAAGACACACTCAATTAGATGAATTGAGTTTTATATTGGACTGCATGGAACAATTTTAATTTAGGCCCAATCCTAAGAAGTGTGCTTTTGGTGTCAGTTCTAACAAATTAATAGGCTAGATTATGTCCTACAAGGACATTGCAGTTGATCTAGAGAAAGTCCAAGCTATAATGGAAATGCCACCTCCTAAAAACATAAGTCAATCAAGAAGTGTTCAAGGACATTTGCAATCTATAAGAAAGTTTATCTCTTAGTTGGCTGATAGGTCTCAACCATTCAATGAGAATTTGCATAAGGGGTTGAAAAGTGTGTATAATGATGAATGTGAGAATATCCTTACTAAAATCAAAGAATATTTGGTTAAACTACCTATTCTCATGCTTCTTATTTGTGGGAAGCCCTTGATACTATACATCTTAGCTATAAACACTTCCCTAAGAGCATTATTAGTAGAGTACAATTAGAATGGAAAGGAACATGTCATATATTATATCAACACGACATGGTTACCTGTGTGGTCAACTATAGTAACATACAGAAAGCTTTTCTAGCTATCATATTTGCCTCCCAAAAGGTGCGATACTACATGCTTTCTCATACTACCCATTTAGTTACAAAGATTGATCCTCTTAAGTACCTTTTGAGTAAATTTTTACTAATGAGTACACTTGCTAGGTTGATAATTATTCCATCCAAATTTGACATTCAATATGTTGAATGTAAAGCTCACTAATTTTCCACTCCAAGATGACATCCCTATGCAGATAGAGTTTCTAGATTCATCCATAATGTATGCCACAGATAGAACTTGGAATTTTTCTTTGATGGATATCACACTCAAAATTGTTCTTGTAGTGGTGTCCTCTTTATCACACCTCATGGCTACATAGTCCCTAAATCATACAAGCTATTATTTCCATGCAAAAACAATATAGAAGAATACGAGGTTCTTACCAATGATATCAAATTGGCTATTGAATGGAGGATAATTAGGTTACATTTATGGAGACTCCCAACTTGTTGCTTAGTAAAATGATTGGTCTAGAAACTAAGGTTTGTGCATATGGATTGCACATCCAAAATAACAGCCAAAACTATCCATTAGACCTATTTAATTAATCAAACAGGGACATAAACTTGAAATAATGTCTAAAAAGTATATGCTTTGAACCTCTTTAACTGTCATTTTCTATCCTGTGGAACTAAGAATAGAAATACTTAATCTATATGTAAATGTAAGAAACCTTTAGCTAAATGCTAGAAGTGAAGTAAAAATATGATTCTACATTGTTTTCCTTTTCCATAGGAACACCTATTGATTATGTTACTAATGGCTGCATGAACAACATAGATCTTACTTAATCCTAACACAAGAAAAACTAACTCTACCAACTAGGTTCACTCACCAATTGGGCCTCCTTGGGTAAGTGAACAACTATAGTTATAAACTTCAAATACTAAAACTGTAATGCCCTGCCCAGAGATCCTTGGAACAAGGATTGAATACAAGCTACAATAATTTTTTTTAACCAAGTATAAATGCACATGACAACATCATACAAGGATAACAAAGATCACAACAAAAGACTTAACCACAATTATGGTAACAAATGAATCTCCAAACACCACTTCCAAACTTACACTCTCAAATTGAAGATGAAATCCAAAGATGACAATAGAATATAAAATCTATTATCTGTTGAGGCATGTAAATTCAAGAAATCTCAAAGGGTACTCAAAACACCAAATTGCATTCTCAAAAAAATAGCAGAGATTCCCCCTATTTTCTGCACGATAAATCACAACAGACAGTTTTGTGTAAGGAAGTACAACATGCCATGGTAGAAACTACCCTTTTGCATAAAGAACTACTTGGCCCAACAACCAAAACCCATTGCATTGAAGCCAAGGTTCATGTGAGGAAGTACCAGGAGCTACGCAAAGAAATACAACAAGCCACATGAGGAAATGCCAAGTCTTGAATATGACAATGTACAATATCATGCAGGCGAGAGTACAATCTCATGTGAGGATTTGCAATAGAAAACAAGAAAAATACAAGATGAGAATATATAGAAAACAACTCCACACCAGGGAGTGTAGGACCAAAAAATTAGCTTTATCTAACATACTATGAGAAAATCATAAACTCAATAAACATACGTTGATACCCTCTAGTCTACCATGAAAACCAAATAAACAAAGAAAGAAACACAAAGTTAAAACCCCTTGTTTCATTTATAGCTCCCATGTCCTTCTTTCTTCTCCATATGATATAGCTCCAATTGCCTATAATGCACACAATTAGGAAGAAAAAGTCTAGGATAATGAAAATGATATGAGAGTACTAGAAGAAGTGATTTGAAGTATAAATAAACTAAGAAGTTAGGACCAAAAATGAGAGGAAGAATGCTCAATTTATAATCAACATGCAAGATGAGAGCATTGGACTTTTCACCTTGGATATGTGACTTGGCAAGAGATTCCTTTGAGAATCCATGACACATATGACACAAGATGCCAAATGTAGGATTATATGACACTTTGAAGTCAAACATGGCTATAAATGGAGGAGGATCTATGACGCATCATGTGACACCTTAAACCCACTTAAAGCTAATAATCTATGACAATGGAAGCCAAATACCCACTTAAAGCCAATAATCTATGACAATGGAAGCCAAATATAGACATGCATAAGGAATAAGAATATATGAACTATGACAATTCTCAGCCAAGTGTAGATGGAGAATCCATGATGTGTCATGATGATGTCAAGATTATGTCAATATTATGTGGAATATTTGAATTAATGATCCATATATCCACACAAATGGAAATTAATGGTGGAAAATATGACTTAGGAAATTGTGAATTTCCATGGTTTGTGAATGATGAATCAATTAATTAATAAAATTAATTAATTGAGGATGTTAGTTAAGAAGAATAGATAGTGAAATGACATAGGATTAAATAATGGGTCATTTAATCCTTATAGAGAAAATTAGTAGGTGATTGGCTAGTTTAATTAGATAAATGTAACAATATCCTTTGATGAAAATGTGGATTGACTTGGATGATGATGGGTAGACCAAAGCCATGATCAAATTGATTGACTAATTTAGATTATTAACATGCCAAGGGCACATGACATGGATTAAGGATAGGTAACATTTAACTGGCATTGTAAATGCTACAAGATCGAGATTAATTTATAGGGTTGATCATAATAACATCGACAAAAACTATCAATGTTATTAAATTGATATGATAATGAAACAATCTGACATGAGAGACTCAACAATGTCAAAGATCAAATGATGTGAATGATAATTTTCCCTAGCACTAAGAGCCTTGATAGTACTAAGTTTGGATTGATAGGTTTGGCAGCTTGATAGATTTCCAAGGCACTGAGAACCATGAAAATGCCTAGGGTTGGGAAAATGATGATAGATTTGTGATGTTTGACACATTCTAGATTGATTAAGACTGATTTCATGATTCTAGGTAGATTTGGGGTGATTCTGGGTTGATTTTATATGATTCCAAAATGATTTTGGGTTGATCGGATATGATTTAGAAATGGTTTGCTAATGGATATGAATGGAGTAAAAGCGCAAATCTATGTCACCATTTGTGATATCAAAACCTATTTAGTCAAATCTCATTTCTCTATCAAAACTCAATATTTTTCAAAAACTAAAAATACCCTTTTATAGATCTTAGATTCAATATCATCATTATATAAAT